>OY757543.1:2698335-2770500 GCA_963584105.1 Alviniconcha strummeri
GGAAACATGGATAATGCATTTTGACAGCAGAATAATCAATATGATGAATGTGCCTACTCCCAGTGGAAAAAGAAACTTACTCTGACACTTTACAATTAATGACACATTAAAATTAAACACACACACACACACACACACACACACACACACACACACACACACACACACACACACACACACACACACACACTTCATTGGTCATGTCTAAAACTATTCAGGTGATTAAACATGTATGGTCCTACTCCTAATGTTAAACACTGTCAGTGTCATGTTTCCTTGTGGCAACAGGTGGGCCAATTCATGAAGCAAGGGCGAGATTTGGTGCTTCGAGTGGTTCCACTGGCCGAAGGGGACTGCCTGAGCTGCAAGCTGATTGGCAGCGGAGTCATGTGGGGGGCGGCACTGTTCGTCCTCTTCTCCTACTCCAAGGCCAAAGAGCGCTTCACGGGCTACAGGAGACCATTGTTTGCCGTGCAAGCTCTGTCTCTTGCTACTGGTAAAAACAATCCACACCCTGACATAATTTCTTTTAGCTGTTTAATTCTACACATCCTGATAGTTTCTGTTAGTTTTACTAGTTTTAGTTTCTTTGACTAGCTTTAGCTGTGTAGTTGTTATTCTACACATCCTGATTAGTTTCTTTTATTTGTTTTTGCTGTGTAATTATTATTCTACACATTCCATTCTTCTTCTTCTTTTTTTCTTTTCTTTCTTTTTTTTAGCTGTGTAGTTATTATTCTGCACATCCTGAGTATATATAGTTTTTTTTCAACTTTCTTAACTTTATTACTCTACATATCCTGACATTGTGGATTTTTTGTTGTTGTTGTTTTTTAGCTGTGTGATTATTATTCCACATAGTTCTTTTAGCTATGTAGAATTTCTACACATCCTGACAGTTTAGTTTAGTTTGAGTTTTTTAGGCTGTGTAGTATTATTCCACATGTCCTAATGCAGTTCTTTTAGCTTTGTACTTATTATTCTACACATCCTGACATAGTTTTGTTTTGTTTTTGTTTTTTTTAAGCTGTATAGTATTATTCCACATGTCCTGACATATTTCTTTTAGCTTTGTACTTATTATTCTACACATCCTGACATAGTTTTGTTTTGTTTTTGTTTTTTAAAATTTAAGCTGTTTAGTATTATTCCACATGTCCTGGCGTAGTTCTTTTAGCTTTGTACTTATTATTCTACACATCCTGACATAGTTTTGTTTTGTTTTTGTTTTTTAAAATTTAAGCTGTTTAGTATTATTCCACATGTCCTGACGTAGTTCTTTTAGCTTTGTACTTATTATTCTACACATCCTGACATAGTTTTGTTTTGTTTTTGTTTTTTAAAATTTAAGCTGTTTAGTATTATTCCACATGTCCTGGCGTAGTTCTTTTAGCTTTGTACTTATTATTCTACACATCCTGACATAGTTTTGTTTTGTTTTTGTTTTTTTTAATTTAAGCTGTTTAGTATTATTCCACATGTCCTGATGCAGTTCTTTTAGCTTTGTACTTATTATTCTACACATCCTGACATAGTTTTGTTTTGTTTTTGTTTTTTAAAATTTAAGCTGTTTAGTATTATTCCACATGTCCTGGCGTAGTTCTTTTAGCTTTGTACTTATTATTCTACACATCCTGACATAGTTTTGTTTTGTTTTTGTTTTTTAAAATTTAAGCTGTTTAGTATTATTCCACATGTCCTGACGTAGTTCTTTTAGCTTTGTACTTATTATTCTACACATCCTGACATAGTTTTGTTTTGTTTTTGTTTTTTAAAATTTAAGCTGTTTAGTATTATTCCACATGTCCTGACGTAGTTCTTTTAGCTTTGTACTTATTATTCTACACATCCTGACATAGTTTTTTGTTTTTTTTAAGCTGTGTAGTATTATCACATGTCCTGACATATTTCTTTTAGCTTTGTACTTATTATTCTACACATCTTGACATAGTTTTGTTTTTGTTTTTTTAAGCTGTGTAGTATTATTCCACATGTCCTGATGTAGTTCTTTTAGCTTTGTACTTATTATTCTACACATCCTGTCATATTTTTTTTTTTTTTTTTTTTTTTTTTCTTCTTCTAACCTGTCAGTATTAATATATGTCCTGGCAGTTATTTAGTTGTGTAGTGATTATTCTATATATCCTGATGTAGTTTCTTTTAGTTGTGTAGTTTTTATTCTACACATCCTGACATTTTTTATTTTTTATTTTAGCTTTGTAGTATTACTCTACATGTCCTCCTGTAATTCTTTTAGCTTTGTAGTATTTCTGCACATTCTGACATATTTTTTTTTAAAGTTTATTTTATTTTATTTTTAACCTTTGTAGTATTTCACATACTATGTATGTCCTGGCAGTTATTTAGTTGTATAGTTATTATTCTACATATCCTGATGTAGTTTCTTCTAGTTGTGTAGTTATTATTCTACACATCCTGATGTGTAGTTATTGTTCTAATTTCTATTAGTGGTTTTCTTTAGCTGGAAAAGTTGCTAATGTGTGTGTGTGTGTGTGTGTGTGTGTGTGTGTGTGTGTGTGTGTGTGTGTGTGTGTGTGTGTGTGTGTGTTAATGCAGCAAGTTTATTTATGTGTGTTATCTATAGTTTGATGATTAGTCTTCTAATGTAATAATATGTATATATACTGAGATTATTTCTTTATTGCGTTTGAAGTGCATAAATATGTATACATGTACCGATGCAAGTATCAAAGGACACTGATATCAACTATCAGGTTACAAAGTTGGTGAATTCACTGGCATACTGTGTGTCCATGTCAAAATAAATAAGCATTCATTTAAACCTTTTTGTGTTTGGATCTTGTTTTAGAACGCTAGCAGCCATTCTGTTTAAGATTTTTTTTTTTTTTTTTAAGGAAACGGTGTCGTCCATTTGCTAATTTTAAACTGCCATCAAGTTCAATATGCTGTAGTGCATGCATGACCTACTTTTGTGGAAGGGCTCCCAGAAGCTGCACTACAGGTTTAGATGTCACCAACTTTGTCTTCATTGCAACCCTAACTGTCATTACAGCCTGCCCAACCAGTCATCTCAGCCACAGTTGGTTTCACCACAGCCAGTCTCAGCTCTACTTCCTTTCATGCATCAGTGAAAATGTGACTTTTAGTTGTTGTTGTTATTGTTTAATCCATTTTGGAATTAAAAAAATTAAGCCATTTGGAAGCTATAGAAATCCAAGTATGGCAGACGCATGAGGAAATGTAAGCCCAAAGTCATGCTTGGAGGTTCGTTATATCTGGATTTATGATGCGTTTTATTTCTGTTTTCTGTTTCATTGATAGAAATAGAGAAGAGCAAGAGAGATTTACAAGTATCCTTTTGTTTTTTCAGGTCTTACACTTCTTGGAACGGCACGTTTTTTTGACCTGAGTTTGTTTGCACCACCTGATGCAGGTCAGGGAAGAAAACCTGTGAGTGAACTGATACAGGATGATTTCAACAACATCCACAAGTTACTGACCAGGAGTTCTTCATCCAAAAATGGTTCAAAGAATAATAATGACACTTAACTTTCAGTGGTGTAGACAGACACTCTCACACACAGGGACTGTTTGTGTGTGAGTCATGGACTGTGGATGTTGATGTGATAGAGTGAATCTGTATATCTGATTGTGAGTGTGTACATGTGTGTGAGTCATGGACTGTGGATGTTGATGTGATAAAGTGAATCTGTATATCTGATTGTGAGTGTGTACTTGTGTGTGAGTCATGGACTGTGGATGTGGATGTGATAGAGTGAATCTGTATATCTGATTGTGAGTGTGTACATGCGTGTGTGTGTGTGTGTGTGTGTGTGTGTGTGTGTGTGTGTGTGTGTGTGTGTGTGTGTGTGTGTGTGTTGGGGGGTGTGGGGGGTCATTTGCTGAATTGTTTTGCTTTGTGTTCAATGGCTGGCAAGGTTTTATACAAAACTAAGTTATCAGCTGTGTGACTACTGTGCCTCATATTGTATTAGTTTTATCTATAATTATGTATGTCTTTCAGACATAACAAGATTGATTAGAGTAGAACAGTTTTCTGCAGTAATAAACAGCTTTCTGATTTGACATTTGTCTGTGTTGCTTTGTGTTCAATGGCTGGCAAGGTTTTATACAAAACTAAGTTATCAGCTGTGTGACTGCTGTGCCTCATATTGTATTAGTTTTATCTATAATTATGTATGTCTTTCAGACATAACAAGATTGATTAGAGTAGAACAGTTTTGCAGTAATAAACAGCTTTCTGATTTGACATTTGTCTGTGTTGCTTTGTGTTCAATGGCTGGCAAGGTTTTATACAAAACTAAGTTATCAGCTGTGTGACTGCTGTGCCTCATATTGTATTAGTTTTATCTATAATTATGTATGTCTTTCAGACATAACAAGATTGATTAGAGTAGAACAGTTTTGCAGTAATAAACAGCTTTCTGATTTGACATTTGTCTGTGTTGCTTTGTGTTCAATGTCTGGCAAGGTTTTATACAAAACTAAGTTATCAGCTGTGTGACTGCTGTGCCTCATATTGTATTAGTTTTATCTATAATTATGTATGTCTTTCAGACATAACAAGATTGATTAGAGTAGAACAGTTTTCTGCAGTAATAAACAGCTTTCTGATTTGACATCACATTTGTCTGTTGCCATTGTTATTATTGTGTCTTTTTACTTATGTTTATTTTATTTTTGACTTGCACACACGCACACAAAAACAGCAACCCATTATGAACAAGGTTTTGTTCTTTTCTGACTATTTTGTTACAACAGCTGTTAGATCAGATCTATCCCACCCAGTTCTCTCTCTCTCTCTCTCTCTCTCTCTCTCTCTCTCTCTCTCTCTCTCTCTCTCTCTCTCTCTCTCTCTCTCTCTCTCTCTCTCTCACCGTTTGGGACTGAAATTTATATATTTAAACAAAACTGCGTTGTAAATACATGTATGGAAGTAGAATGACTCATACAAATATATCGGGCCGTTTTACATAATGATCGGTTCTTAAACAGACGCAAATTGGGGAAGAGTCGGGTAAGTACACTGTCCGTGCGCCTGCTTGGTGATGTCCCTTGGTAGTTCTTTTGTGCTCAAAGGCAATAAAACTTAAGTGAAATGGCGGGTACTAGAAATCGGGCAAAGATGGGAAAAACAAAACACGCTATAGTTACAAACGACGATGGTGTCATGAAAGAATTGCCATCGCGATTAGCTTCCAGCCTGATGCCTTTCCAGAGGGAAGGTGTGTTGTTTGCTGTGAGGAAGAATGGCAGGTAAGAACTTCCAGGAACTTTAACAGTAACAAGATGTAGTTTTTTGTTTGTCGGGTGTAGCTTGTGTTCTAACCGGTTAGTTTATTACTATATTGTTATTATTTTAGGTATAATGACAGATAAGATTAAGAGACATACAGTCACATTCAGTGTGAGAAACAGAAACCCAGAATTTGTCTCGATTGAACGGGGGCAGGTGGGGGACACGAGAAACAAAGAATTGACACAGTCGATAATTCATAAATTACGCATTCATGGATATTTTGATTCTTTTTCTACCTAGAGCCTCTCTCTCTCTCTCTCTCTCTCTCTCTCTCTCTCTCTCTCTCTCTCTCTCTCTCTCTCTAGCTAGAGAGACTCTTCATGGATAGATCAATCTCTACCTATCAGTTTCATATTCACAGTATCACCTGGGAGCCTGACACTGACACTAGTGACAGAGTTCCATCAGTGTCAATGTCTCATGTAACTTAAAAAAAGAAGTAATAGATCATCAGACGAGTATTTTGATTATTTCTCCATCTGTGTACTCGCCAAGAGTTCTCTCGGTCTTTCTGGTGTGGCTGATAGTGGTCAAGAGGTTAGTGTGTCTAATCTGAATTTAATGGAATAATGTGTCATATGCACATTTGTGTGTAGTGGTTAATGTGAGCACAGAAGGTTTATAATTAATAATGCAAATATTTGTTTTATGTTTCAGGTGTTTGATTGCTGATGAGGTAAGCACTTTAAAAACTAAATGTTTGTATATGACTTCGTGCCAAAAGGTGTGCAAGAGAAGAGGACAGAAGTACTAGAAAATAAAGTTGACAGGATGTGAGTGAGTAATGCATTTTTTGAATGAACACATGTGAAGTCATCCACCAGTGAAGGGAGAAGGCAGTGCTGCTCTTTGTTCCTGAGAAATTTGACTTTCAGTTTCAGTGTGATTTGTGACAATATGTTGAACATTACACATTACAACAAGCCCACATCACTGTGCTGCTAATCATGCAGTTAACTGCAAAAACCCAAGAGACCTTACAAGATCCACATGAGTATTACCAAGTGAACTGTTATTGTTCTGTGTCACACAGAACAGCATGATACACATGGTTTGTTGCAATAGATAATGTTCAACATACAGCCAATCTTGAAAAAAAAAAAATGAATAAAAAGCAACACATTTTGAAACATAAACAGTTATTCTTTAATAGAACAATATGTGACAAGGAAGATTTGGTGATTTTTTTTTCTCTCTCAGATTTAAGCTTTCTTGACATAAACAGCAAATGATGTAAGAAATGTGTTACAGTTTTACACATTACAATTTCAACAAGATGTACAATGCAGTTTGTTTCTTGATGAAAATAATAAATCAGTAACTTTTTATTATTGTAAAGTATAAAGACACATAACTATTTCCATGTGAACAGTTTTTGCTGCATTAATTTTGTTGTAGTGGATAACATAACATTAATGACGCAAAATGGTACTTTTTTTTTTTTCATAACAAAATAAGTAATACTTATTATATAACAAACAAGTAAATGTTTTGTAAGAGAAAATGGAGCAAGTAAGAGTGAGTGCAACTTTTGCTGCTTTTGGGTGTCACAGGAAAACACAAACACAACCTGTTATCCATGCATTTCTTGGTCATGTTGACTAGGGTGCCTAAGACAAAAATAGTTGAACAGTTCAAAGTGAAAGAATTAATAATTATAAAATATTAAAAATCATAATAAATATTACTTTAAAAAAAAGAAAAAGCCAAAGAATAATGCTATTAAGATTGGCACCTTACATTTTTAGAACTCTGGAAGGCAGACAGGCATGGTCACTATAATTATGTCGAACAGTATTATTTCCACAGCTCATGTTGTAATCGTAATGTTCAACACCTAACTTGACGACTTTAACCTGTGTAAATTCGAATTGTCTACCATATATGATGATTTGTTTGAAGACGTAGTTTGTAAACAAAACGAATTGTATTAAATGCAAGCAAAAAATGTAAAGAGTACGATCACAATATACGGTTTATAACCAATCTGCTGTCGCACATTACAATTTCAACATGCACCCATGTTGTAAGAAACTCAGTGAAAGCAAATTTACGAAAGCATCTGAACAAACTTTAGATTGACAGCATAACAGAAACTCGCTCTGTATGCTAACATTCCGATACTTTTAAAAGATTCGGCATATACCAATATTAATATCATCATATAACCGTAAGATTTGACTAAATATCTGATGAATGTTTAAATTAAGGTGAATGTTACACCTTTTACAGTCTTCAAAATATTACCACACACCTTTTGCATATCACAACATCTCTTCCATGCGGCCATGTGCTCAAAGCAAACGACCCAGATGTGTAACATGGCTAACCGGATGTAGTGCAAAAGAGCGAAAACTTTTTTCCCTTTTGCTTGTTTAATCTAATACTTTGTTGAATGTTATTTCTTGCGACAATTTTATGAAGAATGGCAAAATATATTTTAAAAACCACCCAGCAAAATAAAACATTGGTACCTGATGCAGTGATGTACCACAGTGACTGGAGTAAAGTTTCAACGAAAGAGAAAGTCAGTTCTTCACTAGATTGTCTGCGGATGCTGGTCATGAAACATTTCGAAACACATAACATTCGATCGAGGAACATTTTGGAGCCTCTAACTCCAAAAACAAAACTTAGTGATAATCAATTTTATATGCACTGTATAAAGCGATATCTCCTCTTTGCAAATTGGTGACTGAGGTAATGTTTTGATTCGCCATGTACGTGAATGAAAGCATCAAAAGCACTCACCGTAAGCATGTCCTTTTTCAGGGGTTGAATTCTGTGACGCTTTTCACTTTCAAAAAATTATATTTCTCCAGCTGCTCCAGATTTGGAGCTCATATTGTTTCCACTGTGATACTGACCAATTATGAACGCACACACAAAGCAACAACAAGACAAAGTGTTTGAAACAGATTTTATTGACAGTCAAAAATCTGACCCCCCATTTGTGCACCTTTTGGCACTAAGTCATATAATAATATACAAATGTAAGTTGTAACCACAGGTGTGATTATTGTTACTTTTATTGTGTTTTAGAGTTAAATGAAATTCAGCTAACAGTGATCTAATATTTTGGTTTCTTAATTTTAGTTAAAACACTATCCAGACTTGTGTGGCATGTTACTTTAACCTAGTTTAACTTAAGTCTATAATAATAACAAAAAGTATAATGATTAATGCCATAATGGTGAAGTATTTATAAGTATCAACCATTTTTATGTAACAGTACTAACACATGATTATGACTATGTGAGTAACTTGTGTAAATGGGTGTGGGCAAAAAACTAAACCGTGCAGGTGACTGCAGACACCAGTTGCTTGTTCAAGTCTGTAATGGTGAGGCATAAGTACAACCTTGTAACTTTGTAATTCTGGGGTACATGTTGTTAACATGCACAGATGGGTCTGGGTAAAACACTGCAGGCGATTGTGGTGTAATTCTGTGGTATGTGTTGGTAACGTGGGCAGATGGGCCTGGGTAAAATGCTTCAGGCAGTTGCTGTGTCATTCTATGGTATGTGTTGGTAACGTGGGCAGATGGGTCTGACAGTGTAATTCTGTGGTATGTGTTGGTAACGTGGGCAGATGGGTCTGACAGTGTAGTTCTATGGTATGTGTTGGTAACATGGGCAGATGTGGCTGATGTTGTAAGTCTATGGTATGTGTTGGTAACGTGGGCAGATGGGTCTGACATTGCAAGTCTATGGTACGTGTTGTTAATGTGCGCAGATGGGTCTGACAGTGTAATTCTATGGTATGTGTTGGTAACATGCGCAGATGGGTCTGGGTAAAACGCTGCAGGCGATTGCGGTGGCCAGCTACTTCCAGTCTGAGTGGCCCCTGCTGATCATTGTGCCTTCTTCACTGCGCTATGCCTGGATCGAGGAACTGGAGAAGTGGCTGCCTGACATTCTGCCGCAGGACATCAACCTCATCCAGGGGGGGTTTGACACAGGGCAAGTTCTGTAATCTGTACTAAACTCTTTGTTTTGCTTGCAGGTTTTCGGTAAGCCATCTCTTTCTCTTTCTCATTCTCTCTCGCTTTCTTTCTTTTTTCATTTTTTTTTTTTTCATTTTCAGTTCTTAGTAATCTTTTTTTTTTACACACTACATAATTAGTATTCACAACGTCAAAAACACACACACACACACACACACACACACACACACACACACACACACACACACACACACACACACACACACATTTTCAGTAAACAGTTAACCAAAAGGAGATAAGTATCCTACATGTATCTTATTTTTCACTGTTTAAGTGTTGTTTTGTAGCTTAAAAAGGGGGCTCACCCCAAAAATTCATATGTCGAGTTTTGTCATAATGAATAGTGTTCTTTTTAACCTTTTATGTGTTTGCATCTTACAGTGGCATAGCTGATGCCAAGATCACCATAGTAACCTACGGACTCTTAAGCTGCAAGTCCAGCGCTGCAGTTAAAGAGGCTCTGCAGGCACAGCAGTTCAAGGTGGCCATCTGTGACGAGTCACACTACTTCAAGAACTCGCGCACGGAGTGCTGCAAGGCAGTGACCTCTCTTCTCAATGCAGCCAAGAGATGCTTGTTGCTGACCGGCACACCTGCTCTGGCCAGACCCTCAGAGGTAACACAGTTAAAGGGGACACCCTCTGAGGTAACACTGTTAAAGGGGACACCCTCAGAAGTAAGACAGTTAAAGGGGACACCCTCAGAAGTAAGACAGTTAAAGGGGACACCCTCAGAGGTAACGCTGTTAAAAGTTAAAGGGGACACCCTCAGAGGTAACACTGTTAAAAGGGACACCCTCAGAGGTAACAGTTAAAGGGGACACCCTCAGAAGTAACAGTTAAACGGGACACCCTCAGATGTAACGGGTAACAGAGTCAAGGGGTATACCCTCAGATGTAACAGAGTTAAGGGGGATACCCTCACAGGTAACACAATTAAAGGGGACACCTTCACAGGTAACACAGTTAAAGGGGACACCCTCACAGGTAACACAGTTAAAAGGGAACTGAAATGTTGAAGTATACTGGGACCTATTGAGCTGGAATAGAAAATACACCACAGCAGTTGTGAATCAATTTTTGGTCCTTTTTGCTCAAATTTGACAGTCACAAAGCACACTATGTATCAGTTTTATCATTACAGTTGTGCAGTTGTTCGCTCAGATGTACTGCTGCCAGACAAGTGGCAATGTGTGAATGGTGTGATTGCGGGCAAGTTGGGCAGTGCGTGTATGATGTGATTATTATTGTGGTTCTGCAGCTGTTCACTCAGATGGATGTACTCCTGCCGGGCAAGTTTGGCAGTTTCTGGAGCTTCACCAAAAAATACTGTGCAGCTCATTGGGAATACTTTGGTCGACGTCGACAATGGAGAGTAGAGTGAGTGCACATTCTTTTTGTCTTTGGACTCTGTGTTTTATGTCTGTTCACAGCACAGTGATAGAGTGCTCTTTTGGCATGGGCTGCTAGATGCTTTACTTTGGTTTACTTCAACTCTCTTTTTCACTTATCCATGCTTGTGTGTAAATAAGATGGGTAGTTTTGTTGCTGTGGCTTGTACTTCAGTACTTGGCTTTGGCCTACAGTTGTTGAAAATGTCAGTTTAAAAAAAAAAAAAAAAGACTGCACCTTTTCATCCCCGCCTCCACCTATGCACACACACACATGCATGCACACATACACATACATTCAGAAAAGAAGCAAATGATTTTTAGGGACCTACACACATGTAGAAGATGCCCTGATAAAAAACAAAAACAAAAAAAAACTCCAAATACCAGAATAATTGTTTCTTATTCTTTTGGCTGCTGTTGCGATCTGACCTGCCTCATAATAATATCCATCTCTTTCATGTCTTGGTGGTGGTAGTGGTTTCTTTTGGTGTTTTACCCTGGCACCAGACGCGAATGCATTGAGTCTCACATGGACATTTGGTTTTTGAATCATTTTTATTCAGTGGTGCCAGTAACCTGGACGAGCTGCAGCAACGGCTGGGGTCGGTGATGATCAGACGAGAAAAGAGCAGCGTTCTCACCCAGCTTCCACCCAAACAGCGCCAGAAGATTCTGTTTCCACTCAAAGACTCCCAGACCAAAAAGGTAGTAGAGTCAGTGGTGCAAGACTGGTATGGTAACAGAAATGTATGCAAAGAGATGGGTATACTCACTGTAAAGTTTCAGTGTTCTAAGTTTGTTCATTTCTCCCCTACCCCATCTCTTGTCTTACTCTCTCTCAGTAGTTCGGGAAGGACTAGTTGTTAGACAGGTTTTGACTCAACCTAACTACAATCCTTGCAACAACAAAAAAGGTGTTCAAGTTCTCTTACTCTCCCTCTCTCCTTTTTCTCTCAATCTCCCTCTTCTTCCCTTCTCTGTCTCTCATCTTTCATCTCTCTCTCTCTCTCTCTCGCGTACTCACCCTCTTCCTCATTCATTCACTTTACTGGTGAGATCTCAGGGAGCTGTTGTGTGTGTGCAGGAAATATTGTCAGTGTTTGCGGAGCTGAAGCCTTTGCTGAAGAAGAGCAGGTCCACGCTGGCAGCCAACCTGCTGGGTGGTGATGGAAACCCAGCCACTGCCGGGGGACCCGTGGGTGTCAACGGTGCTGAGCAGCGAGACACCAACATTCTCTCTCGCATCCAGCGCCTCTACAACCTCACGGGAGAGGCCAAGGTCAGCATGACTGCCAGCTTTTTTACAGCAGTCTGAGCTCCTTGTTATATTCAGTTCAAAGATGTGCAATTTTGACGCTGTGTAAAGGCAGGTCTTAACATTAAGTATAGTTCAGAGTTGTTTGGCAAACAGCCATCAGCCACTTTGGCAGTGCCCTCACGGAAGGTACTTTGTGAGTTCTTTTTTACAGAGTCTGCTGAAAGTGGCAGAAGCTGACCACAAGGTTTGCCCTGATATAACCTCACTGGTTGACCGGACATAAAACATCAAGTTACTTACTGACCACACGGTGCATCTGACTGGCCACTCAGTTTATTTCTCCGTGTTGTCAGCACAGCCATGTTGATTCTGCCAGTGGCTTCTAGTAACCCACTATTTTTGTAAAAAAAGCTAAATTCATGCGCACAAAGTGGGCCTTCAGCAAGTCAGTGAAGCTTTATTAAGGTAAAAGCAGTCTTAATACTGAAATGATCTGCTCGGCATGCAACTGTTTGGCTACTGATTGTCAGAGGAGGGGAGACAACTGGTGCTCACTACAGGAAGCGTACTGAGGTGTCAGTTTCCTGCTCTGCTAAGCACTGTACAGCAAGACCATCTCAGCTCTGGACTCCAGTTTCAAATGTTCACTTACCACTAGATGCTGCTGCTCTTTCATAGATTTGTAGGCATGTGTTTTTAGGACCAGCCAGATCTACATACAAATGTGGGACTGGCCAGTACTGTGCCATAAAGTTGTTGGTTTGTGTAGATAGGGCCGGCCAGATCTACATACAAATGTGGGACTGGCCAGTACTGTGCCATAAAGTTGTTGGTTTGTGTAGATAGGGCCGGCCAGATCTACATACAAATGTGGGACTGGCCAGTACTGTGCCATAAAGTTGTTGGTTTGTGTGGATCGGGCCGGCCAGATCTACATACAAATGTGGGACTGGCCAGTACTGTGCCATAAAGTTGTTGGTTTGTGTGGATCGGGCCGGCCAGATTAACATACAAATGTGGGACTGGCCAGTACTGTGCCATAAAGTTGTTGGTTTGTGTGGATAGGGCCGGCCAGATCTACATACAGACAGGGGGCTCTGTCTAGTACTGTACTACAACGTTGTTGGTTTGTGTGGATAGGAGAGACTACCTACAGATGGGGGGGGGGGGTGACTAGTGTTGTGTTGTAATATTAAGTTGTAGGTTTGTGCAAATAGGGCCAGCGAGAGACTACATCCAAATGGGGGTGGGTGGGGGGGGGGGGGGGTGGAGAGTGTTGTACTACAACACTGTTGGTTTGTGCAGACAGGGCCAGCGAGTGACTACATCCAGATGGGTGGGGGGGTGTGGGGGTGTGTGGAGAGTGTTGTACTACAACACTGTTGGTTTGTGCAGACAGGGCCAGCGAGCGACTACATCCAGATGGGGGGGGGGAGTGTTGTACTACAACATTGTTGGTTTGTGCAGACAGGGCCAGCGAGCTACTACATCCAGATGGGGGGGGGGGGGGGGGGGGGTGGAGAGTGTTATACTACAACACTGTTGGTTTGTGCAGATAGGGCCAGCCAGAGACTACATCCAGATGCTGTGTGAGAACGTCAACCTGAAGTTCCTGGTCTTTGCCTATCACCACAGCATGATGGACGGCCTTCAGCAGACCCTGTGGGACAAGAAGGTCAAGTTTGTGCGCATCGACGGTCATACCAGACCCTCAGACCGGCAGGTGAGATGAGATTAGGAAGAGGGAGGGGGAGGAGGGGAAGGGAAGAGAGAAGCAGGGGAAGAAAGATGAATTAAGTTTAGTAGTAGAACTGTTGATGAGATAGGCCCTTTGCTCAGCTGTTTCTCTTCTGTTTATGTCTGCAGTTGTTCGTCCAGCAGTTTCAGAACGACAAGGACACTCGTGTGGCTATTCTCAGTATACTGGCAGCCGGTGTGGTGAGTGAGCAGTGTGCATGCTTGTTTTGTTGTTGTTGTTGTATTTACTAAGTGTTAAGCTGCACAAAGAAACAGTTCCTGATTATATATATATTTCATGGTATCGATGCTTGGCATCCTTACCTACATTCCCAAGCTCCTACCATGTGCAAAATCAGTTCATTTAGAAATGAGGTAAAACTTCAGGTATGTACAGGATTGTTCGCATCAATAGCAGTATCAAAAATAATGTAGCGACTAACAAAGTAACAGTCTGGTTTTTGGGGGGGGGGGGGGGGGGGGCAGGGGAGTTGTGTGTATGAACTAGGGCTGTACCTTGGATTTGGTCACTACACTGCACTTCACATTTAGACACGCTAGGCAGTGTGATTAAACACCAGGGGCTGTGATTAAACACCAGGGGCTGTGATTAAACACCAGGGGCTGTGATTAAACACCAGGGGCTGTGATTAAACACCAGAGGCTGTGATTAAACACCAGGGGATATACTTGCACACTGTGGCTATTCTTACATACTGGGGAGTGTCTGTACACACCACGAAGTGCCCTCTTTAGGGAGTGTCCTTGCTGTGGTATAGAGTAGTATAGTCTTAAACACTGGGGAGTATTTTATTCACTAGGAGTGTCCTTAGTTACACACTAAAGAGTATCCTTATACATTAGGGAGTGTCCTTGCACACTAGAGAGTATCCTTATACATTAGGGAGTATCCTTGCACACTAGAGAGTATCCTTATACATTAGTGAGTACCCTTACACATTAGGGAGTGTCCTTAACACTCTGGAGTGTCCTTTCTGTGGATCCCTACTGACTAGGGAGTACCCTTACACATTAGGGAGTGTCCTTAACACTCTGGAGTGTCCTTTCTGTGGATCCTTACTGACTAGGGAGTACCCTTACACACTGAGGTGACTGCTTACAGACAAGAGAGTTTCATTACACACCACAGCCTATCCTTACACTCCAGGGTGTTACACTCAAATGTGTTGTCACAGTTCCATCTCGGCTTGGCCAAATTGTTTACTGGTTAAGCACCTCTGCCGAACAAAAATATCTGTGTTTAAAGGATAACATAAGAACACAGAATTTACTTTTGACACAAGGAGAAGGAATGTTTTGCCCCAGTTTTCATACTGATGTATTCATTTTCCAAAGGGTCTGACCCTGACAGTGGCCTTGCTGGTAGTGCAATTTTCACACTGATGTATTCATTTTCCAAAGGGTCTGACTCTGACAGTGGCCTTGCTGGTAGTGCAATTTTCACACTGATGTATTCATTCTCCAAAGGGTCTGACCCTGACAGTGGCCTTGCTGGTAGTGCAATTTTCACACTGACGTATTCATTCTCCAAAGGGTCTGACTCTGACAGCCGCCTCAGTGGTTGTGTTCACGGAGCTGTACTGGACACCAGGGGTCATGATTCAGTGTGAGGACCGTGCACATCGCATTGGCCAGACCAGCACCGTTGCCATCCACTACCTGGTTGCTAGAGAAACCATGGATGAGTGGGTGTGGTCTGCTGTGTGTAAAAAGGTGAGGAAATGCTAGGCTGGTCACGCTGGATGACTTGCTGGAACACTGGGTGTGTGTGTGTGTACGCGTGTATGTGTGTGACTGTGCATGTGTGTGTGCAAGCTTATGTATTACTGCTGTCTTCTTGCTTTGATAGGTCGGCTGAAGACTGCTTGTTGTGGTATGTCTGATGTCCTACAGCATTTTTATTTTTCATTTCTGTTATTGTAAAACGCCTCAAGCCAGAGGCAGGGCACTACACAACTGTCCAGAATCAATCAGTTGGTTACGTAATCAACAGGAACAATATGTTCTGTGCCAAGGCAGGTTCCTTTGTTTTTCATTTGTTCACTTTTTTTGTTTTTGTGCACTTTCAATTGTGTCAGCAACATGTTCTTTCATCTGGACTTTTTTCCGTGCAGACTCTGGTGATGACCACAGCATTACACAAAGATGGGCTGGTGGGGGGGGGGGGGGGGTTGTCTATGCCTTTGCAGACTCTGGTGATGACCACAGTATTGAGACAGGGTGGTGGTTGTTTGTGTGTGTCTGTGCAGACTCTGGTTACAACCACAGTATCATATAAAAACGGGTTGGTGGTGGTTTGTGCATCTGTCCATGCAGACTCTGGTGACGACCACAGTATTAAGACAGGGTGGTGGTGGTTTGTGTCTGTGCAGACTCTGGTGACGACCACAGTATTAAGACAGGGTGGTGGTGGTTTGTGTCTGTGTTCATGCGGACTCTGGTGACGACCACAGTATTAAGACAGGGTGGTGGTGGTTTGTGTCTGTGTTCATGCGGACTCTGGTGACGACCACAGTATTAAGACAGGGTGGTGGTGGTTTGTGTCTGTGCAGACTCTGGTGACGACCACAGTATTAAGACAGGGTGGTGGTGGTTTGTGTCTGTGCAGACTCTGGTGACGACCACAGTATTAAGACAGGGTGGTGGTGGTTTGTGTCTGTGCAGACTCTGGTGACGACCACAGTATTAAGACAGGGTGGTGGTGGTTTGTGTCTGTGCAGACTCTGGTGACGACCACAGTATTAAGACAGGGTGGTGGTGGTTTGTGTCTGTGCAGACTCTGGTGACAACCACAGTATTAAGACAGGGTGGTTGTGGTTTGTGTCCACGCAGACTCTGGTGACGACCACAGTATTAAGACAGGGTGGTGGCGGTTTGTGTCTGTGTCTATGCAGACTCTGGTGACGACCACAGTATTAAGACAGGGTGGTGGTGGTCTGTGTCTGTGTCTATGCAGACTCTGGTGACAACAACGGTATTAAGACAGGGTGGTGGTGGTTTGTGTCTGTGCAGACTCTGGTGACGACCACAGTATTAAGACAGGGTGGTGGCGGTCTGTGTCTGTGTCCATGCAGACTCTGGTGACGACCACAGTATTAAGACAGGGTGGTGGTGGTCTGTGTCTGTGTCTATGCAGACTCTGGTGACGACAACGGTATTAAGACAGGGTGGTGGTGGTTTGTGTCTGTGCAGACTCTGGTGACGACAACTGTATTAAGACAGGGTGGTGGTGATCTGTGTCCGTGCAGACTGGTGACGACAACTGTATTAAGACAGGGTGGTGGTGATCTGTGTTCGTGCAGACTCTGGTGACGACAACAGTATTAAGACAGGGTGGTGGTGGTCTGTGTTCATGCGGACTCTGATGACGACCACAGTATTAAGACAGGGTGGTGGTGGTTTGTGTCTGTGCAGACTCTGGTGACGACCACAGTATTAAGACAGGTTGGTGGTGGTCTGTGTCCACGCAGACTCTGGTGACGACAACAGTATTAAGACAGGGTGGTGGTGGTCTGTGTCTGTGCAGACTCTGGTGATGACAACAGTAGTAAGACAGGGTGGTGGTGGTTTGTGTCTGTGCAGACTCTGGTGACGACAACAGCACTGACGGGCAAGACTCAAGCCTTGCAGGCCGATGCAGGGGAATCCTACCAGGTGGAGCTGTTGTCGGCTGCTGAGGCCTACACTCCTGCTGCTGATGATGCTGAAGTTGATGCCATGGAACTTGTCCAGTCACAGCTGGTAAGGGCATGGGTACATCTTTCTGTTGCAGCTGAGGGATTCCCTGGATTTTTAGGAGTTAGGACATGACTGGGTGGGGTTTTGGCAGTTTGTTTTTGATTGGTTTCCTTCTCATTTCTTCAGGTTCTTTATAGAATGAAACAGGTCCACCCTCATTCAATAAAAAGTGAATTTGCAGTGAATAATTATCCCTTTGCACACACAGAACTGGTCTTAAAAACCACATGTGTGTGCCTGCGTGTGTGTGTGTGTGAGTGCTTAGTTGGGAGGTTGTCTTCAGGTTTGAACCCTTGGCCAGAGGGAGTCCTATATGACAGGTGGTCTGTCTTCTATGTGACTGGTTCTCTGTTCTGTATGACAGGTGGTCTGTCTTCTATGTGACTGGTTCTCTGTTCTGTATGACAGGTGGTCTGTCTTCTATGTGACTGGTTCTCTGTTCTGTATGACAGGTGGTCTGTCTTCTATGTGACTGGTTCTCTGTTCTGTATGACAGGTGGTCTGTCTTCTACGTGACTGGTTCTGTGTTCTGTATGACAGGTGGTCTGTCTTCTACGTGACTGGTTCTGTGTTCTGTATGACAGGTGGTCTGTCTTCTACGTGACTGGTTCTGTGTTCTGTATGACAGGTGGTCTGTCTTCTACGTGACTGGTTCTGTGTTCTGTATGACAGGTGGTCTGTCTTCTACGTGACTGGTTCTCTGTTCTGTATGACAGGTGGTCTGTCTTCTATGTGACTGGTTCTCTGTTCTGTATGACAGGTGGTCTGTCTTCTATGTGACTGGTTCTGTGTTCTGTATGACAGGTGGTCTGTCTTCTACATGACTGGTTATGTGTTCTGTATGACAGGTGGTCTGTCTTCTATGTGACTGGTTCTGTGTTCTGTATGACAGGTGGTCTGTCTTCTACGTGAAAGTCTGTCTTCCCAGAAACTGCTTATTGCATGTCCTTTTGCATTATGCCACAAGGTATGGTCTCATTTTATCAGGTCTCGAGCTTTTTTCTCTCCCACCCACTTTGATACTGTCAGAAAGACCTTACCTGGGTGATATGGATCTTACCAGGTGCATAGAACTCTTGCTTCTCAGTTCACCTTGTTTCTTTTATGTGTGTGTGTTTTGTCAGCCTCGAGACCAGAGGTCCATCCTGGACTTCTTCTGCTCCCAGACTCAGCCCAGCCAGCCGTCATCACACAGCAGCAACAGCAACAACAACAGCGGCAGCAGTGGAGAAACCAGCCCTGACCTGTCCCCTGTAGAAAATGGTCTCGCTGCTGCCGCAGCCACACCTTGTAACAAAGACAAGAAGCCTTTCCCCTTGTTTGCTGTGCGGCAGCAGTCAGGATCAAAACCAAAATCCTCTCAAGACTCCATCATCATCAGCAGTAGTGAGGAAGAGGAGATGGGTGTCGTACAAAAGGTCAGCAGTGTGGGGAGACGGACTAAAGCAACTAGTGTCTCGAGGAAAAGAAAATGCGTGGCAATTGCTTCCCTTCGGGGGGACTCGGATTCTGAATTTGAGCAGACTCTTCCTGTGTCTGTACACAGTGAGCCAAAGAAACTGAAGTTCAGGTCAAAGTCAAAGCCGAAAGCTTCAACAGACACTTCTCCAAAGTCATCAAACAAGAGAGGGACTGTGCGTAGCTCAGTAGCACCAGAAGAAACTGGAGACACAGAAAGATTGCCAGGGGAGTCTGTCTCACTGACTGTGGAAGGCAGTGGAGGGAGTGACACTAGAACAGCAGGTGGAGGGAGTGATGCTGGAACGGCAGGTGGAACAGCAGGTGGAGGGAGTGACGTTGGAACAGCAGGTGGAAAAGAGTGGTCATGCTCAGCCTGTACCTTCGCCAACAGCTCCTTGCTTCCTTTTTGTGAAATCTGTGAAACCCCCAGGAAGCAGAAAAGAAAGGCAGACCTTCGTGTTTCACAGACTCCAAACACCAATGTGACTGCCTCAGTGGAAGCGCGAGTGACAGTGGAGTCCCCGGCATGTTTGACAACGCAAGGTGACTTACAGCTGACACCTGCAGTGTGTTCTGGTGCACAGGTTTCAAAGCAGAGCCCTTTTGCAAAACATGATGCAACCCCGGCAGGAACGGAGCAGGTCACTGACAGAGAGGACAGTGGTGTTTCCTCCAGACATTCAAAATCCAGTCACCTCAAGCAGTCCAGTCGCAGAGTGAAAAGAAACCTTTTGCTCAGTGAACCACAAGCAGATTTGGATCTTTTCCAAACTGAAAGAGAGGAAGAAAAACCGAGTAGCAAACTGTCCACTTCTGACCGTTCTGAACAAGAGGAAGTCAGTTTGTTAGAGAGTCCACAGTCAAACAGTCACTCTGTTTACCACATGGGCGGTCCTGAGGCATCCAGCACAAACAGCGAAGAGTCAAACACTGAGACTCTTCAGCAGGAGAGTGATAAAGCCTGTAGCCCACGCTGGTTTGAGAGTGGTGATGAGAATGAAGGTGAAGGTTACAACAAAACCGTGGCTGTTGGTGATGATGATGTTGTTGTCAGTTTGTCTTCATCTCCGGAGTCAGGGCACAGCTCAGACGCAGTGGACTGCAGAAGTCGCATTGCAGAAAGTGGCCAGAAAACTGGTGCTTCACACGTGGACCTAATGGACACATCACTCACTGACAATCTAGGCCATGAGAGTGACGATGAAGTGGTCAAGGTCTGCTGTTCTGTCGATGCTGAGACTGCAGAGATCCAAAACTGTGACCTCCCTGAGGTTAAGCCACCAAAGAGAAGATGCTTCATGTTGGACACTCACATTGAAGAGTCCACTGACACACAGTCTTGCCAAGAGAACAGGGAAGGGGCAAAAAGTACAACAGCAATGGCTTCCCCTGGGGCAGATGAAGCAGCGCGTTGCACAGAGAAGACCAGCATGCCGGCAGGTGAAGAAAGGGGCCAAGATGCTTCCGCTGCCTGCCATCTGCACTCAGATCAACAGCTGCACAGCTTTTTCTTGTTCTGCTGCAGCTCCTACACCGGACGAGTCTACATTTTTGACGAGGTTTGTGCCAGCATTTCAACTCTAGCAACCAGAATTGTTAGGCATGGCAGACAAGGTTTGTACTGGTAACATTTCAGTAACAGTTAAGCATGGCAGACGAGATCCGTGCCAGCATTTCAGTTCTAACAACCACAGTTGTTAAGCATGGTAGACAAGGTTTGGACTGGTAACATTTCAGTAACATTTAGGCATGGCAGACAAGATCTGTACCAGCATTTCAGTTCTAACAGCCACAATTGTTAGGCATGGTAGACAAGGTTTGTACTGCATTTCAGTTCTAGTAAACACAATTGGTAGAGCTTTTGAAGCAAGGCAGGTTACACTCTGAATTAATATGTAGTTCTGTACATATGTTGGTGGGAGTGGTGAGCAGTGAGTTAGTAATTGGCAGTACAAATACAAATAAAATTCTGAGAACAAATACAAACTGTTATAAAGCCTCGTTTTTACTCTCGGCTCTGTCAGTTTTTAATGAAAATGATACCAGTCATTAACTGAATGTGCACATGCATCAAGATGCCTGTTGAGGATGAAAACTTTCTAATGGAGGGTTGGGGATGTGTAAACCTAATGATTTTTATTTAATTTGAGAGTTTTTACGTTTTGGTTTGACACGGAGAAAGCATTATTCCAGGTAATTTCGGGTTTGCTATAACTAAGTAGTAGTGTATGCAGATTGAGAGAAAGGGGGCGTATGTCTAAGAATGTGTATGTGTGTGTGGTTTATGACTTAGAATTATTGAGATATGTTCTTCATTGTGCGATTGATGACAGCTTTAATTTCCCACTGGGATTAATAAAGTATATTGTTATATGTCAGCTGTAGCTGCATGTGTAAGTAAAAAAGTGATGTTCCTGCGTGTGACGTACATGTCAGCTGTAGATGCATGTGTAAGTAAAAAGTGATGTTCCTGCGTGTGACGTACATGTCAGCTGTAGCTGCATGTGTAAGTAAAAAGTGATGTTCCTGCGTGTGACGTACATGTCAGCTGTAGCTGCATGTGTAAGTAAAAAGTGATGTTCCTGCGTGTGACGTACATGTCAGCTGTAGCTGCATGTGTAAGTAAAAAGTGATGTTCCTGCGTGTGACGTACATGTCAGCTGTAGCTGCATGTGTAAGTAAAAAGTGATGTTCCTGCGTGTGACGTACATGTCAGCTGTAGCTGCATGTGTAAGTAAAAAGATGTTCCTGCGTGTGACGTACATGTCAGCTGTAGCTGCATGTGTAAGTAAAAAGTGATGTTCCTGCGTGTGACGTACATGTCAGCTGTAGCTGCATGTGTAAGTAAAAAGTGATGTTCCTGCGTGTGACGTACATGTCAGCTGTAGCTGCATGTGTAAGTAAAAAGATGTTCCTGCGTGTGACGTACATGTCAGCTGTCTGCTGCAGAGCGGTCAGTCTTTGAAGGCCAGCTTCTTGCCTCTGGATGTGGAGCTGGACAATGTAAGTGAGCTGCCAGAGTTGCTTCACCATCCTCAGCACCTGCGTCTGGTCCAGAACTTTGTACGGCAGTGGAACAGGTAAGGGTTTGTCCTTGTGGTGATCAAAACAGGTCTTTGTGTGGTGTTCAAAACAGGTCTTTGTGTGGTGATCAAAACAGGTCTTTGTGTGGGGTTCAAAACAGGTCATTGTGTGGTGATCAAAACAGGTCTTTGTGTGGTGATCAAGACAGGTCATTGTGTGGTGTTCAAAACAGGTCATTGTGTGGTGATCAAGACAGGTCTTTGTGTGGTGTTCAAAACAGGTCTTTATGTGGTGATCAAAACAGGTCTTTGTATGGTATCAAAACAGATCTTTGTTTGGTGATCAAAACAGGTCTTTGTATGGTATCAAAACAGGTCTGTGTATGGTGATTAAAACAAGTCTGTATGGTGATCAAAACAGGTCTTTGTGTAGTGATCAAAACATGTCTTTGTGTGGTGATTAAAACAGGTCTTTGTGGGATCAAAACAAGTCTGTGGTGATCAGAACAGGTCTTTGAGTGGTGATCAAAACATGTCTGTATGGTGATCAAAACAGGTCTTTGTGTGGTGATCAAAACAGGTCCTTGTCTGTGTGATCAAAACAGGTCTTTGTCCTTGCAATAATCAGAACACGTCCTTGTCCTTGCGGTGATCAATACTCGGACAGTGGCACTCCACAGTGGATGGTTGTGTACAATGTGAAAAAAGACTTTGAACAGAGGGCATTCCACACAGTTTTATGCTTTGCTTGTTCCTGCAGGGATAACAGAATTCTACTGCTGAAAGAAAGGAATCAAGAGAATCTTTGAGCAGAACAAAATCCAGATCTAATGTATGCCATTGTGTTTTGCAATGACTAGCATCATGAAAAAGTCTATGGCTGGTGCTGTTTGATGTCACCAGCTTGACGGACACAAAGCAACGCCTGATCAGCAAGAGAGGCTTGACATTCCGCAACCCACTGGCTGCCTACGACACGGTGCGCACCGATCTGGCCAACAACAAGCAGCGCTACCAGACCAAGGTCAGTGGCCCTTACCTTGGGAACATTTCAAGCTGGCGGCTTCTGTCTCTTGGTCTCTTGCCTCTGCCTCTTTCACCATCCGGCTCAAAGCGTCAGCTGGAGTGTGAACTGTGGGAAGTAGAGCCAAACACATGAAAGCGTCAGCTGGAGTGTGAACTGTGGGAAGTAGAGCCAAACACATGAAAGCGTCAGCTGGAGTGTGAACTGTGGGAAGTAGAGCCAAACACATGAAAGCGTCAGCCTGGAGTGTGAACTGTGGGAAGTAGAGCCAAACACATGAAAGCGTCAGCCTGGAGTGTGAACTGTGGGAAGTAGAGCCAAACACATGAAAGCGTCAGCTGGAGTGTGAACTGTGGGAAGTAGAGCCAAACACATGAAAGCGTCAGCTGGAGTGTGAACTGTGGGAAGTAGAGCCAAACACATGAAAGCATCAGCTGGAGTGTGAACTGTGGGAAGTAGAGCCAAACACATGAAAGCGTCAGCCTGGAGTGTGAACTGTGGGAAGTAGAGCCAAACACATGAAAGCGTCAGCCTGGAGTGTGAACTGTGGGAAGTAGAGCCAAACACATGAAAGCGTCAGCTGGAGTGTGAACTGTGGGAAGTAGAGCCAAACACATGAAAGCGTCAGCTGGAGTGTGAACTGTGGGAAGTAGAGCCAAACACATGAAAGCGTCAGCCTGGAGTGTGAACTGTGGGAAGTAGAGCCAAACACATGAAAAGTTCAGCTGGAGTGTGAACTGTGGGAAGTAGAGCCAAACACATGAAAGCGTCAGCTGGAGTGTGAACTGTGGGAAGTAGAGCCAAACACATGAAAGCGTCAGCTGGAGTGTGAACTGTGGGAAGTAGAGCCAAACACATGAAAGCGTCAGCCTGGAGTGTGAACTGTGGGAAGTAGAGCCAAACACATGAAAGCGTCAGCCTGGAGTGTGAACTGTGGGAAGTAGAGCCAAACACATGAAAGCGTCAGCCTGGAGTGTGAACTGTGGGAAGTAGAGCCAAACACATGAAAGCGTCAGCCTGGAGTGTGAACTGTGGGAAGTAGAGCCAAACACATGAAAAGTTCAGCTGGAGTGTGAACTGTGGGAAGTAGAGCCAAACACATGAAAGCGTCAGCCTGGAGTGTGAACTGTGGGAAGTAGAGCCAAACACATGAAAAGTTCAGCTGGAGTGTGAACTGTGGGAAGTAGAGCCAAACACATGAAAGCGTCAGCCTGGAGTGTGAACTGTGGGAAGTAGAGCCAAACACATGAAAAGTTCAGCTGGAGTGTGAACTGTGGGAGGTAGAGCCAAACACATGAAAGCGTCAGCTGGAGTGTGAACTGTGGGAAGTAGAGCCAAACACATGAAAGCGTCAGCCTGGAGTGTGAACTGTGGGAAGTAGAGCCAAACACATGAAAAGTTCAGCTGGAGTGTGAACTGTGGGAAGTAGAGCCAAACACATGAAAGCGTCAGTTGACTGCTATTTATTAGGACAAAACTTTCAGGGTAATCCCCTTTATCAGGTTACAAAACGACACTTAACAGTTAAACAGTGAAAAATGAGATGCAGAGCCAAATCACTTTATCTGTTTTTGTCTTGTCCAGTGCTTGGTAGAATGCTGGCATCATCATCATCATCATCATCATGTCAACATTCTTCCAAGCACTGGATAAGACAAAAACAGATAAGTGGTTTAGCTCTTCATCTCATTTTTCACTGTTTACCTGGTGTTTAAGTGTCATTTTGTAGCTTGATAAAGGGGATTACCCTGAAAATTTGCATATTGTGTTTTGGCTTAATAAACAGCATTCTGTTAAACCTTTTATGTGTTAGGGTCTTGTTTTGGAATGCTAGCAGTCATTCTTCTTTCAGATTTTTGTGGGAAATAGATGCTAATAATAGTAATATTGTGGTTATGTGAAATGAAACACAAGTAGGTGAACGTATGCTAGCATTAAGTTTAATGAACAACTGGCGTTGGATTTACCTTCAGATGTAGCAACTTGTTTGGCACAAGAGTGTATTTATCTGTTCACTGTCAATGTTTTACATAAGAAGTTTAATTGTAGTTTGCATATATCTGTTCAGAAGGACTTCAGTGTTTGACACAAGAAGTGTATTGAACTTGCTTTCATTCAAGATATGTATCGCAGTTTGCGTTTGCAGGTGTCTGTTCAGGAAGATGTCAGTGTTTAACATAAGCATGCTGCAATTTGCATGTGTCTGTCCAGGAGCATGTTAATGTTTAACATAAGACATGTACTGCAGTTTGCACATGTCTGTTCAGGAAGATGTCAGTGTTTGACACAAGAAATGTATTACAGTTTGCACGTGTCTGTTCAGGAAGATGTGTAAATGTATTACAGGTTGCACGTGTCTGTTCAGGAAGATGTCAGTGTGTGACACAAGAAGTGTATTACAGCTTGCACGTGTCTGTGCAGGAGGACCAGGCCAAGGCCGCGCTGAAAGCGGCCAGAGAGGTGAACGGGAACGTGCGTGTTTTATCTAAACAGCACCAGCCTGTCCACACGACAAGGGGTACTTGTGGAGATGGCACGGCACATTCTGACAACGCTGGCCCCAGTACTGACTCAGCACAGAACTGGCACAGTGGCTATGTGCAGGTTGGCAGAAATAGGCCTTTTCTCTCTGTCTGTCTGTCTGCCGCTGTTTGTTTTGAAGTGCACACATAGCTTGCTTTTGAGGGCTGTTTTTTCATCTGACCTATAAATTCATTTGTTTGGTTTCCTACTGGGCTTTCAGTTCACGCTTACAAAGCAGTCAGCTGTCTAAGGTATTTGTGGATGCTGAACGTGCCACACCCAGCACAACACAAATTGCATCTGATGAATGTGAAAAGAATATGAGAGTGGACAGTGGGTTGCAGTGAGTCAAGGAAAGGATGATGGAGAATCCAATTTGGCACCATCCTCAAGTCTCCTATTCAAACTAGGGAACATTTTTAAAAATCTTTTTTAAGGGTGCAGAAGTCAAGTTTGCAAAGCAGCTTGTTGAACTGTAACATTCAATGGAAGCACAAATAAGGAAATCATTTTTTAGGTGGGATGGAGGGAGTACTTCCAGCAAGAATTGATAGGTTTGAGATTAGCATTGAGGTTGATTACCCAAAGAAATTGGTAGGTTTGAGATCAGTGTTGATGTTGTTAGCCAAAGAAATTGATAGGTTTCAGATCAGTGTTGAGGTTGGTTAGTCAAAATAATTGATAGGTTTCAGATCAGTGTTTAGGTTGGTTAGTCAAAGAGATTGATAGGTTTCAGATCGGTGTTTAGGTTGGTTAGTCAAAGAATTTGATAGGTTTCAGATTAATGTTGGGGTTGGTCAGCCAAAGAAGTTGATAGGTTTCAGATCAATGTTTAGGTTGGTAACCTAAACAAATTGATAAGACCAGATCAGCATTGAGGTTGGTTAACCAAAGAGATTGATAGGTTTCAGATCAATGTTGAGGTTGGTTAACCACAGAAGTACATGTTGATTGTTGTAGGTGATGTCAGCGGAAGGCACTCCGCTATGTTTACACTGTCAGCAGCCGTGTGGTGCTCTGCTGTCAAAAGAGACTTTGACCAATAGAGATACTGCCTGGCATACACGCTTCTGTTCTAAGGTCTGCGCTGATGCACACTGGGTGAGCGAGGATGTCAGTCAAAGGCTTTGCAGTATCACTGTTGGTCTGCTTGCTTCTCACATGCAAACGGAAAAGCGCATGCTTGCACCCATGCACACACATGCATGCACAAATATCCATACATGCAAACTCACATTCATGCACACACACGCATACTTGCGCACATGCACACACACACACACACACACACACACACACACACACACACACACACTGGATAATTTTGAACATTTCTTGATCCTTTCACTGACCACCACCATTCTTGTAAGTGTATAGCAAAGGAGCAAGTGCAACGTTTGTTCCTCCCCATCAGGGGATCAGGAGGGTGCAACTCTGTCAGGGTAAAGAAAATGCCCCTAAATTGCGCCCCCTTTTATTTCCAGAAACCGTCCATTGCAGCAACTAAAGAAAGGTTCTTGTGTGGACCACAGCGCCTTCAGTTCCACATTAAATGTCAGGAGTATCCACATTTGGAAGAACTGATGCATCGACTGGTTTTCCAAGTTGTGTAGGCAGTTGTAAACTTCTAGTAGGCAGCATGTTTTAAAAAAGAAAGGGTTTAAATGTCATGAGAGGACTTGTCTGTTTTATGTGCAGATGAAGACAAACACATCCTATTTACGCAACAGTGTTTACGACATTCAGCATGGGGTGTGTCAACTTTGCAACTTTGATGCCCACACCTTCTTCTGCCAGATCAGGTACTCTGCATAGTTATTCTTGCATACGTAGCATTGTCCAATTTTTCTCCTGAAGTGAAGTCCATAGAATTTGACTCTTTGGGGTCAATCTCTTGTACTCGATCTGTGTCCTGAAGGTGTGTGATGCTCAGACACAAACACGCACTGCGGTTGAGTCATGTAGTAGACACAAACATGCACTGTGTTGAGTCATGTGATGCTCAGACACAAACATGCACTGTGTTGAGTCATGTAGTGCTCAGACACAAACACGCACTGCGGTTGAGTCATATAGTGCTCAGACACAAACACACACTGCGGTTGAGTCATGTGATGCTCAGACGTAAACATGCACTGCGGTTGAGTCATGTGATGCTCAGATGTAAACATGCACTGCGGTTGAGTCATGTGATGCTCAGACACAAACATGTACTGTGTTGAGTCATGTAGTGCTCAGACACAAACACGCACTGCGGTTGAGTCATGTAGTGCTCAGACACAAACATGCACTGTGTTGGGGTATGTTATGCTCAGAGACTGTAGTTGAGTCCTGTTATGCACTGTTGTAGAGTGGCACCATCATGTCTTTTACAACCAGCTTCCCAGGGACTTTTTAAGGGCTTTGAATTAACAATAAGTACTATCAGTTGCAAACATGACTAGGCATTGCACGCTGCTCATTTCTGCCGCAAATTATCATACTGTGTCTGAACAAAAAACAGATCAAATGGTTCGCTTCTGATATTACCACGTCCTCTCTTTTGTTTTGAAATACTGGAGAACAAAGACATTTTGTATATATATTGCAAAAATGTTGAGTGTGCATGTGGTGTTTGTTTGCAGGGAGGGGGGAATCTTAACCTGTGTGAAAGAGCTTTTGTGGATGACAGTAAAATATGCTGAGGCTGAAGTTACTAGTTTCTGGATTTTCAGCCTCATGTAGGCAGTGTTTCCAGCATGTCTTTAAGCAGCTTGGTGTTGGTTTTCAGAGACAGCACGGACATGAAGCAGAGAGCGGAGAGGATAAACAAGAGCAGGTTTGACAGGCTGGGAGCCAAGCAGAAGAAGCAGATGGTAGCGAAGCCCTACGAAGGATTGGTGAGACAAGGACACTACAGCACAGCCTCTCTTCCTTTTGTGGAGGCCACAGTGCTGTCATTATTTTGTGTTGCTGCTGCTGTTCTTGTCACCCTCACTGTTGCTGCTGCTGTTCTTGTCACCCTCACTGTTGCTGCTGCTGTTCTTGTCACCCTCACTGTTGCTGCTGCTGTTCTTGTCACCCTCACTGTTGCTGCTGCTGTTCTTGTCACCCTCACTGTTGCTGCTGCTGTTCTTGTCACCCTCACTGTGTTACTGCCGCTGTTCTTGTCACCCTCACTGTTGCTGCTGCTGTTCTTGTCACCCTCACTGTTGCTGCTGCTGTTCTTGTCACCCTCACTGTGTTACTGCCGCTGTTCTTGTCACCCTCACTGTTGCTGCTGCTGTTCTTGTCACCCTCACTGTTGCTGCTGCTGTTCTTGTCACCCTCACTGTTGCTGCTGCTGTTCTTGTCACCCTCACTGTTGCTGCTGCTGTTCTTGTCACCCTCACTGTTGCTGCTGCTGTTCTTGTCACCCTCACTGTTGCTGCTGCTGTTCTTGTCACCCTCACTGTGTTACTGCCGCTGTTCTTGTCACCCTCACTGTTGCTGCTGCTGTTCTCGTCACCCTCACTGTTGCTGCTGCTGTTCTTGTCACCCTCACTGTTGCTGCTGCTGTTCTTGTCACCCTCACTGTTGCTGCTGCTGTTCTTGTCACCCTCACTGTTGCTGCTGCTGTTCTTGTCACCCTCACTGTTGCTGCTGCTGTTCTTGTCACCCTCACTGGTGCTGCTGCTGTTCTTGTCACCCTCACTGTGTTGCTGCTGCTGTTCTTGACACCCTCACTGTGTTACTGCCACTGTTCTTGTCACCCTCACTGTGTTGCTACCGCTGTTCTTGTCACCCTCACTGTCGGGATGTAGGGTTTCAGGTTGCCAAGCACTGAAACAGCTTCAGCCAGTGAGGGCTTCACAAAATAATAATCAGCACAAAAAGCCCAGCAAGTGGCTGACAGAAGTTAAAGCATAGCAACAGAGCCAAAGACCAGCAGATTCTGAACAAAACCTTCCACATCAATTAACTAAGGACCAGCAGATTCTGAACAAAACCTTCCACATCAATTAACTAAGGACCAGCAGATTCTGAACAAAACCTTCCACATCAATTAACTAAGGACCAGCAGATTCTGAACAAAACCTTCCACATCAATTAACTAAGGACCAGCAGATTCTGAACAAAACCTTCCACATCAATTAACTAAGGACCAGCAGATTCTGAACAAAACCTTCCACATCAATTAACTAAGGACCAGCAGATTCTGAACAAAACCTTCCACATCAAGTTAACTAAGGACCAGCAGATTCTGAACAAAACCTTCCACATCAATTAACTAAGGACCAGCAGATTCTGAACAAAACCTTCCACATCAATTAACTAAGGACCAGCAGATTCTGAACAAAACCTTCCACATCAATTAACTAAGGACCAGCAGATTCTGAACAAAACCTTCCACATCAAGTTAACTAAGGACCAGCAGATTCTGAACAAAACCTTCCACATCAATTAACTAAGGACCAGCAGATTCTGAACAAAACCTTCCACATCAAGTTAACTAAGGACCAGCAGATTCTGAACAAAACCTTCCACATCAAGTTAACTAAGGACCAGCAGATTCTGAACAAAACCTTCCACATCAATTAACTAAGGACCAGCAGATTCTGAACAAAACCTTCCACATCAAGTTAACTAAGGACCAGCAGATTCTGAACAAAACCTTCCACATCAAGTTAACTAAGGACCAGCAGATTCTGAACAAAACCTTCAACATGAAGTTAACTGAGGACCAGCAGATTCTGAACAAAACCTCAACAAGACATGAACTGAGGACCAGCAGATTCTGAACAAAACCTTCAAAATAAAGTTAACTGATGATAAAAGACCAGCATATTCTGAACAAAACCTTCAAAATAAAGTTAACTGATGACAAGAAATATTCGCTGCAATCAGGCAAATTACATTGAACCCTGGAATCAGACTCAAATGACTGAAAGCTTGTCGGAAGGTAGCTCAGGGAGGTGTGGCTTAATTCTCAGAGTGAACTCTCTGCACTCCACTGCACTGGCTACCATGTGACCCAGCATTGGTGAACCTCAGTGTTTTAGCTGAGGAATGCTAAGAAAACAACTGGTTTAGATACACTACGGTGTGTTGGTGAGATTGAGGACTTTGACACTATTACGGATGTGTTCCTGAGAAAAACGTGGACATCCCCCCCACCTCCCCCCCCCCCTGCACCCCCCCCCTTCCCCCTTGAGAGGTTTTCTGCCAGCGCCCTCAGTGTCTCACAAGGCAGTAAAAGTGCAGGACATGTTGTTTTGTTTTTAAATCATTCAGTTAGTTGATAGTACAGCAGGTGGCTTTGATACATTTTGCCACAGGGGGACTAAATGTTGCTGTTTTAGGTATGCCCCCCCCCCCCCCACACACACACACACACACACACACCTCTTTTTTTAAAGACATAAACACAAACTCTCTCTGATCTTGGATAGCCAGGAGTGGCTGGTGGGGAAGGGGAGATTCATGACAGTGTGTTTGTAGTCTTGCTCTGTTGTTGTTTTTCCAGTGTGAGGAGATGTGCAGACAAGCATTTGTTATGATTTTTTTTTTTTTATCAGTCATTATCAGGAACACAGTGTATGATTGTGTCAGTATGATGGATACTGAATGTCATTTTTAAACCCAGTGAAGTCATCCCGTCAGATTAGAAATCCCTCATGAAGATGTTGACAGGTTTGACATGTTGTCAACCCAGTTAGATTAGCTGTGAAAGAATCAGTCAACATAAGCGCCCTTTTTTTTTTCTTTTTTCTTTTTTTTAACCTTCACAGCGAACAAAAAGGCCTATCTGAGTTCAAACACTTGACAGTGATAGCAGTGTAGTGCAGAAAGGGTGGCTCAGGGCAACACCGTGTTAATCAGTTCAAACTTCCTCATGCACCATGGCCAAGCAGATCCTGTCCCCACACATTCCCATTAATTATACCATAGGACATTTTCATGGGCTGTCAACGCCTTGTATCAGAATCAGATGAAAACAGAGCAAGTTTGAAACCTACATTACACGATCAGTTGCACGAGGTGATGTCATGGTCTCTGGTTTCCCAGAGATATAAATCATGTATTGTAGATATATGACTGTGGTGGAATGTGGATCGTAGCCCTGAGGCAGCCTTGCCCTGATATAAATGCACTGGTTGACTGGGTGTAAAATACCATCTTACTTGCTTACTTACCCTAAGGCGACCAGTCTCTCAACAGTGTTTTCGTTCATCGCCGGTTCCTCTGTACATCAAAGCTGTGTCATGCTGTTGTTTGTTCATCACCGGTTCCTCTGTACATCAAATCTATGTCATGCTTTTGTTTGTTCATCACCAGTTCCTCTGTACATCAAATCTCTGTCACGCTGTTGTCTATCACTGGTTCCTCTGTACATCAAGGCTATGTCATGCTGTTGTCTGTTCATTACCAGTTCCTCTGTACATCAAAGCTATGTCATGCTGTTGTCTGTTTATTACCAGTTTCTCTGTACATCAAATCTCTGTCATGCTGTTATCACTGGTTCCTCTGTACATCAAGGCTATGTCATACTGTTGTCATACTGTTGTCTGTTTATCACCGGTTCCTCTGTACATCAAAGCTATGTCACGCTGAGGTCTGTTTATCAATGCATGTGCAGTTTTGGCACGTGGACCACGTTCGTCCGGTGTGGGACGGGGGAGGTCAGTGCGACATTGACAACCTGCGAACACTGTGCACTCCCTGCCATCAGGCAATCACCGCACAGCAGGCGGCCAAGCGCGCTCAGGCCCGGCGACTCTCCAAGGCAGCCTGCGCTGGGGACATTACTGCCTTCTTCAAAAAAGCCTGATGGACTCAGCACAGTTCTGAGGCCCAGAGCAGAGCACTTAGTTCAAACCAGTGGTGCAAGTTTGGGAATGCTTCGAACACAGGTCTGCCTTCACAGAATGATGCTTTTGATGTTGCTCTGATGTTCTTTTTACATGGTTTGTGTTTGTGTGTTTTTGTTTGTTTGTTGTTGTTTTGTGTGTGTGTGTATGTTTTTTTTTTTTTGGGGGGGGGGGGTGCCAAGCACATCACCATGGGGCTTTTTGTTGTTGTTTTTTGTTTTGTTAATGAGCCTCAGAAGTTAGCTGAATTGCCCAGTGCAGGATGATTAAAGTATACTGACTGGACTGGACTGGACTGAGCAGAATGATGCTTTTGATAATGATAATAAAAGTTTCTTGTGAGGCAATAGAGTGATGTGACTGAGCTTGACATTTGCTTGGCGCTCCGCTGGTAAGCAGCCAGCATCAGTTTGATTCTCCGTCAGCTCTCCTTTCTCTTCAAAATCCAGACACATAAAAGGTTCCAAAGAACACCTATTTATTATGATACAAACACACAATCTGCAAATTTTGGGGCTAATCCCCTTTGCCAAGCTACAAAACTACACTTCAACAACAGTTAAATGGTTAAAAATGATGAACTGTCATTTAAGTGTCATTTTATAGCTTGACGAAGGGGATTACCCTGAAAATTTGCAGATTGTGTGTCTGTGTCATAATAAATAAGTGTTCTTTTGAACCTATTATGTGTTTGGATTTTGTTTTAGAATGCTAGCAGTCATTCTTGTTTCAGACTATTTTTATTTTTTCTCTTCAGAAGTTGTGATTTATGGACACTACTTAAGAGAAATTTGCTGTCAAATAAACAGTATCACACACTATGGCTGATTTACTGTAGGCACAAGAATAATTATCACTGTTCACATCCTGTCCATACCCACACATATACACCCTCCTCACCCCCTCCCAGGAACACACACATCCATGCACCACCACCACCACCACTCTCACACACACATCCATACACCACCCCACACACACACACATCCATACACCACCACCTCACACACACATCCATACACCACCACCCCCACACACACATCCATACACCACCACCTCACACACGTCCATACACCACCACCACCACCCCTCTCACACACACATCCATACACCACCACCTCTCTCACACACGCACACATCTATACACCACCACCACACCTCTCACACACACACACACATCCATGCACCACCACCCCTCTCACACACACATCCATACACCACCACCTCTCTCACACACACACACATCTATACACCACCACCACCCCTCTCACACACACACACATCCATGCACCACCACCCCTCTCACACACACACACATCCATGCACCACCACCACCCCTCTCACACACACACACATCCATGCACCACCACCCCTCTCACACACACATCCATACACCACCACCTCTCTCACACACCCACATCCATGCACCACCACCCTGCTCTCACATCCATACACCACCACCCCTCTCACACATCCATACACCACCACCACCCCTCACACACATCCATACACCACCACTCTCACACATCCATACACCACCACCACCCCTCTCACACACACATCCATACACCACCCCTCTCACATCCATACACCACCACCACCACCCCTCACACACACATCCATACACCACCACCACCACCCCTCTCACCCACATCCATACGCTACCACCACCCCTCTCACACAATCTATACAGCCCTCCCCCCCAAACACACACAGACGTCCATACAGCAGCCCCCTTCCCTGTCTCACACACACACACACACCAGCAGACCAAGGCAGCCTCATAAATTGTTCCTCCACCCCCATCTCCCTGCATTTTAACTTTGGTTAACAGTTTCTCATGTTTACCTTAGAAAGAAAATGGGTCACCCAGTTCATTAGCATAACCGATTGGTGCATGTTCCCACGTTGAGTGCCTGTGCAGTTAAGTCAGTATTGCAACAGTGATTCACAGGTTTGTGATTTCATGAATTTGTTGCTGTTGTGGCCTCATTTGAGTCAACACAGTACATTGTTTGAAAAAATAAAAAAAATGCAATACCACTTGCTTGTAGTTAGGTGTAATGTAAACATGGAGATGTGTTTGTTGTTGACCGTTTTTGACTTAATTGCGTTGACCGTCAACTGCGGTGTGCAGAGCTGCGGTCCACTGTTTTTGCCCGTGATTCGGTGACTTGTGTTTTGAACTGATATAAAAAAAAAAATGAAGATGTAATTTGTCCCAAGGCAACCCTGTGCAGTTGACAAGACCTTAGAATCCAAGCATATAAAAAAAAAAAATTTGAAGGTATTGAGCGATCATGTGATTTAATCATCTATTGCAGGTGTGAATTGCCTGTGGATGTTGGACGGAATGACTGCTATGGTTGATGGGGTTGAATGTATGTGTGACTGCTATGGTTGATGGGGTTGAATGTATGTGTGACTGCTATGGTTGATGGGGTTGAATGTATGTGTGACTGCTATGGTTGATGGGGTTGAATGTATGTGTGACTGCTATGGTGGATGGGGCTGAATGTATGTGTGACTGCTATGGTTGATGGGGCTGAATGTATGTGTGACTGCTATGGTTGATGGGGTTGAATGTATGTGTGACTGCTATGGTAGATGGGGTTGAATGTATGTGTGACTGCTATGGTTGATGGGGTTGAATGTATGTGTGGACCAGCCATGGGTGTGATGTTTTTTAGTTGTCAGAATGTATCATGTTCACTGCACAAGGCCAACAGCAGTTTGTAAGTGAATGAGTTTTCAGTATCATTATCACTGACGGCTGTTCAGGGGGCATCACTTCCGTCACCATTGCCAAATGAACAGCACGCACATTGTACTGCACACAAGCCAAACGCAAACCACACACAAAAGTAATAGTCCTGTATTTTATTCAAAATCTGATTTCAAGAACTATACAGTGTAGCTAGTAACAAGCAAGTGAGCAAAATCAAAGATAAGGAGAAAACTAAATAATAACAGTACAAAAAAGCTGTTGGTATTAACGATGATAATGAAGATACGGCTACCTGCAAGAATGCAAGAACCAAAGAGATGCTGTTATTCCAGTTTAGTGGCTAATGATTGCACTGTTAGTTTCTTTGTCAGTCAGTCACTCTCGGTCATGCAGACATCCACCGCAGTGACATCTTTGAAGTGAGCAATCAAAAGTCAGAGGCTTGGTTCACCCCCCACCCCCACACAACTTCTTGTTCACTCCCCACCCCTCTACAACTTCTGGTTCACTCCCCACCCCCACCCCTCTATAACTTCTGGTTCACTCCCCACCCCTCTACAACTTCTGGTTCACTCCCCACCCCTACCCCTCTACAACTTCTGGTTCACTCCCCACCCCTACCTCTCTACAACTTCTGGTTCACTCCCCACCCCTACCCCTCTACAACATCTGGTTCACTCCCCACCCCTACCCCTCTACAACTTCTGGGCACTCCCTACCCCAGCAGTATAATGCTGCCACTCCCAGAAGTTGTGGGGAGTGAACCGGCATACTGCCGCCACTCCATCCAACCAACTGGAGTGAACCAACTTTGGGGAGTGGCAGCATTATACTGTTGAAGTTTGTGAAATGTTCCCATTTTATTCCGGGCTTTATCAATGGAGTCCTTTTTATACTGCAAGAACAGAACTCTATATCATTTTATAAAGACTATTTTACTCAACTGCTTTCTCCTCCACTGATCAAATGCATTCCACCTTTCCTCAAACTGCTGCCCATTTCTTTCGTAATGTTGCCTAGATTGCATAATATTTGATTCAAATTACAGCCTCCCCATTTCTTTGGTACTTTGACCACTGAAGCCTTCCGGTATAACTCCTAGGAATGAATACCAATCCCTTGTTTTGACCACTGAAGACTTCCAGAATAACTCCTAGGAATGAATACCAGTCCCTTGTTTTGACAGTTCACCTCCATCTTGAAAGGTCCTGAGGGCAATCAATGAAACAAGACTTGTGCGTGCATGAAACTGTGCCATAAATACTGTTTGCATCGATTATATTCCCTCATCTTTGAAAAGGCTCACACAAAACCTTCCATATTTCTGAATATCATGATCTTGGTGGCTGAACAAAAACTGAAACATCTATACACAAAAAAGAAAAGGAAAATAACATTTCAAATGTTAGATAGAAAGTTGTGCTTTGAAAGGGAAAAAAGTACACAAATTATTCCACATCCTGAAATTTGGTTGTTTATGTAGCCAAAGTACAGCTGCTGGACAGTCCCCATGGGACAAGTCCTCAACAACAAAACTTTGAATGCAAACTCCTGGAGAGAAAAAGGTGAGCGCTGCACTGCTAATCTCAACCTTCTGTGGCCTATCCTACACAAGAGAGGTAAAAAGAGTGCCAAATGCAAGGGCCTCTGCCAACTATATGACACCAGTAACTGTGCACTTTGATAGACAGCCCTGTGTATGGGTGACACAAGGCTTACTCCTATCCTACCAGCAGCTTTATTTACATAGTAAATCAAATCTGGTTAAAACAAAGATGTCAACAAAAAAAGTGATTTAAAAATAAAACGAAGGCCAATCAGTATTATACAGAAGGGGGGGGGGGGGGGGGGGGCAGAACAAACAAAAAGCAGAACATATGCAGTCATCACAGCTGAGTAAATGCAGAAAGAAAAAGCCAAACAAAAATCAATACTGTTGTTGTAACAACAGTTTGGGTTCTCCCTGATCAGTGCCACAATAAAAGTCATCAAGATTTTGTCTTTTAACAGTGTATTCAGACAGAACTTCCAAGAAACGGTGTACACAGAATAACACCAAGGTTTTTTTTTTATGCTTAAAATGACACCACAACAAAACATTTCACACCCAAATGATGCTGTCACTACAACCACGACCAACCTCCCCTCACAAAACTGTCCTCATCAGCAGTGCATCAAAAACAATAGTCACACAGTTCCACTCGTCTAATATTTAAAAAAATGTGCCTACACATACAAGACACAAAAGACTGCACCATTCACGGTTGTGCTTGGAATGAGTCCACATGCCAGAATACCCAGCAGAAAGGTATTCTGCTTTACACGTCAATTGAACATGCACACCATTGCACAGTACAGTCCATGTTTTACCGTGGTAACAGCACGCTGCTTAAGGCCCCCATCCACTTTCCTGCAAAAGACGTACGCAAATGCAGGATGGCTACTGATGTCACGGAGGCAGCACTGCCAAATGTTCATGCTATGCTTAACAGAAATTGAATTGTGGGTGACAGTCACTGCTGAATGGCAGACAGCAGCACTGAAGAAACCACCATGCTGGTAGCATTACCGTTACCTTGCTGGAGCTAGGAGAAAGAACGAAGGCCACTGCATCACCATCTGTGAGATCATAACGCTGATGACGTGAAGAAAACTATGACGCATTCGAAGCATAGTCTTGACTTACTAGATCAAAGATGTTACAATTATAATTATTGTACTAGCTTTGGTACTAGTCTCAGCTTAACGAGAATGTGTATGACATATATGATACATAATTTTATTGGCTATCAGCTGGCTTGTGTCCCATGAAAGCAGCACAAGCTGGTTTTGGATGTAACACTAGGAACTGCTCCCAGGTGGGCCAAAGCCTGCCTGTTCCCATAGCAACTCCTGGTCTGCCTATCTGGCACATGCCGCTGCTCTGAAGTGGACAGGGGCCTGTAGCAGCTGTGTATTGGATTGCACTTTGACAAATCACAATAAATCGCCACAGCAAGCAATCGTTCATCGTCACCCTCAGCGATGCCTCCACCAAGCACCCCCAGTCGGATGCCACAATGAAGAGTCTGTACAAATTTTTGAGCCGCTGTCAGTCCAGTCATGCACATGAATGCAGTTGTCTTTTTCAACCAACACTGATGTCAGTCAAACCTGTCCATTTACACATCCATGACACTTAAACACTTGCATCAATGTGTCTGTTGTAACACAAGCACTGGCAATCTTTACACTGTACACATGATGAGATGGGCTTTATGCAATACTTGGTTAAAAAATCCAGTAAAAAAATCCAGTTGGAACAGGCAGAACACAACTGACAATATAGACAACTTATCCAGAGAACATGAACAATTCACAAAAACATATATCAAGAACCTGAACATCAATATAACATGCACACGCATGATTTATGTAAACAGACATTTACATTCAATAAAAAATAATCATGCAGTTTATATGCATTTAAGTAAATTATCTGAATATAGTTTATTTCAATAAAGGCATCATACAACTAGAACAAATATTCAGACAGCACTAAAGCTCTGAACTGTTGAAGCACATGAGACGAGTTTACAATAAATTTCAAGTGTGAAGAATAATAAACCTGATTGTTCATGGACTTTGAAAGTTTCCAGACCAATAGCAGCAAGGACAGAACGAGACAGCATTTCACACTCCAGCCATGAACTGATCAAAGAGAATTAACGTATGACCAAAAAACAACAGAAGATATACTTAAAACCAAATGATCAAATGATAATCGTATACGATTGCAGACTCGTAACAAATGCAGCAACACAATTAAGGAACTCTTTTCTTTTTTTTTGTTGGAAGTAATATACAGCTGTAAATGGCAGAGCAATCACTGATTTGCAACATACCAGTAACTGCATCTGCCCGACAGCACACAGAAAAAAAAATCACTGTCAATAGTTTCCACTCATAAATATGGCATTTAACCTGTGTTTACGTGTGCTAGAATACTGAATACTAAATGTTGACGCTAACTGCACAGCTGATAGTAGCAGAAAGGCCAAGACAGGGGTCCCAGATACCAGCTGATGGTGGTGACAGCGGCTGAGTCTGCTATCAGGTGTTATGAGTGCAAGTAAACCCCAGTGATCAAAGACAAAGCTCTGACAGCACCCAGACGAAGGTCCAACCGCTCCACCCTATCAGAGGGCAGAGGGCATCAGCATAGTGTGTGTGTGTTGGGGGGGTTATCAGTTCACCTATCAACCTGCACCATCATCAGGCATGGATGCAGGTTATCACTTCAGCCCATTACACCACCATCATGCACAATCTGTACACAGGCCAGCGCTCAGTCAACGTGACTGCCAAGTGAACTCCGCCAGTCCGAGCTGGTAAGTAGGTGCACACTGTAAACATTGGGGTCAGGTTTCCAGGCAGGAATTACACCATGCTTGATGACAAATCCTCCATAACGCTCGGCAGGGATATCAAACATGTGACCTAATCCTTTGGTCATGTGCTTTCAAATGTGGAAGCTGTAATTGGTGTCAACATGGATAATGAAACTGCATCAAGCAATCAGCAAGAAGCCATGGCACAGTAACCTTATCCTCCCCAGTTTGTCAGCATTGTTTACGCTCCCTTTTAAAGGCAGAAAGGTCTAAAGGTTTTGGCGCTCATTTTTCCTCTTCCGTTTGGAAACATCTACCAAACCAAAGAGTGAATTCAGTCATTTTTTAACGGACTGCAAAATGTGGTAAATTTTACACCAACAGCATTTTGATACTAACATAGACATCTTTTTCTTCTTTACAGCATGTGTTTTGTTTGATACTGGCTTATGATAAACATCCACACTTTAATACTAAACCAATGAAATGTGTTTTTTTAGCAAACTGATTCAAACACACACACTCCTGCACACAAATGAAATGAAAATGAGCAATGGTGTATCACATTACAATCCAAACAAATGGTGAAATCAAAGGCTGAGAAAATATCAGTATAAAACTGGTTTTGCTGTATAAACTGTACAGAGTATTTTGTATTATTCACAGTGATTGTATGCATAATATAACTAAAGCTTGTAATGCAGACTTTTTTTTTTTTTTTTTTTTTTGCCCCCCATCGCCCCACACACATCTGATCCAACACAATGTGGGAATAGAAACACACATGAGATCAATACAATTCTGCCCTCCAGCCACCAAGTTCACAAAAAGTCTTCAGCTCAATTGTCTTACACTCCCTGCTTGTGACAACCTGCTTTAGCATTTGCAGCAACCAGCGACTCACTGTGTGTCACCAGTCAGAGGGATATCGCTTCCATTTTGCTCCACGAGGAGGAATAAATTTAAATGGTGCCCTGTATGATGATGGACTCCAGCTCTGAGGGCGAGGATGGATAATTTTTCTTCACTGCCGCAGCAGTAGGGGGTTGGTTGGAATTTGCACACAAAAAAGAGAGCAGAAAACACTGGAACCAAGCCTTGCTCTCACTAAAAATGCTGGGTCACATCCTGCAAAATTGGCTGCACCAGACACTCAATGGTTTTCATGTGGGTGCGAAGTAGAAATAGGCTAGTTTAAAGACAATGTTTCAAAACGAGGTTTTCAAAATTTCATGTCATTCAAAAATGACCGCCACATCAAGATGGGCCAGCTACCAAAGTCAACAAGTAATTAGGGCACTGTGTACTTACATGGACTTCATATTGTCAATGACAATGGAGTTTGACCCTAAGATTGGCACTGCAGTGAAGCTAAACAGGAAGGGGTTGTGGAGTGGAGTGGAGGGGAGGAGAGGTGGGGTGGGTGGGGAGATTGTTGCTGAAGCAGGGCAGAACTGTCCCTCTAATGAAGGTTACATATTCCACCGTCACCAAAGGACAACATCAACAAACTCTGAAAGCGCAGCATGCACGCATGGTATATGATTTAATGTTACGACTTCAGTTGATTTTGCCTTCACGTTGTTAACACAAACATGGTTGCCACTTCCACCACTATACTGTACTGAGTAAATTTGCACCAATCTCAAAACGGCCGCTGCTTGACAACACACTGAACAAATAAACACCAATTAGATTTTGAACGTCCTCTCGTCCATGCAGGGTCATTCCAGGACGGCACACTGAACAAGAATGGCAAACACTTCAGTGCCTCACACTCAAAACAAACAAACAAATCTGTATCTTTTATCAAACTTTCCTGTGACCTTGACAATGGCTCGAGGCCATAAACTGTACAAACATGCAAAGCAGGACACAGGTTAGCATGCAAAGCTTGAAAGATCTCGCTTAAACATCTGAGAATACGCCAACATCAAGCTTTTTGCTAATACCATACAACTTTGAGTTACAAGTTTTTGAAACCCCACAGTGGTCTTGAAACAAAGCCAAGGTCACTAAAGTGGTGTGAATGACACATTACCATCACAGACTGTTCATACTGCTTACATTTTTAGTGCAAAATAAATAAATAAATGCAAAGTTGAGAATAGACAGACTTTACACTATCATCTTGAGCTCATTTTTCTTCGTTTCTTCATGTGAATAAAAAAATATTGGCACAGGAAATCCACCTCACTGACTTTGATTCATAAAGCGCAGATGACAGTCTCCCCGCGCCCAAATTTTCTTGCCTGAAGGGATTCACAAAATGGGGAAAATTGAGTAAGACTGGTTGGCAGACCCAAAGAAATGCAGGATGCTCTGGTCTGGATCTGACTCTTTGTCAAAACTTGGGGCAGAGGATGATGACAGAGGCAGTGAGGACCAATACAGCTTAATGGGGCAGGGTTCCCTTGACTCCACATTCTCTCACCTTTCCATCAATTCCAACTCACAGTACTAATGCTGACAGAAGACAAACTTAATATAGCACTGTAGCGCATGTTCGTTCATCTTTTGATTTAGTACCTCCATGCCAATGAGACTGAGAATGTTGTTTGTCTTTGTTTATTATCAGAATGCATGCATTTGTTCAACTTCTGTTTTACCTCCACATCAAAAAAATGGAGACTGAGAACCATGCTTGCGTTTGCTTGTCATCAGAATTATCCCCATGCAAACACTGAGTAGATACGTAAGTAGCATTGTCTTACTTGTTTTGTTACACTTGTCACTGCAACAGCAGGAAGGACCCATGAGGCAAAGGTAACACTCCCATCAGTGAAAGTATTATGCAGTTTCACATCAAGCAATGAAGACAATGAACACAAATGATGACATACAAAGCAATGTATTGTGAAACTACCAAAGATTCCCACCTTACACTCTTTTTTTTAAAAATTTATGTTACTATCAATCTTGATTTCCATAAACGAATTTTTTTATATTTTTTTTTGTATGTATGTTGGTGTATTTTGTGGGGGGGGGGGGGGGGGGGTGAGAGTTGGGGCATGGGGTGAGGGAGGCTTTTTTTGCCAAAATCTGCCAGGTCACACTGCTCTACTGTGTGTCTGTTGTGAGTCATACCTCAAAGAGCAAAGCAAATGCTCAAGCAACTCACCTTTAAATAAGAAAACACAGGATGCAAGTCAAGTTACACTGTCAGTACACAGCACATTCCCACTCAGTACACAGCACATTCCACTTCCTTGCCCGCTGCCTGGTAATAATGCACCAGAATACACTGTCAATCACACAATGCACCAGAAAACACTGTCAATCAGACAGTGCACCAGAATACACTGTCAATCACACAATGCACCAGAAAACACTGTCAATCAATGCACCAGAAAACACTGTCAATCGCACAATGCACCAGAATACACTGTCAATCAATGCACCAGAATACACTGTCAATCACACAATGTACCAGAATACACTGTCAATCACACAATGTACCAGAATACACTGTCAGTCAATGCACCAGAAAACACTGTCAATCGCACAATGCACCAGAATACACTGTCAATTGCACAATGTCTACTGCACCAGAAAACACTGTCAATCACACAATGTCTACTGCACAAATATATCAATAAAACACTACTGATAAACCTTCCTTGCCAGTCTTTTGGTTAAAAAATACAGCTGAACATTTTGCATAGCATTCATCCTGTACTGACATACTGCATTGCCAAGTGTGGTTGCAAAAGTTCAGCAGTTCAGAAGATACGAGATTAGGATTCAGATTCTCATTACAACCCTGACCTTTAAACAGAAACCCCATCTCTTCAAACGTCATGTTTTTAACATTTCACCCATATACCTACTCGATATATTTAACATGCAGATGCAAGTAGCTGCTCCACATGTTTAGCAGTCAGACAAAGTCTGAACTTGATCAGATAAGAACATATTGTGGTATAACGTTCAGTCGCAACTCTCTGAGGCTGCTGTGAAATTACGGTCACTAGAAGTGGTATAAATGGGACGGATAAAGTTGAACAGATACTACCATCACATGCAGTTTACACTGATGACATTCATCAGAGTATGAGAACATTGCAATGTTAAGTTTTGTGCCACAGCTGGATAGCCAGACAGCCCCTCTCCCCCCACCCATTTCACTGTTACATACAGGGTTTTTTAGGTGTTAAATGGAATTAGAAGTTTAAAAAATAATGGAAGAAAACCATAAAAGAGTTGACTTTAACACAAGTTATTCAATCATAAATAATTCACACACACACAAGAGGGGAAAAAGCGCTAGGGGAATAAATACAAAATGTAATTTAAAGAATTCACTCATTAAACAAAGTTAAAATATCACATCCATCTTGCTTCTAAGACTGGACAAAAAAAAACATATAATGTGTGCGAAGGTTACTAGGTGTAATGTACACGTCCAAAAGAGAACCCAAAGCGAAGTAATAGTCATTTTACGGATTTGTTTTGCAACAAAACATACATTGCGTTCTGCATATTTCTTGTCACAGCAAGTCCAAAGTAATGTCATCAGGCATAAAACACCACTCCACAACAGGGTTTGCAAGTTGTCACACTCTCAAAACAGTCTGATTTTAGACAACTGCCTGCACAATCTCGATCTGAAACGGACCTCATTGAGACAATTTCTGAGAAAAAATCCATCACTGAGTTTTTGGCCAAGTTCTGAAACATTAGCTATCTCTTTAGCACATGCCAGATTCAGGACCACCCCTGCCTACAGCATCTGATGACACTTAGGAGGAATGCAGCTCTCACCTGCTACCATTTCACAGGGCAGTGACCAGGAAAGAAAGGCCTGGCTGCTGAGAGGCATAAATGGGTCATCTCGGAAACGTCACCTTCACACAAAGTTGGACGTTTTCAACATCCAAGAAAATGTCAATGTATGTTTTAGGTCTGTGCCTCAACCAGACCACCTAACTCTGTTACATAATTTTTTTCATACCACACAATTAAGAGTCAAAAACTGGGGTCAAATCTTTAGATTAGCTCACAAACAAGCCTTGGGCTTGGAACACAAATCACCTTTGTCAAGGCCAGCTTCAAAAGTTGTCAGTGATTTGATCAAGTTACTTTTCAAATTCATCAGTTTAATTTTCAACTGCAGTCAATTACCATAGCCAACATTTTGCAAAGCTGCCCTGTGCACATGCACATGCTTGTCCTGTGGTAATCATTTCTATAACTAAACTAGTAAAAGGGCATTGGCTGGAAACTGCACACTTTGAACCAGCACATGCATATTCCTGAGGATCATGAAATCACTTTGTCACAGATTGACTTGTTAAAATTTGCTTCATGTGCAATGTTATAATGCAACACACTTATCTAACAAAAATCATATTCTCTAATATAACTATTCAAATACATGGTTAGCAAGTGATCTGCTGTTTCAAATTGACCCTGACTGGTGGAGACAAATCCTAACATACATGCAAGTAAGGATGATTTTTAATTGAATTTTGTAGATGTTCATATGTACAGTCCACATGTAACACCAGCAAAAAATACAATCATCAAGAAACATCAATACTGGTTAACCTACAGACAGAAACCCAACCACAAAAACACTTCAATTTTTTCTTCACATGCAAAATATGCTGTCATACGATGTGAAATGCCCATTCCAAGATCCGATAGGATGGTGGTTGGCATCAGTTCCCCAGGGACTTTTCAAAAAACTAAAATATTGAACAAAAAGCAACTGAGAGCATATTTTCCATTACTAAATAAACTTTTAAAAATTGAACCAGAGCCTTAACTGAGAAATCCCTCTGAACATGATCAAGTGATGATCATGACTAGCTGCAAGATTTCCCTTGCGACAACGACGATTCAGTGAACAGTGTCCACTGGTGCTGAAGACCAGCAGGCAAGACCTGGGGAGGGAATCTGGCTGCAAGACTAGCTAGGCTGCACTGTGGCCACAGGAAGACTGGCTCTAATCCAGCTACAAACTACACTTCAGGAAATATGCACACACCTGCAAACCATATTCCCAAATATGTCTGGAACCAAACTTGTGTGTCTCTATTCCCCCCCCCCCCCCCCCCCTTTTTTGTTGTTGTTGTTTTTGTTGGGGGGGGGGGGGGGGGGGGCAGACTTTCCGAACTGATGACCGACACTGCCAAAGATTTTCATGTAAGGTGGCAAGGTGTAATACCAGAAACAATAGTTAAGTAAGGGACACAATAATACAAGCGGGTCTGGAGTTGATGCTTGTCCCCTTAATAATCCTCTGTTCCTCAAGAGCAATTTAAAATTAAACCCCAGAACTTCTGCCGCAAGTTTGTTTCTAAAATCATTCATTTCTTTTTACAGACAAACAAACAAAAAACAACAACAAAAACTGTACATGTATAGCTGTCAGATCTGATTTGATTCTATTACCCTACTGACATACTGACCACAAGAACACCATGGGGTGGGGGTGGGGGTGGGGGTGAGGAATAGGAGGACTCTCAGAGTAAATGAACAAACACAAATGGAGCTTTGTGTATGACACAGACTGTATACACACAGACGCAGGCATGATCGCTATGAAACACAACACGTGAATCGACATGCAGTCATCAGCGTAACTGTCAGTAAGCAAAACATTGTGAGAAGTGTTTACTGGATGCTCTGCTGAAATTCATCCTGTATTTCTGCCCAAGCATCCAATTTTATGTTCACAGCTAATACCTTTTAATAAAGGCTGTGGCAAAAATAAGCCCCGTTACCAGGAACGTGATTCCCCCCTCCCTCTGCCTCCACCACTCTCCCTCATGACCAACCTTACATGGCAGCAACGGTACCCCACAGCCACAAAGGCCGATGACACTTACATGCTGTGTAACTGCCCTGCATAGCAGTCACAGGCAGGTGGAACTTACCCCACAGCCACAAAGACCGATGACACTTACATGCTGTGTAACTGCCCTGCATAGCAGTCACAGGCAGGCGGAACCTACCCCACAGCCACAAAGGCCGATGACACTTACATGCTGTGTAACTGCCCTGCATAGCAGTCACAGGCAGGCGGAACTTGAAGAGTTACAATAATACAGGAGGAAACAATGACACAAAAAGTCACGTGAGCCCTGCAGGAGACACCTTCATCAGGAGACACCTTCATGCACACAGTTTACAAAACAAATATATCATTTCACTTATAATACACTTATTTATAGGCAACAAAACCACCATCGAGTTCAACTGCAACATTCTTCGCTGTAGCCCTGTACTTGTGTGTGTGTGTACAGGCTTAAAAAGAAAGAAGGAGGGCGACAGAAGTGGGTGGGGTGGGGGCTGGGGGGGGGTGAAGAATCAGATTAATCCTTGCTGCATGAGCTTAATTAAACCACAGCAGAGACTACGTACGTGGAGAATATACAATATTGGGAGAAAACGGTGGGCAAACAAGCAGTGAGTAATAACCAGTATGCACAAAGACCTGGGGCCAATCGCACAAGCCACAGAGAAAATGACAGACAATTCCAACTCACATTCCAAAACCCCAAATCTTTCGGGGGGGGGGGGGGGGGGGGGGGGGGGGGTCTTTCTTTTTTTCAAATTCTAAAGCAACTCTTAAAAATGGCAAGCTTGCTAAAACCTGAAAATGTTATCATCATGCAGAGTTTTGAAGGTCTCACAAAAACAACATCCAAGGTAGGCATTAAGTTTCACTAATTCGGATGTTTCCTCCATACACATGAAAGTGCCGTAGCTTTACCAAAATTCTGCCTGATGTACACATGAATGATAATCATACAAAGTTTAAACTTGTTTACATGAGAACTTGCGAAGGAAACAACTTTAAATCATTCTGCTGCTGCAGCTGCCTCCAAATAAACGTACTGATTATCTTCCAAGTTCCATAAATACCAAAGACACACAAAAAAATGTTGTGTACAATCCTGTTACCGTATATAACCACCATACAATTTCAACAGACATAGTATCAGAATTTGTACTTTTCTTTCTTCTTCCGTTGCTTGTGTGACCTTAACATAAGGTTGGCTAACTTGATTAATAGGTCCAACCCAAAATGTTTTAACTACACAAAGTTTGAAAGACCTTGCTGTTGCTCGTTAACTTAGAATAACCATTTACTGTCACCAAAGTTTGATTAGTTCATAAATTACCAAAATATACAACTTTCAGTTCCACCTGTAAATGCCATGCCACTGTTTGCACAGAAAGGTAATGCTTGACAATTACTACCTTTGTACAAAGTTTAATACTGATGACATTTAATTCTACACTCTTAAAGAAACAATGATCATTACACACACTCACATTTTTCATGCCAAGCAGAATTACGTATTGTTTAGACCATTTATGTCACTCTCAGACAATATGTTTACATTTGACACAACAGTTTGTTCACACAAGTGCCTTTTACTTCAACAGAAAGTTCAAACAGTACTTGTATAAACCTACACACGTAGATCATTTCACAATTATCATCAATTACTTTACACCAAACTTCAGAATATTCCCCATACACCTGAGTTAATATTCAACATAAAAAAAAAAAAAAAATTCAGCAAGACAGCTTGAGTAAGTCTTATGAAGGTTAGTACCCAGTAGTACTACTGCTAGATCAAGTGTCAAACACGATCTTGACACATGACTCTCTCAAAGGCCAAACACAATCACTGACATAAGGCATATGGGACAGATGCAACAGTGCCATCAGCTTTTGTTAGGTCATAGACATAAAGTGCACCATTTCTCCCTGCTGTTGTGGCAAAGAAACAGCTTTGCTCCATCTGGCTTTAATTACCGTTTCATCTTTCTTCCACACTCAGTTGGGTACCAAACTTTGGATCAAAACTTGGAAGAAAAAAAAGGGGTATGCCATTTGAAAACAAAATTCTGACGGTTACGCAACTGCACTGTTAGAATATTTTCGCCAGTTATGTTTGAAAACATGATGTGAACCAACTCTAAACTGCCCCCCCCCCCCCTACCCCCCCCCCACGTAAACAAACAAAATTTAACATTGCACACGCATATTTCCACATATGCACGTTCTTAAAGATTATAATAAGCCTTAAAAAAAAACATGAGTTCAATTAACTCTTTATTATAATACATTTATGATGCATCTACCATCTATATTCACAATTTCTCTACAAGTATGTATACCAAAATAACAAAACATCTCTGCATAAAAATCTAAACAAAATGGGTCTCTGCAATGTGAGAATAAGGAAAAGACATGAATACACACATTCTTCAAAGTTTTTTCTTTACTAAAAGATATACGAAAATTTAAAAATAAATTAAAAGCAGAACATTCCATATTATCAGCATCCCCAAACTTACAAGAACATAACATGGATGGAACAGCTCCTGGGAACAGTATTAGATCTCATTTTTAAGACCCCCCCCCCCCCCCCCCTCAACAAGTGTGACCAAAGTGACTCATGCTATTCTCTGAATCAGCAAAACTCAATTTTCAACTGATTGTCGGACAGAATTGGAGCTCGAGTTCTATCATTTGCCACTGACTTGACTGATGTTCCAGCTATACAAAAGAAAAGGACAGCCCAGGACATCCAAAACAGACACAACACCCAACTCCACCACACAATGCACTACAGACCAAAGTAGTGGGCATGGTGGAGGATTTCCAGAAGGAAATTGCGGCGGTGCCAACCCAAGTAGTGAAAGACGGCTGGCATGACATAGCCAGCGCAGAAGGAGGGAGTGAAATAACCAATGTACTTGTAAGGCAGCTCCACCCCTAGATGCTGCTTGCTGGCAGGGTCATGGGGGTCCATTCCCAGCAAGGTGGCCATCACGTAGATCACACACTTCTTCAGTCCCTCCAGAAGCGCCACCAACACCCCCACACCCAGCACCTGACAGCCAATGGCGGCTGCCAGTGCTGCCCACCCTGTGTGCGCCGACTGAGCGGCAGCTTCCGCCATCTCTGGGGTGATGTGCTGCCCCATGTACCACAGCCCCTGGTAGATGCCCGAAAAGACTGCCACCACCTGCGTGGTGTCTCCACGTGCCGTGGACCACATCTTGAGCTCCGGGTAGGCCAGGCAGAGGCCGATGCCCACCAGGTTGAGGCCAGGGAAACACCAGGGATGGGCTATCAGAAGGCAGTCCACCATGTCCACAAAGGGAATGCAGCAAACCATGATGATGGCTGCCCATACAATCCCCACCAAGATATCCTGCAACAAAGGAAATTGGAATGCCATTAGTCACTTACTCATGCACTTTCAACAATTTGGATGCCGCTGTGACCTTGAACCATGGCAGAGAGCACTCAATTTAGTACTCAGTACCAGTATAAAATTCAAGAAGTACTATAGTATCAGGTACCACCATGCAAGTGTTTAATAACAATTATCACATTGATACTATCACTGTGTCACTGTCAGAGAAACCTGAACCCTCAATATACCCTTCTCCTTCAAATACCAACCCAAAACTGCTAACCAGCATCCCAGTTTGGCCATAAAATAATTAAACCACAAAGAAAGCTTCAGCAGTACAGAATATACAGGGCAATCACTGTCTGGAGATTTGAACTTAAAAATTATGGCCTTGGGCTTAAATGTAAGTGCATTTTAAACTCTGGGCTTCATATAGTTTAGTTATTTCCCAATCATCTCACTAAAACCATGAAAGGATGTGAACATAAACAGAGAGTTGGACATTTACTTGTGACCTGATGACTTATGTTTCACCTTCAGGTGACCTTCGTTGTTGCCTTGCCATTACTTATATATATATATATCAAGAATTAATCAAACACATGACACTCCAGCTCATTATGATATGTCACTGTACTAATTTGGTTGCAAAAGATTTAGTGATTTAGAATATACTGTTGATACAACTGGACACATGGTCAAGATGATTCCAATATACCTAACTCCCTCCCCCCCTCCCCCATATTTCCAATATTTGATATTAAAAATATCTAATATCCTAATTCACTCTAGTATAAATAGCAAAAAGCTCAAAGCACTGTGCTCCAGACACATACAAATGGCCATGTCAGTGTCATACTCAACCTGTACTGAGACTAGAAGAGTGAATGCTCACATGACTCACTCTAGCATAAACAGCACAAAGCACTGTACTTATGACACTTATACAAATGTTCATATCAGTGCCACAATCAACCCGTACTGAGACTAGAAGAGTGAATGCTCACATGACTCACTATAGCATAAATAGCACTGTACTTATGACCCTTATACAAATGTTCATGTGAGTGCCATACTCAACCTGTATCGAGACTAGAAGAGTGAATGCTCACACGAGTCACTGATTTAGAGACCTGAGAATTTTGCACTTCCTTCACTGTATAAGAAACAGTAACAGTGACCCCAGACAAACAGACTGCCATTCAGACAGTGACCCCAGACAAACAGACTGCCATTCAGACAGTGACCCCAGACAAACAGACTGCCATTCAGACAGTGACCCCAGACAAACAGACTGCCATTCAGACAGTGACCCCAGACAAACAGACTGCCATTCAGACAGTGACCCCAGACAAACAGACTGCCATTCAGACAGTGACCCCAGACAAACAGACTGCCATTCAGACAGTGACCCCAGACAAACAGACTGCCATTCAGACAGTGACCCCAGACAAACAGACTGCCATTCAGACAGTGACCCCAGACAAACAGACTGCCATTCAGACAGTGACCCCAGACAAACAGACTGCCATTCAGACAGTGACCCCAGACAAACAGACTGCCATTCAGACAGTGACCCCAGACAAACAGACTGCCATTCAGACAGTGACCCCAGACAAACAGACTGCCATTCAGACAGTGACCCCAGACAAACAGACTGCCATTCAGACAGTGACCCCAGACAAACAGACTGCCATTCAGAAGGAAGGAGTGAAAGCTAAGGTTCAGTCAATTCTATGTGTTGTCAAAACAAAACAAAAAATTCACTTGGGATTTTTTTTTTTTTTTTTTTTTTTTAACATTTATAGTTCAAACTGAAATGGAGAAAGAAAGAAAAACTAACAAAAGAAGAGCAAAGCCCACCATTAGCATCATGGGAACATTCAGCTTATTAAACCCTGTAAATAATCAACAAAGACAGCAACCTTATTTTTGTTTCTTTGTATTTTCGAAACAGTGATAAAACTAAAAAAACACAAAATACAACTATAAAACTTTGGTAGGGTTAAGTACTGAGAAAACATTCCTTTGCCATGACCCCAGTCAATGTAGGTCATGCATTCAATTTCCAGCTCACTAATGGTGCAGATGTACTGAACGTGTTAGCCAAGATGAAACTGCTACACAATTTACTTTTAATTCTATTGGCAACATTTCTTTGGGTGCTTTGAGAAGTTGCACTGTTCCAACGTCACCCTTGTCAACCTACTCTTCTCCACAAGGGTGTCCAAATGGCACCATAGTCTGACAGCCCAACTAGTGAAGAGGCACTGGGGTGAGAGCCTTTGCTCTCATGGGCACTTCATACTTGGCTGGCTATGTCATCCATGGTGTCTTTTGAATTCCAGTTTAAACTCTGTAAGCTTGTGTATACAGATTTTATATATATGTGATTTTCAGTCACAGTGGTTTCTCTCCAACTACTTGCTCATCTGCACAAATGCACAGATGTCACTATCAGTATCACCAGGTCCTTTGCTGCAGTCAATACAATCGTAACAATGCGTCTCCAAGGGGGTGTACCTCTTAACTAAAGTTATGTCTCCAAGGGGATATCTAAATATATCTGTCACTCTAAAGCATTTTTGTTTGTGTAGCATAATACTGATATTCTTAGTTTCCAAGCCTAATGAATAAAACCCCAGTTTCAAATAAATAAGTGGGGGGAGCCTTTGCTCTCTTGTTGAGCTTAAAGTACTCTGTTGAGCTTAAAGTACTCTGTTGAGCTTAAAGTACTCTGTTGAGCTTAAAGTACTCTGAACTGTCAATTATACCACAGTGCAAACAATCAGATACCACACTGCGAACGATCAGAAAACCAGCCAACACATAACCAAGCTGCGCTACCAGGTGGCAAAAGAAAAAGAAGAGGGAAAAAAAACACCTGATTCACAACACCATGTTACCATGTATGTGGTTCACTGGTTGTATATTATTAGTGTCATGCCTGAAGAGAAAGCTCTTTGTCAACACTGGTCAAACACATGTGAGTGTACATGTGAATTGGTATACAGATATATTTCAAATCAAGCAGTTTACAATACTTATAATTTATATTAGATTTTAGAGTAACAGAAACAGATCTGTCTTGCTCATGTAGGTACCTCCAAACTCAACGAGACCATTATTTTATATAACTGAAACTAATCATCACGTGAAATCTTTCACTGAGGCTTTTCTTATCAAAACCAATCATACCAATCAGTCACTATTAGTAGTATTAGTATGTATGACAGTAGTATTGCTGCTATTTGATAGTGAGTGCACTTTGTCTTAGTCACCAAGTGGCAGGGGTGAGATTTGGGGAGAGTTCATTGTCTTGGTCACCAAGTGTCAGGGGTGAGATTTGGGGAGAGTTCACTGTCCCAGTCACCAAGTGGCAGGGGTGATTTCATTGTTTTGGTCACCAAGTGGCAGGGGTGAGATTAGGGCAGAGTTCATTGTCTTGGTCATCAAGTGGCAGAGGTGAGATTTGGGGAGAGAGTTAATTGTCTTGGTCATCAAGTGGCAGGGGTGAGATTTGGGGAGAGAGTTAATTGTCTTGGTCATCAAGTAGCAGGGGTGAGATTTGGGGAGAGAGTTCATTGTCTTGGTCATCAAGTGGCAGGGGTGAGATTTGGGGAGAGAGTTCACTGTCTTGGTCACCAAGAGGCAGGGGTGAGATTTGGGGAGAGTTCACTGTCTTGGTCACCAAGAGGCAGGGGTGAGATTTGGGGAGAGTTCACTGTCTTGGTCATCAAGTGGCAGGGGTGAGATTTGGGGAGAGAGTTCACTGTCTTGGTCACCAAGAGGCAGGGGTGAGATTTGGGGAGAGTTCACTGTCTTGGTCACCAAGAGGCAGGGGCAAGTTCATTGTTTTGGTCACCAAGTGGCAGGGGTGAGATTTGGGGAGAGAGCTCATCAGCATAGACAGCCCAGACTAGTCTGTACTGTGAACTCTTGTGACAAACTCAATTTTTCCATATGAAAGCACGGCTCTGATACACTACAACAGGCACCTGAAGAAAACATACTCTGATGAAACATGCAGTCAATCTGAAGGTCACTTCAAATAACTGGGCAAGGCCTAAAACTGTAAAAGTAAACCCCATATGCCAGCAGAAGTTGGAAACCCATATTATATAAACAGATATCAGCTTGTTAAATTTCAGGCAACATCTAAACAAGCAACAACTGGCCTAAGGGCCCCTGCTCGTCATCACAAGCAACTGATGCAGATTCCCACACTGTGAGCCCACAAAATATAAGTTATAGCCTTTAAACATACTTCTTCTTTTTTCCACAACAGACTGAATGTTCACAACTGGATTAGATAGGGATGGCAGGGACTGTGTTAGATGAATTTGTACTCTCTTTTTTCTTTCTTTTTCTGAAAAAAAGAGTTTAATGTACCTACCGTACATTAAAAATGATGGCATTACTACTGATTCTTTTCATTCTTCTCCCAAAGAAGGGTGATGAAAGGGTGCCTAATGGATTAGCTGGCTCAGGCTGTAGTGTCACTGGTTTTCCTACAGCTTAATTAGGGAGGGCAGCCTGCCTAGCTGCTTGCAGGCTTTTCCATGCTGGATTTGTTTACAAACTTGGCCATCCCATTTGACCTGGGCAGTTTCTTCGACAGGTTTTAAATGGGCACGGAATCAAAACTGTGCATGTTGATCCTGAGTGACACTATGCCCTCAACAGGACATTCAAATTCAAGTGCTAGCTGCCCTCTCCCTCAACCCTCCCCCCCCCCCCCTTCCCCCCCTTTGCCAAGACCAAAAATCAATAAATACCCACAATAATGTGGCTTGGGGGAATAGGGAAAGAAAAAGGAATCAATAATTCCATCAACAGCCTTTTTTCCAACTTTTTTCTTTCTTTTGTACAATACCTTTATTTTCATCTGATACAAAGTACTTTTATTTAGTTAATACCAAGCACATAATTGTCAGACTGTTACTACAACAGGTAACCAACTGTAAGCTAGGTTGTGACTTCTGGTGGAGATATTTTTATTATTATTAATGTATATTTATATATCATGATGGAAAAACTATAATCACAGAGAAAGCTCGTATGTATGAAAGGCAGCAAGGACTCCTCTGTGTTTGGAATTATCTATCTCCTTAAATTAGATACATTCAACCATTGCATTTCAAACTGATTTGAAGACCCATCTGTTTAATTTTCAATCCTATTACTGCTAGCAAAATCTCTACCCCCTCCATTTTCCTTGTGAACTATTTCATTGCTGTGGTGTGTGTGTGCAATGTACATTTTGCTTGCTCTTTGTTCATAATTTGAACTGTTTGTAATTATCACCAGTTACCATTTGTAATGTCTCCCTTAAATGTTAAACAAGGAAAAGAAGCAAACAATGACTAAAATGTTAAACAAGGAAAAGAAGCAAACAATGACTAAAATGTTAAACAAGGAAAAGAAGCAAACAATGACTAACACATGTTAAAGTGCTCTCCATACCTCAGGGTGACTAGGGGAAAGGAGTGCCCCCCCCCCCCCCCCCCCCCCCCCATCTATCCTCTTGCCTCAATCATCCAAAGTGCTGTAGTGGCCAGGGCATGAGGCCAGAGGAATAGCAGAACCAACCCCTGCCAAGGTCAATGTCCCAAAGTGCAACTGCCCTTGCAGTTCAAGCTTCATTAAATGAGGCTTCTGCCCAAGTGTCTTATAGGTATACAATATAAACATATCAGGGCATTAACCTTGGGCAGGTATTGATTTCAGCATTTGACTAGGGTATGCCTACACAATACAACTGTGGAGGTTAAAAATTAAAACATTTGTCATAGCGAGGGCAGGGAGGGTATTAAAAATGCAAAATCTTGGGGAAACCTGAATGACTGCCTCAAAAGGGGTCAGGGATGCCTGACTGGGGACCCTGAAAGGAGCTAAAGAAAGGCGCTGTAGGCCTTATAATACCCGGTCTCAAAATTCAGTGGCCAGCAAGCAGAGGCTATACAGAGGGGAACTTTCACACACCCTACACACTCTTCTCTCCCCACTGGAAGCCCTGCTGTCTCAACTAGTGAACATGTACAGTGTTAAGTGTATGGAGTTGTGCATTTACACTACTGTAACTGTAGCTTTCCTTCTTATGGATAATACATTAGTCACTGCTGATACTAACTGTAATGTCAAAACTAAGTGTGTGCATAGTGCGTGATGGGGTCACTGTGCGAATGTGCATGTAACTTCGTAAGATTACACCTCTTCTTTTCCATTTTTTAAAATAACTAATTGCAAAAGGCATGCACTGCATCCCCGAATCGTGTATCAAATCCCATGCCTGCATTTCTTTGCGTGCTGATACTAGTTTCTGTACCAATTTATAAGGAACTTGTGAATGTTGCTGTGCATTTTTTAAGAAAGCTCCAACAACTTTCATCACTGGTGGACCTAGCTACATGAAGTCTTTGCATAGCAGTAGTATCAAAAAAATGTATAAGGACCTGTATGATAATGCACTGATCACACTTAAGTGACAGTATTTTCAAGAGACCACCTAACTCTAAATCATTAAATGACAAGTACAAAGTCCAAGTTATTATTTAAATTTTACAATGTCTTTACAATGTAACTTTACTGCCAAGTGCCAATACACTGATTGCTAGAATGCTACTATTCTGAATTTTATTATTTTTCCTTGTGTACAGTTTACAGTGTGTGTGTGTGTGTGTGTGTGTGTGTGTGTGTGTGTGTGTGTGTGTGTGTGTGTGTGTGTGTAGAAGTAGTAATTGTAGTAGTACAGATAGCCATATAGCTGACCAGTTACCATGATTGTCTACTCATTTCTGTGAACTGCTTTTATCAATGTCTACTCATTTCTGTGAACTGCTTTTATCACTTTATTACATGTCACAGCGGTTTGAAAAATGTATAGCATGATCACTGTTCATGTATACATTTCCCTCAGTCATTATATTTCCTGGTCCAGTATGTCTAAATACCTCATTACACAAAAAGCCTATAACAAAATTCTATTAACAGCTGGATTTTGTCAGTTCCAGATGCCAAGACACTTCTTTTGGTGTTCGTATACAAGTTTTTCTGTCACACTGCGAGACAGGCATTTTGAATGGAAACTCAGATTGTGCTTGCTATTTAAAAAAAAAAAGAAGAAAAAAAGGTTTTAACCTAATCAGACAGAAAATGCCAAAAACAAAAACAGCTTCAACTCAGTTCAAGTATCAACTTACCCAACACTACAGTGCCCATGCAACTTTGGAATGTAATTAACTTCAAGCTCACAAAAAAAGCTACATTAATACAATCTAAATTAGACAAGCACCTAAAAAAATATTTTAAAGCACCAAGAAAACATGAGACTTGAGAGAGAGAGAGTGAGAGTGTGTGTGTGTGTGTGTGTGTGTGTGTGTGTGTGTGTGTGTGTGTGTGTGTGTGTGTGTGTGTGCATGTATGTCTTATTCATTTATCTGGGATTGCTTTCTTGTTTTTTTCCTCAACCACAGCCATTCTACTACTACACTTACAAGAGGCTTTCAGCCACGTATAATATATATTCTCAACACAAGGGACTATAATTTCTGCAACTGCAGTTTTCAGTTAATTACTTGACACTGCCATCACTTTAAAATAAGCTCAGTGTTACTGACAGCAATATGAATGAATAGGGCCCAGTAAGTACTGCCACCACAGACATTCTACACAGAGACATATCAATTTTACAGTGTCCTAAATAATGTTAGCATTAAGGTTTTGCCACAGCTGGCCTGAGAAGAACACTAATCATTATGATTAAGGACAATACACTGACTCATAGGTTACATGCAAGGCAAGAGTGTCAATATGTTCGATGCCACTGTGATACTGAACTAGTTGAAGTGTGGTCAAGTACCTAAAGGGTAAGAATGGGTGAAGCTCAGTGTTGGGGGCAGGGGTAGGGGTGGGAGTGGTGAAACTGATTAAATTATTCATTATTCACAAACTTGAAAGTCCTCGAAAATGGCAGAACAGTTTCCCCAACCTTTCAAAGACCACAATACCCCAAATACATTTTTTTTTTTTTAATTCCACACATGGTGCTTCTTCAGTTTGGTTCTCCTTTAAAGTTTTCACCATGCCCATGTGGCATAACACTGATCATTACATAGGCTCATGTGTTTCCATGTTAATGAGAAACAGAATGTAATAGGGATGAATTCAGGAGGAAGGTGTCAGCTGAAGCTGAAGCAAGATGCAACACTGAAACAGTGATAAAAAATAAAAATAAAAACATGCAACTTTAAAGCACTCAAAATTTCCTGCTCCCAAATACTGAATCCAATGTTTTCCAGTGTTAATAATTACACAAAAATAGGCATATCCGACGCACTAAGGCAGAGCCTGATGCACTAAGCTTCCAACATGTACATGCTTCATTGCCTATACCCTGCATGATTCAACCCAGATGCAATGAAACTTAGCAGTATGCATTACAATTTACAGTACTGGTTAGTGTGCCTGTTGTATAGTTGTGTCAATATTATTGACCCCAAGTTCTGTTAGGTGTGTGTGCGTGAGCATACTTGCATACATAAGTCCTAGTTAAAATCTCAAGTACAGTCAGTAAATAAATAATACTGACCCTCTGAAGGGGCACTGCAGTGTGATCCTCTGGGATTTCACAACCAAACCTACACACCAGGCCTGACTCTCTAAACCTTAAAGTGAAAGTGCAATTAATGCTGAAATCAATGAATGTCATGTACTCTCCAGCTCCCCAAATGCACTGGGCTCCATTTCATAACACCATCAGATCTCTGATTTTTCTAACACTTACACACCCCTTGCAGCATGCTGCCTCCAGTAGTGCCGACCTCAACCCAGTCAGAACATGTACAATGCAATATTGTAGGGAATCTACTTGTGGATTATGAACAGGCAGCCTGATGACTCACAATACTGAACAGCTTGCAACCTTTCTTTGAGAGCTGAGCGGGTGGGTGCATGTGCCCTGCAGACAGAAAGACCTGCCCCACACCCTAATCCCTGACTGGGCGACTATACTGAGGGGGACAAAGACCAAACAATAAATGGGTAGCCCTTGTTTACGGGACTATTTAAAGTGTCAAATTCTTTTGCAGGAGAAACCGGAACAGTGGGAGAATTTTCTTCTCCAAGGTCAACCTGCACTAGCATGTCAAAGATCCCAGTCATTCGGCCAAAATGTAGGTGGCTAAACATATGTATGCATCCTACATATATGGCTGGGAATGAACTGACACTGTAAACTGGTGCAAGGTTGTATGGCGTACACAGAATGTGTGCCGAGATAGCAGCAGTTTCACATAGCATTAGCCATGTAACAACCAAACACTTGAAACAGTGATGTAAAATGAGTAAGTATGGCACTTCTAGCATATATGACAAGCATACATATAAAAATATATATATATGACAAGTCTGCTCAACAGCAGAGAACAGCGTTATGTAAATGTGATCGACAACAAACAATTTATCAACAAAATTCTAATAAGTGCAAATTTCAGTAAACTAGCTACTTTAATTGTTCTTCACTTTTAAAGGGCTGTTGAGCTGGGAGGTGTTACCAGTGAGCTACAGCATCAGGTATTCACAAATGCCTCTGACTATTCAGAGTATTCCTTCCATAGAACACAGTTCATGGAAATAAGTCCAGGCTGACTTCCAGTACCTTTTTAATACTGAGCAGACAATTGCCTGGTGTTTGGTCTCTACTCATGGCATTCACAGTTGTTGCTAAATACCTCCTCCATGCACACAACATGCCATCACTGTCAGTTGTTACGTCGACAATCAGTTCAGCTCAGTTCAAGATGGTGTAACGTACGCACAAGGAAAAGCCAATACATGCTCTACACTGTCTCTCAGAAGTTTGCCCAGCGTTGCCTTTGAAATCTGATACAAATCCAACATTTGTCTGACTGATGATGGACCCTTCTCATCCTTTCAAGAAAGATCCTAAAAATGTGTACAGCTGTTTACAAGTAGGTATTATTTTCTGTGTGTATACTACAGACACTACTGAGGGCACCAACAAAGGCACTGATGTCCTACTAGAGAAGTGAAAGTCCATACCAGAACGCTGTGCATCCCCAGGTAGAGACGGCTGAAGCTGACCAGCACACACCAGATCACAGCCACGATCAATCCCCAAAACAGGTTGTACTGAAAACACAGCATCATTCTCACACTCACTCAAATCAATACAAGCCGGCTAGGGACACAAATACAATTCAAACCATCTTCAACAGGGCACAACTCTGTAGCTTTTAAAGTAAACTCACACTGACAATACACACCCCTCATTTTAAGCACCCTAGCCTGTTGCTAATGAATGCACCTGTAAGCATTCAAGACAAATCTTCTGAAAGGTTGACTGCACTTGTAAGCATTCAAGGCAAATCTTCTGAAAAGCTGACTGAAGTTTTGACTCAAAATCACAATTCAGTAACTTTGGGTCCATTAACTGAGAATGTTCCTGATAGGATAGGATAAAAAATGGACAGAATATTTTGGAGCCCACCCACTGGCACTGTATGATGGACAAAATCTGTGACCGTTTTTTATTTTTTTGGATCTCATACACTGTAGAGCAATGAGATTCTGCACTCACAAACTTGACCTCTGAGTCTGACCCATGGGTCACAACAGACTAACACTAATGCCTAAAAGTTTGCAAGTTCAGACTGATTTTATTCCAAGATTAGTTTTTTTTAAACATCACTGGGCTTATTGCCATTTCTCTCACATGCAGGTTGCCTCAACACTGACCAACATTTTGCAACAAACTGACTTTATTCCAAAATTCAAAAGCAAAACAAAGAAAGACTAACTGGGCTGCTTCAGTCTCCAACAACCTGACGTTATTCAGAATTTCACAAAATTATAAAAACAAATTAATTGGGCTGATTCAGTGATCAGCTTTTTTCAGTCCTTCAGTGGCTTCAGTGGTCACCTTTGAAAGATATCACAGAGGCTACCACCCACAGATAAAGCAGTGCTAATCATTACACAGAAAGGCACCCAACCCTCTAAGCTGGAGCCTGAACAGGCCTATGCCCATATGATTTGACCCTGATGCACTGAAGCTCCACAGTAGTATGTGTTAGCCTGTTATGGTGTTTCTCTCTCTTTCTTGTGTGTGTGTGTGTGTGTGTGTGTGTGTGTGTGTGTGTGTGTGAGAGAGAGAGAGAGCGAGAGAGAGAGAGAGAGAGAGTCAGTCATAATAAAGTCTCTGGTAGGTTGGTAATGCTTGTGACCCTTTAGCAAAGTCTGACCCCTACCTGGCCTAAGCCTTAGTGTGATTAACACAGTAACAACAGGCTATTTAGAATACTTACAGATATACCATCATATTTACTTTCGGGCTAATTTACATAAAAATAAAAATACTCAATAAAAGCAAAATCTGACTTCAGATTAGCAGATATTGCACTACAAGTACAACATTAATCAGCTTAATATTTTACAAGTTTGAGATATTATAAACATTTTTATCTGACATTATTTCATCTGTTTACTTCTTTTTCAGGCTGATCACATGCAACTCTGATGTCATTTTTTTTTTTTTTTTATTCATTTTTGTTTACCATTACTATCAGTGAACATTTCTGTTTAATATTTTGTATGCATGAAGAGTACCCATTACTGTTTAATTTGCGACTCAGTCAACAGAGTTATAACCACAACATGACAACAGGTGGGTAGGAATTCCGAGAATGCCAAATCCACACTCTGACGCATGATCTACCCAATTAATGAAGGGCATTTATAAATCAAATCTGTATGTTTCTGAGTGTTGTAACTCTTGTTTATCAAATATATCATGTTTGTGCATGCACAGCTTAGAAGAGGAAACAACGACGAAACCAATTATGATCACATGTACACACTAACACCTAAACAAGTAACAAGAAAATAAATAAAAAGACCCTAATGACTGCAGCACACGCAGTATTATGCCAGTCTATGATAGATATATGCCATGCACTCACCAACTCAGTGACTCTCAATGACTGACTGAGTCTCATCCACACTACTGTGGAAGTCACTCTGAAAGTGACACAACCAACTTTAGACTTACAAAAATAAATGGCTTTTAAATTTCAGGTCAAATCATCTGCTTATTCATGTGCCTGGCACCAGGTGAACTCAGCTCTTGGCACTTGCCACCAAGCCAGCTAGCTTACTTACTATCAGTATCAGTGCCTAAAAAGTGTTAAGACTTTCTGGGGAGTGTAGGACTCTTACAGGAGCGGCCAGATACCAAAACATGTTTGTGGACCCAGTCCTGAATTGCAACATTTGACTAAAACTATGTGATTACCATAAGAGTATTACTGACGCTTTGTGACAATCTAAGCCAGGTGCATGTATTGAAACACACTAATAGTAACAGACTAATAGTATACGCTACACCTTTTTATACTTTAAATTTACTTCATCTCATTCATTCTCCCATTACATCCGTTTTAAGCTTTTTATCCTCAGTGTCAACTTCTACTTCTACAGTTCTACTAGTTCTATATATTAAAGAAGTTGGTTGCCTACAGAGAAGAAGATACTGTAGTATATTTGACGTTTGTAGTATGTTTGACAGCTAAACAGTGTGGTCCCTTCCAAGTTTTCACAACAGGAATTATGCAATTCAAGTTAGCTACATTATAGTGTTTTTCTGGGGGGGGGTTAAATCTTAGTCCCACTCTCAGGTCAAACATTGCATGAGAAGGGCAATTATGGCAGCACAATGGTGCCAAAATTATTGGGTACATGCTACTCTGTCACTAGATAATATCAAGAAAAGGGCCCATAGTTCTAATTTGCAGCAATAAAAAAAAAAAGCTACAATTTATACATGTATCACCATGAACAGTGGCTCTCCATGACAGCACAGTTCAGTGGCCAAGTGCTGAACACTGACATGTAGATCTGTATCACATGGAAAACTTGCTCTCAGTAAAGAACCCCTGTGTCTGACACACACTGAGTCTACAGAAATAGACATGACCAAAATTTATGTTTCAGGCAGAGATTTAGACAACCTGATAAAATAAAAATAAAATGTTAAAGCAGTCAAACAATGTAGTTAGGGCAATGCTTTCTGAGCTTCTTTCTCTCTACTGTGAGGTGGTTACTAAGTATATGTTTAACCACAAGTTAATTTCTATAACTTGTATAAGATAACAATTATGCTTAAAACTAAGTTAAACGTTCAAGGTTGTAAATGTAATGCACAACGCAGGAAGAAATGCTGACCACTTTATTTGTATTAATGATAAATATATTATCATTATTACTATATTACATATTAGAAGCAGAACTATAGCTACACAATAATGTTGACTCATAACTGACAGCAACTGGATGTCAATGTAATTATAGCAAGTCAGGCTGGACAAATGTTTAACACTGTGGTTTTCTTCATCTTAGCTCTTATTCTATTTAGATAAATTGTCCATTCTTGGACATAAACATGATTATGTCAAACTATGTGCAACATTAACTCAATACTAACCAGTCAACATCCAAATACAGGCATACAGGCTTTGGCAGCATCTTCTTCCCACTAAACTCTAAAGTACTGAAGCTGGGTTCACTAGGCTCAAGATGGGCTTCAGGTTAGGCCAGTCTGATTTTGGGAAGTGACCTGCAGTGCCAAGACTGCATTCCTTATTTATTCAGGATGCACATTTTAAGAATGTTAAACTGTTATCAATGGGATTCTGCAATCCATGGCTGTAGTGTAAAAATGCTAAATATGCCAGAAACATCATGCTTTTTCATCACAATAAATGAAGTTGCACAGACCCTGTCAGCCTTAAGATAAATCATATGATCATAATAAATATTTATATACTCAACTCCTGCAGTCTACTTGGTTTTGACATTTGTGAAACTGTGTGCTGTTTTTACATCTAAATGTGCATGTACAGCAATTAGCATGTACCTTTATCATTACATTTAGATGTGACTGCTGCACCCACCCTTGAGTCTTTCTGTTCACAATTCCCCAAGTAGTAGGCCCTGCCCCATCAGTAAGTAGTGTTGATGATGGCTAGGCCTGTGCCAGTCAGGGTTCACCCCACATGACTACTACGGTAGCTAAATTGGCTTAATAGGAGATGTAAAACATTGATGTGATACTCAAAACTAAATTTTTTGTTTGTAAATGTACAAGGTTTTCTGCTGTTGCTCTTTTCATAGCTGCATAACCCCTAACAGTGACATCATTTTTAATATGATGGTCACTCTATGGAAGAAGAAGACTCTGTGTGTGTGTGTGTGTGTGTGTGTGTGTGTGTGTGTGTGTGTGTGTGTGTGTGTGTGTGTGTGTGTGAGAGAGAGAGACAGTGTGTGCGCATGCACGTGCATGCACATTCAGTGGTACACACACATTCAAATATTTGTTAAGTTCAAGTACAACTACAGCAGGTGAGCAATTTCTGCTTACGTACGGGAATCTTACTTGCTATTCTTCTACTTTTGTCTTCAGTTGCAACTTGCACAGTTTTGCATCCATGGTTTTAACTTCCACCAGGAACAACATTTAAAATAACTAGTGACAAATAAGCACCAAAAATGCTTCCTTTTTCAGTTTTTGCTGTCTTAATGTAATCAAGTAGATTACTTGAAATGCTTTACAAAATGCATGCACCCCAAACATATTTTGTTAATGTTATTTATCGGAGAACCCTGACTGGCATTCAGCATGAGTTTCAACAGAACAGGGTGTCCCCTTTCCCGCACATTCAGTATACTATCAAAGTTTTTGATGGGAACATGACGCCCCCCCTCTTCACAACATTTTTCTCTTAATGTGCACAAGATATAAATTATAATCGACTATGATGAGAAAAGAAACATGACACGTAATACACACCTCGTAGTACCCATATGAGTAGTATAGCATCCCAAATGGAATGACCACACCAACCATGGCATGGGTTGAAGGCATGCCATATTCCAATTCATATCTTCCTTCTAGCCGCACCACTGGAGGGGATGTTGGCCGAGGCCAGCATATAAGATCCTTGGCTGCTTGGCCAACGTACATGATCACACACCAAATTAACGAGATCTTCCTGCAAACATAACTGTCAAAGGTCCACAGCCCAAAACTGAACAAGACAATGTAAAAGATTTCATTGCCCAGGCTAGCACCAAAAGAAAAGATGTAATATAACAACGAGTTCTCAACAACAAAATTGGGTTTTAGTTTTGAGTTTTTTGTTGGGTCCTCACTGCCAGCTTTTGGTGCGTCTCCGTTGTGAATAAAGCCATTGGCCCGTGGCCGGAGGAAATCATGCTGGCATTGACATGCAGTTCCGTTCTGCAGGTGGGATGGCGTCAGGTCTCCGTTGTGTACGGCGCTGTGAGCTACAAACCCGTTCGTTTGACCGAGTCGTTTCTTCAGTGATGCATCGTACAAACTGCTGGAACCATTCTGGCACGGCACGCTCCCATTTTTCACTTGATGGGCGTCACCATTCGTGTTATGTGACTCACGGCATTCCTCAGCAAATCCATTCGCACTCGATGAGATGACGTTGTTTTTGGATGTACCAATTCTATTATGCTCATATTCCTCCCGTGACCTGATACCACATATTCTCTGAAAATCTGCTGTTAGTTGTGGATCGCTAAGAGCGACAATCCGCCGCCACAAATTTGACATTTTACTTGATTGTCTGAATGTTCGAAGCCGGCCAGCAACCCGCACCCGCCTGACTTTCTGTCTTCAGCGGCGCCACCTGCAACGGAAACTACCACCAAGGGAGAGCACTGGCATCACCCTCGCGACAAGCGATTGTCACTATGCGGGGCGACGACCAGCGCGCTTTTCCACTTTCACATTCGCGTGTACCGTTCGGCCTACTTTACACAAATAGAGATCATCAGCCGCTAAACACTTTATGGCCTCCGTCGTTGTTATCTAAAGAGGTGAGAGTGCTCTCGCTCATTTGGGATAACTGTTGGTCAAAATCTGGTTCATAACGGCACGGCCAATGAGGCCGATCGAGTTTGTTTCAGGTAGGGCAAGTGCCCTGATTGACAGAAATGTGTCACAAACGTGCGTACACAGGCATGCATACACGCACTGACCTATACAGCTTGAGGAAGCTGCCCATCGTCGGTGAGAGCTGCAGCCTCATCTGAGAGTGAACTAGCCTATGTTTGTCGAGTAACTAGGGGGAGGTGGGGGCGCCGACGCCGTAGCCGTACTGACCCGTTGCTCAGTGTAATCTGAGCTATGCCATGCACTCACTTTATTGAGGCCCGGCACTGCATGCGGCTCACAACCTGGTGATGCCGATCATCTTTCATTTTTGTATAATGGTTACTGTTTTTTTGTTAAATGGCGTTCCGAGGTTCCCACAAGTGAAGATGACCGTCCGCTGAGTCAAGGCCGTACGACTGGCACAGTAATGACTCGACAAGTTAGTGTAGGCCTGCAACCAAACCAAGTCCCCGCGTCGGCTCTCTCAGTCGGTAGTCGGCTATTGATCCACAAATTAATCCACTAACGATCTTAAAAGATGTATACACACAACGCCGTTTTATTTGTCGGCGTTGTTTTGGGGGGTTCAAGTTCAATACCTCCGTTTACGTCCAAGAGACCATAAGGACTGTAAGGGACGGGGAGCCCAGGACGGCCACCACGACTTTCACACAGCTCCTGAGCTCTGCTTTGCAATGGTTTGGGGGGGATGCACTGTCTCAGACACGTGACTTAAAGGCCAGACTCGAAGTGACTTAACTAAATAGGGGCATCAACAAAGTGGTCTTTTATGTATGTGTGGTTTGGGCAGAGCAGATCAGCAATTGAATTTCCATTTTTACCTCCGCTATGTGATGAATACAAGTCATTTTGCACTGTCATTGTAAAGAATCACGACTTGGCAAAATGATGCAAGTCTGGGTGTTTTAATAATGTTTCTACTGTCAACAGATTGTTTAATACCAAATTTGGACACACGTTCACGTAGCTGAGTTTCCTGACCACAAAATAATAGCTTTATATATTGTTTGGGAAACTGAGTAACACATTATAACAATAAAATACACATAGTACTTAATGTCCTTTGTCAGTCGCATTTAACATATTTCTCCTGAATCAAATTCTGTGCAGCGTTTGCTAAAGTCCTTCCCATGAGGCTGTAAATCAAGTGTATACACATGGAGAATGACCACATACGTGCAGATATCATCTGTATCAGTATTCAGTGGATTATGGAAACACTAAAATATCATTTTCCATGTGCAAATACTCAATGTGTAATAATAAAAAATAAATCAAAATGTAGTGAATCTGTTTGAGAGCATTATATAAAAGCAATGGATTAATCCAGTAGTAAACTCTGCCAGTACTTTTTCGGAGACAACTTGGTGTTAAACATGCTTAACCAACCCAAAGTACTAGTAGTAAACTGGCCGTACGATCACTGACCGCGTCTCCAGGCAAGCCTTGGTCAAGTGCCCAGTGCTAAATCGCAGACAATCTGAAGTTGCCATACTGAGTAAGGAGCCAACCTTGTAGGTCAAATCAGGGTGAAACACCAACTGTCAACATCAAACACTACTTCATCAAATTTGTATTTGGTCTAAGTTGTAAAATGAAGTCATAAAATTGTGTTTGGTCTTAAGTTGTTTATGTAGTGCATAAAATTGTACTTGGTCGTAAACTGTTTATGTAATGTGTGGATTTGCTGTTAGTGACCTAGAGTTTTTGCATGGAATGATTTACAGTCGAGTTGTATAGGCACATATATATGTACAATTTTTAGTATGTCTCTCTAACATCAATAAAATCAGAACAGTACAACAAACATGTTCAAAAGAAAGAGTTTTTGCATGAATACAAGAATAGAGAGAGAAAAAGAGAGAGAGAATGAACCGGGTCATTTTAATTACGCACGTGTGACGTGCTTATCTGTGACGCCCAGCATTCTTTAGTCAGAGAGAGAGAGAGAGAAACATAATGAACTGGATTACATTTAATTACACATGTGTTTACATATATGTATTTGTGACACTCAGCATTTTTCAGTCACAGTTCATTGAGAAAGGTTTCAAGAAAGCTGAAAATTGTGAACAGAATGTGGTGTTACTGTTGTTTTTATTTACACTAGAAATAAAAGAATTTAGTTGGTTGATTATACTTGCTTAACTCCGAGTTGCCTCCCGAGAGGTACTGGTGGGGACTGGGATCCCAGGAAGAGGGAGACTATGGCACTACACTGTCACCACTAGAATGATTCTGCTTTAAAACGGGCACAGCATCCACAAATTAAATTAAGTCATTCATTTAAATTAATAAATTAGGTAAAGACAAGTTATTATAAAAGCAATCAACAACAAATGACAATTTTTTATAGAGAGTTGGTTAGTTAGTTGGTGCTTAAAGCCCAGTCAGCCACATAGGGTTATATCAGGGCTAATTTTTTAAAGAGAAAGGAGTAGAATTGAACCAAGGTCCTTCTGCTTACCAGCCTAATGTCTTACTGCAAGGCCAAACCAGGCTCTCATGAAAATAAACAAGAAACTTCTTTCATGGTGCTTTATATCCACAGAAACCATAAAGCTTATGAAGGACGGAGAGCCCAGGAAGGCCACCTCAACTCTCACGCAGCTCCTGGGCTCTAAATACAAGAAAACATGGTGCCTAATGTCTACAGAAACCATACAGCTTATTAGGGATGGGGAAATGGGGGAGTGGAATCAGGAAGAGATGAATAGCTTGTCCTCGCACTCCGACCCATAAAGACCGAAGAGACCATCAGCTAATAATAATGTACATTTATCATGCGCTCATCAATGCCCTGAGCACTCACATGATACAGATTAACTTCAATACGATATTCTATACACATGTAGAGCACCTACCAAAACAATTTACAGAAGGTATTATATGGAAACACATGCACACACTCGCACGCACCTACACACACTGACTGTAGCAGAAACTGGGTATCGATATTAGTTGGGGTGGAAGTACTGTGAGAAGAGGAAGGTTTTCAGCTACTGCCAGTACAGCAATTTTAAGGAAATGGGGACCCCACCACTGTGAAGCATTAATTGCTGTTTCAACAGTTGTGTGGAGCAAAGTCACAAAGATGGTGTCCAAGAAGCAACAACTCTGCAATCCATCCTGTTACGAGATGGAATTTGTGTTTGTTTGTGTGTTGTTGGTTATTTTTGTTTGTTGTTGTTGTTTTGTTTTTGTTTGTTTGTTGGGGGGGATTGTGTGTGGGTTTTTTTTTTTTTTTTTGGGGGGGGGGGGGGGGTTGGGATTGTTTGGGTTTTTGGGGGGGATTGTTTGGGTTTTGGGGGGGGATTGTTTGGGTTTTTTGATTGTTTTTGGGGGGGATTGTTTGTTTGGTTTTTTTTTTTTGGGGGGGGGGGGGGGGGGGATTGTTTGGGTTTTTTGTTTGTTTTTGTTGTTGTTTGTTGGTTTTTCTTGTTGGTTTTTGTTCTTGTTTATCTGGTATCAGTCAAGTTTATTTAGGGAACAACTGTCCCAGTCATCTTGCTGCTAGAGGTTTCAACAACAATATATATATGTAAGTTTGTTCAACAAGTAGGCCAAAAGCAGAAAAGCAAATTCAGTTCAGGGAAGGAGCTGATGCTCCCAGTATATCCTTTATGAACCTGTACGGTTGTTGTTCTTGTTTTCAATGTTTTCTCTTCTTCTAATCTTCCTCTGTTTAAGGGCTTTTGACCTAAATGTCAGATTATTTTTTATGGAACATAGGCTCTTTATCTGGTTTTTAAGATAAGCAGGAAATGTCACTTGTTCTTATTTCAGTGCAGCGCATTATTGCCCTGGCTTGCTCTTGTCTGCCTGTTACATTTGTTCAAAACATACCCATTGTTTGTCTAGAAGATTTCTGAAAGAGTGCAATGATTCTGACGTAACAAAATCGTACAGCAAGTTATTCCAGTTGTGGTTTATTTTCATTTGTTACATTTGTGCAAGATAAAATATGTTCCAAGTGTTTGTCCAGAGGTTTTTGAAAGAGTTCAGTGTTCAGGACTGCTGTAAAAAATGTCATACAGCAACTAGTTGTTTTTCTGTATGCTCACAATAGGTTGATCAGTTTTCTGTCTGTTCACAATAGGTTGATCAGGTTTCTGTCTGTTCACAATAGGTTGATTAGTTTTCTGTCTGTTCACAATAGGTTGATCAGTTTCTGTATGTTCACAATAGGTTTATCAGTTTTCTGTCTGATCATAGTAGGTTGATCAGTTGTTTTATCTGTTCACAATAAACTGATCAGTTTTTTGGGGGGGAGACCCCCTGTCTGTTTTTGTTTGTTTGTTTTGGAGGGGTGTCAACTTAATGTGACCAAATTTTCGTCGGTTTCGTTTCTGTCTGTTCCCAATGGAGTGATCAATTTTCTGCCTTTTCTCACAGTAGAGACCGTTTTTTTGCCTGTTCACACAATGGACTAGTTTTCTGTCTGTTCACGAGATAGAGTGACCAATTTTCTGTCTGTTGGCAATAGAGTAACAGTTTCTGGCCGTTCATCCTTACAAGGATATCGTTTTCTGTTTGTACACTATATAGTGACCAGATTCTGTCTACAATAAAGGAATAACATTTCTGTCTTTTCACAATAATCACAATTTTTTCTGTCTGGTCACCCAGCTGTGAACTGAGAAAAAACTGCTTATTCTAGTGTGAACAGAGAGAAATCAGGTCACCCAATTGTGAACAGAGAGAAGACTGGTTACTGTAGTGTGAACAGAGAGAAACCTGTTCAGTCTGTTGTGAAGAGACGCCGCTGAAGTCAACGCCGGACTGACGGGAGGAAGTGACGGAGTAAGTATAGCCGTCTCCGTCATCACTGGAATGCTTTGTATCGGCTTAGAAACTCGGCCGGTCAGCGCACTTGCGGACAACTTTAAACCAGTAAACTTGTCCAGTCTGGTCAAGGCTTGCGGCTGTGTTTGTGTTATGGCAAGAGAAGAAGGGTGACGAATAGCCCGTCTCAATTTCTCAGTCTCTCTTTCCTGCCCCTCCTATCCCTCTCCTCACCCCCCCCACCCCCCCCCCCCCCCCCCTCCTCCCACAACATACACATTTTGTTGTTGTTGTTGATGTTCCCGTCTCTGGATGACCAGAAACGAAGTGTTTTTCGCGAAATAGGTAAACAAGTAAGTAAATGGTTTCAAGTCCCAGTCCACTTCCATCATGTCGGGGTGAAACACTTTATATCAACATCAAACACCCCTAGCACACTTCATATAAAATAAAATAAAAGCATTAAAACAATTGAAAGTACAACAATCTAACATGTCAAATAAAAGTTAAACTTGATCAGTTTTCTATACTTTCATTTCCTGGAGATGGGGGGGGGGGGGGGGGGGGGGGGGTTAAAGGTGGAGTCCAGAGAGCTGTCTCTAAACAAAATCCTCACACAAAAATTGCTTTAAAAAGGTCAGTTGTTTTTAGTTTTTTCACGAGTGCACCTGAAAAGCACGCCCAGCCTACAAGAAGTTTATACTGCCGGCTCACTAGACAATAAAAAATACAACCGGGACCGTGAAGGTCAGCCAAGGTGCGTGTTTTTTTAAAAATAAGCGGCTGGGACGATGGACTGTCTCAGTGTCACACGCACAAATTTGTGACTGACCGGTGTAGCCGCTGCGATGATCACGCCATTGATTGTGCTCAGGCCATTGATTGAGCTGTGGCGATCACGCGGCTGGTTGTACTTAAATATAATATCATTAGGCCTGCATAAAGTGGTAGGCGGCCTAAGGGTAGCGCTGGTTTTCACCTGCCCTACACAAGCGGCACTTGACGTCGGTCAGTTCTAATAACTTGAATGTAGTTCTTCTTAACTTGACACGGAATGCCGTCAACAAAACGAACCGGCACGAAACTGGGACGTTTCCAGTGTCCAACGAAAAGTTGTGCCAATACGTCAGTGGCAAACACGTTCAGTGTTTGTTTGTAAATGTTAGGACCTATATCACAAGCGGCAATATCACAGAAACGTCACTGACGTGTCAAGGCTACACGAAGGGAGCTAATTATGTCCTTTCCATGATGTCATACAATGGCTATAACAAGACCCAATCACCTGAGATAAGCCATACCTGGCGTGGCAATCAGAACACTGACAACAGATAGATAAATCTACCAGGATCAAATTCCCCCAAAGGATGTTAGGTTAAACCTGTTCAATAACGCCGAGCTGTGTCGGGAGAGTACTGGCGGGGACCGAGAACCCAGGAGGTGGGGGAAGAGGGAGACTGTACTATCGCCACACTCTCACCACCCACACTGACCCTTGCAGAAAGAAAGGCAGTAATCTGAGTCAACTTAAAATCTGTCGTTCATTATGAAGGACGAAGTCAGTCGCTGTGACAAGACATGTCCACAATGAGACCACCATTCTTGAAAGGGACAAAGTCAGTCACTGTGACAAGACAGTGTCCACAATGAGACCGCTGGTCTTGATAATTGTAAAATCAGTACAGCATCACTGATGTAAAAAGACTTGAAATAAACGGAAGAAGAAGAACACCCGGACCACAACTGGAGAGGAGGCCGAAGCGGAGTCGAACCGAGGTCCTTCTGCTT
>OY757543.1:2770700-2900543 GCA_963584105.1 Alviniconcha strummeri
AATAACTTGAAATGACAGCCCTGACGGCGATTCCAGAGGGATGAGGTTGACATCCGACATCCCCGGCTCCTTTGTGGGGAGGAAGAGAGATGACTAAGCATCAGCTGACGATATCCTTCCCCCAAATAACAGACATTGCCATAATTGGTTATGCCATAGGTCTCCTTCTCCAACCACTGCCATCACTGGTTATGCCAGAGGTCTCCTTCCTACAACCACTGCCGTAATTGGTTAGGCCATTGGTCTCCTTCCTACAACCGCTGCCATAATTGGTTATGTCAAAGGTCCCCTTCCTCCAACCACTGCCATCCTTGTTTATGCCACAGGTCTCCTTTCTCCAACCACTGCCATAACTGGTCATGCCATAGGTCTCCTCCTTCCAACCACTGTCATAATTGGTTATGCCATGGGTCTCCTCCTCCATCCACTGCCATAACTTGTTATGCCACAGGTCTCCACTGAAAAACTGTCAGGTAAAAGCGACAGCTTTTCGCTGCTGCTCAAATGGCAGAGACTGAAGGGAAAACATCAACAACAACACAGGCGGGCCGATGTTTATGTGCATGCCTCGACACTATTCAGTTCAATTCAATTAAAAAACTTTAATCATCCCACAAGGGGCAATTTTGTTGCTATGTTGCTTCCATGGACTGACGTACATAAATTAAAAAATATATAAATGTAAGTCCATGGTTACTCCCCCAGTCTTAGTACTTAAACCTTTCGCAAATTTTACGGAGACTACGCAGAGTCCAAGCGAGATCAAGAGGAGGGAGGTGAGCTGGACTCTCAGGAAGAAGCTAGCCCAGAAGAGATCAAGAGCAGGGAGGTGGTGCTGGGCTAGAGAGAGAGTTGGACTTCTTTTGCCTCAGTTGTTTCCCAGCGGCGGAACTACGGACATTGTGACTGTTCTGCATAGCAGTTGGGACAGCAATTGCGTGGTGCGGAGGTCGATGCGCAATGTTCCGGCGGCGGTCCACGGCAGCCTTGATCTTCCGGGTTGGCGCCCGTTTCGAGGTCTCACTCTACTGTCCCCCTTTCCCACTCGTCCACGCCCCTAACAGGCCTTCTCGCCTCTCGCAGCGAAAACTCACTCACTTACGGAGGGCGCTGACAGCGTGATACTCACAGGGGTGATTACGGTAGACCATGGACCTACATAATTATACGTAGGTCCATGGGTAGACACGGAGATGCGCGGAGATAAGAAGTGCCTCTTTAGTGGCGTAACCGTTTAAGGCAATTTGGAGAAATGATGACTAAAAACTTGGCTTGTCGATTGGAGAGGGAGGCGGGGGAATGGGGGGGGGGGGGGGGGGGGGGAATGGGGGGTGTATGCCAAGTAAACACCCAGTCAACCTGGTAGGTCGTATTAGGGCAAAACAAATTATATAATCATATAAAGCCTTGAATGACATAATACTGGACTGAATACAACAGACTGACTATCCCTCCACGTGTCATATATATAGGCCTACATCCTACATGATTGTGATAGAGCTTATAGACTTGTGCACAAGCCATACACGACTGTGTTAGACGCGGCTTTAGCTGCAGCGTTACATCACTGGGCTCACGCTAGGGACAATCACTGACTGATGTACTACCAGTGCGCAGTAGGGCTGCGCGTTCAAAGGTGAAAGTGAAGTGACCCATTTCCCGCTCCATTGTGCCCGGGTAGCCTTGATTGACCTTTGAAGCATGCACCATGCAGTCGCCGGTACTCATGACTGAGTGTTAACTGGGTTAAGCACGTCGCCACACCGTGGACATTGGCGGAGCAGCAAGCTATGGCTCCCGAGTAGCGCCAAAAGTATAGAATTGTAAATAGTCCACATAATCATAATTATCGCAACATGATTGTAATTATCACTGCATATTACTAGTGATAACTACGTATTTTCAATTTTTACCCGCACATTATTGCAACTCGGTGTCAGTTATGCAGTGATTTACTAATAACTGATGTAGTCATAGTTAATTCACAGTACTTGATACAGAGATTTTAGTTTGTAAATATAGTTATAATTGCGTGCTTTTGATGCTATAGGCCGTTAACTCTTAGGGTCAAAAGGATCTTTACAAAACGAAGTGATCATTACACTTGTGTTAGTAGTGGTATTTACAATTAATCGGACATATTTACATTTAAGTACTTTTGACGCCAGCGAGACTCCATACAGCGGTAAGTACAATAACCAATGTCGCCGCGACTGAAGTAGATCTAGCCTATTTGCGAAGAACCGGCTTCGTGGCTTGGTTTGGCGACTAGAACTATAAGGCGCTAGGACGGCAGACGCCGGTTCGAGGGTCCGCTTCTCTTCCAAAGCTGTGGTGTGTGGACACCGATTTCGTCGCTTTGCCACTCACAGCTTAACTGACGACTTTGAAGGGCCCGCATTAGAGAGCCGGTTTGGCCTAGCGGCGGTAGGACGGTAGGCTGGTAAGCGGAAGGACCTCGGTTCGATACCGCTTCGGCTCTCCTTTCTCTTCAATAGTTGTGGTTTGGTTTGTGGACACGGTCTTGTGATCGCTGCCCATCTTAATGCAGAAGTCTGGTGGTGACAGTGTAGAGATATGTATATATATATATATACTCACCATCTTCCCCCACCTCCAGGCCCCTTTCCCCCATTCTCCCCGTCCCTAATAAGCCTTATGGTTTCTGTGGACGTTAAGCACCATGTTTACTTACTAGGGCCCGCAGCCGGCGCTGCCCGTGTTAAAGCAAAATCGTTCTCAGTGGTGGCGACAGTGTAGCGTTATGTCACTAGTTTTAGCCGTCCCCACCTCTTTCCCATAACGGCCTCCTCAGCCGTGAGATCTCGGTCCCAGGGAGCACGGTGTGAAAGCCGAGGCGGCCGCCGTCCTGAGCTTTCCGTCCCTAATAACTTAAATAAGCCTTGTGTTTCTGTGGACGTAATCGGGTCAAGCAACACTTTACACTGAATCTCGGTCCTCACCAGTACATTTCCAGAGTAAATTTGACGTTAAAAATTAATGTTTAACAACAACAAACATATATTTGTATGTCGGAGTGGTGCCCGCAATACTAGGCACTATATGGCACATCTGAAAATAAACCTGTGTTGAAATAATCTTGACTTCTTTTCAAGTTTGGACTGTTCCCCAATGCCCCCAATGAACTAATCTAAGGGTCAAAATGCGTAAAAACAAGAGTAACTACTACTGTTTCGGGGAGTTGGCGTCAGATGTTAGTAATGGAGGATTTGAGTTGGAAAATGTTGCTCTGTTCAATAGATTACCTGGTGACCTTTCGCTTTCTGTCACACACACACACACACACACACACACACACACACACACACACACACACACACACACTCTCTCTCTCTCTCTCTCTCTCTCTCTCACACACACACACACACACACACACACACACACACACACACACACACACACACACACACACACACACACTCGCGCACGCCCTCACAACGTACAAGGTCGTGTCGCATTTTAATTTTGTTGTTGCTGTTGTTTCAAATAAAAAAGGATGTTTATGTAGGTGGGTTTTTTGTACCTCGTATCTACCTACATGCCAAGTGAAAGCTACCGTAGGCGATTCAACACATGTGATGTCTTTTCAGTGCCAGTTAATCCCAGATTTAGAACACGCACGGGCACGCGCGCGCGCACACACACACATACACAATCTACGTTTTGTTATGAAACCAGTAAACATCAGATACTCCGGCTCCAGAACCGAACTGTCAGATGCACAACAAATCACGTATTGCTATTTCTTTCATTTTGATTGTACATTGCATCAAAGGAAACGACAATTTCAGAAACTTACGTTCATGTAAGCACGAGAAATGGTTTGTTTCAGGGTCGATTTTCGTCAGAATCTGAATCCTACATACGTCAGTTTCGGGGTGCGAGTGAGGTGGTGGGTGAACTAAAACCCTGATTTAAAAACGGGAAAAAGTTATTATTGTTGCTACTTCTTTATTTTTGTGGCAACGTGCTTTTGCTCATGCGTAAGCAAAATAGATTGTCGGATTTCATCGTGTACTGGATGGCTCACGGTGCCAAAAAAGACCAGTCAGGGTGGGGCTTCACTGTTAAGCTAGTCAGTGGAGTCCCACATCCAAAAGTGGGGCTGGGAACCTTGTGAGACTGAGACGGGGTAAAACTTTGACCCAGCTGTACTGACACTGTGTGAGTGCGAACGCTCAAACTGGTTTGAACGGTACTGCCGCGGCGGAACGGGTTCACTGTGACGGTCTGGCATACGACCTAGTCAGTCTACACGGCCCGCCGAGTCCCTAATCCTAGGCGGCAGTACGCGACAGCTTTTTATGGCTTCTCGTGTAATTTATATAGTACATTCCTGCGACGGTCACTCAGTCGGTAGGCTTACCGTACCCTCAACTCAACGATTCCAGGCAGACCGAGCAGCCAAGCCGGAGACAAGAATGCCGCTAGAAATAAAAAACGGATGCTCACTTGCAAAAAAATTATAAAAAATACCGTTTTCGTTTGGCTATAAAATGCCCCATTGACAGAGTTTATTTTAGAAACTAGGGCTTTTGTGCCGGGCCGATGAACCGTGCAGCGGGGTGGCCGCGGTCCGACGAATAGCCGGAACAGATGGGACAGGCGAGTGACCGGCAGCCTGGTGCATGGTAGCCGCTCCGTCACTGAGTCGTGGCCCGGCGGCTGCCTCCTTGATCATCATGTTTGGCACAACAGCAAGGGATTATTTTGGCTAGGACTGAGAACCAGCTTACGTGCACACGGCCTAGCTGACGGGCCGCTGATGAATCGCCTGAGGCCGCGGCAGCCAGTCAGCTGTGACGCTTAGTGACGACGTCAGTATTGCCGACGGTACCGGCAGATCATGGACTTGGCATAATTATGTAACGAGTCCATGGTACAGACTGCATGGGCTCCCGCTATATAATCGTTACCCAACGACTGGCGGTTTGTGAGCCGGTTTGGCCTGGCAGTAAGGCGTTAGGCTGGTAAGCGGAAGGACCTCGGTTCGATACCGCTTCGGCTCTCCTTTCTCTTCAAAAAGGTTTAGTTTGTGGACACTGTCTTGTTACTTTGTCCATCACTCCCTACTGAAACATTAAAATGGCTCTCATCGCTGCCCATCTTAATGCAGAAGTCATTCTGGTGGTGACAGTGTAGCGATAGGTATATAATCTCCCTCTCCCCCCACCTCCATACCCCCTTCCCCACCTTCTCCCCGTCCCTAATAAGCCGTACGGTTTCTGTGGACGTTAAGCACCATGTTTACTTACTTACTGGCGCTTTTCTAAAGCCGATATAGAGTCAAAACTTGATCACGGTATCTGACTGAAAATCATGACTGATTTTTTTTCTTTCCAGGTCACGTTCTTAGTAATTTTTGTTTTTTCGACTGATCTGGTGTGGACTGCACTGAAATATTTTCAGCCGCTCAGTTCTGGATGCGCTCGGGAAAGCCAACAACCACTCCATCATTCCGGCAGAGTTCTTTTAACAGCGTTGCACATCAGTGGAAGTTGCAATGTTGGTGTAGAGGTTGACGATGCCCCTCTCTCCTCCTTCGACGGAAGACTGTCGGGTGCTTCCATGTCCATCTCCTCTGCGGTCGACGGCAAGTATGGTGCGATGTCCGCGGCTTGAACTTGAAGCTGTGCTGTGTTTGTGCTGACACCGACAGGTAGTACGCATGGTCCGATCGAAGTACCTCCACACTCAGTTCAGCCGATCTTCCATGGAACGGAACCCGCTCTTCATGTCAGTCCATGGACCTATATATAGGTCCATGGTCAGTCTGCACAGTTGTTACGTGTTCTGTATCTTCGTTTTTCCTTGCTAAATTAGATCCACAAACACACATCTTTTAAATCTTCTTTGAAGTCTCACCTCTTCAATCTATCCTATAGTGACTCGCGTGTATGTGACTCGCGGAAGTTTTTGAACGTTTTGTTCTATGCTTTGTAATGGGCTAGGTGCTCTAGTTTGGAGAAATAGCACACAAGAGTACATTGTTATTCTGTACGTGTATACATGTGTGTCAGTAGGCCCTACACATACATTTCCGCCTGATACCGACGAACCCGTCCACCACGAGAGTGCAAAAAACTTCAGCGCTCCTTTTGGTCGCAAGTCCCAGAGCAGTTCAGAAGTTAACCGTGCTGGACCGACATGCTTAGAAAATAATTCTGACCGATTTCACGTGAACCCTGTGACCTTGGCAACCCCGTTTCTTCACAAGTCAGTGTGGCAGTGATAAAGACCAGTGTATCATATACCAGTTTTGAACAAGTTTAATAGTACAGAAAGAAAAAGAAAAAGAACATAGGGCAAAAAGTTATTCTCAAGGATTACCTCGTGTAATCTAACCCCAAACTTGACGTCATTGTTTCGCGATCCCCGCGAGGAGGTATCACGGATGCAAAAATTAAGGTTCTCTTTAATACCTGGAGTAGTCACATTACCGTAATTTCTACCCCCCCCCCCCCCCCCCCCCCCAGTTCTCTCAATTTAGCCATGAAGCAGCGCGTGAGGACTGGATCGAATTTTACTCTTGAAATTTGAGGGATCAATTTCGCGACATTTTGTTGCACCATCGCACCGTTTCCGAAGAACTCGGGCGTATATTCGATGCCCATTCCTCAGAGCTGCTACTGACTACAACCGTCACCTGACCACTCCGGCCTAAAATGAAAAACAGCAGGAAAAAAGTCCGTACACGTTTATTAAAAAAAAAAAATTACATTACCCATTTATATTTAAGTCTGGCAAGTCTCGTTTATAAATACTTCGTATAAAAAAGAAGAAAAAAAAAAGGTTGTGAACTCGTCATCTGTAGATATCTGTATGCGCGCGAGAGGAGGAGGGGATAGCGTCGACGAGATGTGGCTCGACAAATTCTCAGACCCATCTTGTGTGTGCGAGTCTATCGACTCTGTGTGTGCGTGCGTTCACGTTGTATGCGTTCAACTTTGACAATATGTATTTGTAAAGAACGTGTAAGCGCTTAGGGCCTGTGCGGGTTAGGCGCTCTAAGTATTCATTATTATTATTATCTTTAGCTGAAGTTCATAACCCTGACCGAACTGTCAACAGGTTTGCCATTCCAAGTGTGGACGTGAGAACGTAGCCATGCTACTGCCAGGAAGGTTTCCCATTTTAACCTTGTTGACTTATTCAAATTTGTTTAGTCCTGAATCAAATCTGGCACGTGAGTAAATGTAAAGTACAGAAACTCCACCACAGGCACATCCGGGTAGAGTTTATGTACCTTGCCTATCGCGTGCCAGGTGCGAGTTACCGTAGGCAACCAAGTCGTCGTCTTCGTGCGACTTTTGGAGCGCTAATTAACTCCCTTGTTTATTGATTCTGCACAGGCGCTTCGTCTCTTGTTCGGTTTCAGATCGCGTTTCGTTTATTTCGACTCCTCGCTCCGCTGATACACCCGACGCGGAACAAAGCACGTCGCCATGCTTAAGCGATTGATGCCCCCAGTCCGCGTGGAATTCAAGCATGCTACAAAGGCGTTATTGGGCATCCGACATTATTGAAAGTGCAACAATGGTTAGGAAAGTGCGTCTTAATACGTCTGTTAAGGCTGGTATTAACGAGCTGCAAACATCTAGATGTGTTAACATTTTCGACTTGGTTGCTTCTGTTGAGTGTCGTCACTGTAGAGTGTTGGGATATCAGCAATGCGTTGTGTTGCTGTTGAGCTGGGGCTTGGACTTTGGACTGCCACCCCAGATACGACCTTCACACTGGACGTTAACAAACCTCGGTCACATCGACCGTTTATTGTCCCAGTTTTTATTTTTGGTAACGAGATGGCCACATGGATTTTGAATCGGGACTTTCACATCTCTACGACCATCCCGATTGCAAAGTTCAACATCCAGCACAAATTATGCAGAACGTAAAGGATTTCGTATCAACTAATTACAGTGTCAGGATTTAGGTCATAAATGACTTTTTAATGTCCAATCAACTGTGCAGTTTACGTCTTGATTAAACGTCAATAAGAGTACACCACCACCTTCACACACCCACTCACTCGCTCCCTGTCACACCAACATAGTTACAAACAAGTTTGTGCATTTCCTACATTTATTAATCTTTACACACTTCAGTATGTATGGAACTGCAAACCAGATTTTAATATTTTATTAAGATTCATCCTGAATTTTTATTTTTTACAATTAGATTTATAAGATTGCAATCAATTTCAATTCCTCAATGACTGTTTTTGACAACCTGCCATAAAATAAAATCATTTTTAACAGTGCTGTAGTTCATATTCAGCTTATGTTTAGTTTTTATATAGAATCCTAAACAGATTAGTGAAGCAAAGTGTTTTTGTATCTAGGGCCTTTAAATTATTGCCACACTATTTAAAGCCAGATTACGCTACGAGCCGGCTACCCAACCCTAACTCCTTCAATATATTGTCTTTCTTTTTCTTTTCATTTCATATGTGAAGGAGGGGGAGGTAGGTTTACCCAATGCTCTGTCCAGCAATACCAGAGATCTCCTGCATCAGTAACCAGACTTTTTTCTTTTTTGCCAGTTGTCAGCACACACAAAAGTTGACAATTCCGGTACTTCAATTGATTGGGTAATAGCGTTACAAGAACAGCATGAACACTGCCAAGTGCAATGGTGGTAACTGATGCAGAAGACCTCTAGTGGTGGTGTTGTCTCACCTCTGGCCATGTTGAAATAATGAACTGGGCAATTAATTGTAGTTTGCAAGGCTACAAAAATAGTTTTCATTACCAGTCTCTGTAAATGACAACAGTAAAACTCTTAATTTCTGGAAATGACAATCTATTTTAAGATTGACATACCAATAATTTCTCTAATTTTGTTGTTGTGGTTTACAGAGTTAGAAAATTATTTCAAAGAACACTGCATAATTATTAATTGTAATGAAGCACAAATTAGTAGCTGATTTTAAAGTATGATGCAGAGCAAATCAGACATAAATTCATCATAATTACACCATCACAACAAAAAATGGACAGTTTTACACAGAGTTTTTTTTTTTTTTTTTTTGTGGTTTTTCATTTAACTGCCCAATGGTGGCTAAATCAATATTCAGTTAACATTGTCAGTCATTTCAGAGACCAGTGTTCTCACTAGGATCCAAAATTGTGGTGGCGCAGATCAGTTCACAGAAAAATACCACCACCGAGGTTCCCGATCTATCACGACAGCAAATCAACTCCTTGGGCGAGAAAGCAGCCACATTTTTCCTCAGTGTACAGCCGAGTAGGGGGACCATTTTGATGCGCAGAAATGACAATGAAATGAAGGAAAGTCCTGAAGAGCCCACAGCGAATTCACAGGGTACAGACGGCAGAAATGACAGTGAAAGGGACATGGAACGTAGGATTCTGCTGGAGTAGATGGCAGAAAACCCTGTACTAAGGGCCTGGCAACATAAGCTGCAAAATTCCAGAAACAGACATCTTCCCACCCCCCCCCCCCCACTTTAAAGACAACCCTAATATACCCCCCCCCCCTTTACACACACACTAGTACTAAACAAGTGTAAGAGGTTAAAAACGTTTTTTTTTTTACATAAATGTTAAGAAGAAAAAAAGGCCTGCCCTACCCCAAGAAAACAAAAACAATCAATCTGAAGCTTGCCCCACCCCAAGAAAACGAAAACAATCAATCTGAAGTCTGCCCCACCCCAAGAAAACAAAAACAATCAATCTGCCAAAAGTTGATACAACTTTATAGCAGGATTTTGCTTTTAAGACATTTAAGTCATACCCCCCCCCCCCCCCACCAAAATACAGCTTTGGTTGTCACCCAGTCTCCAGAGAGTGAAGTTAACAGACAGCTCAGGGTACAATTTGCGGCACTGGACTTGCTTGCTTATTGTGATGTGGCAGATCACCCGATGGCAAACCCCCAACAGGCGACTAGGAAGTTGTGAGACCCCGACGGACAACTGCAAAAACTTCAGAAAGGGCACATCCCATCCCACAAAACCACAACGCAGCATAACAAACTACCTTAAGCTGCAAGTTTGTACTGTAAAACAGTTATCTATAAGACAGTAACACTGCTTATTCACAACAACAAAGAAAGAGGTAAAATGAAATTAAAAAAATAGGTAAAAGCATATGCCTTTGATAAAAATGCAAACATTCCAAACAATGAAATGCAGTTGAGATTTTTGAACTCAATCTATCACCACGTGTTTAACAGATATAACTTCAAGGAAAACAGAAAAGAAAAAAAAAGAGCTGCAGCATAGATTACTGCATAATTTAATCTTAAGAAGTAACAAGCAACGCTTGCCTGTGGTAGGTACGACAGAATCCATGGACATCTCAAAGCCAGACTTCCAGCAGAAAAAGAACTGATGTTCCTGAACCGCAACTGCTGCAAGAACACAACCCACCTTCCCACAAACATTGCCCACTGATACCACTGTGAAATGTAATCGGGGGTAGGGGAAGAATGACAGGTGCAACTGGTCATGACATAAACAGCCTCCAAATTTTCAAGAGTGTGATGCACCAAGGAAAGAAATCAAAATTTCAACTAAAGTTAAATGCAACAAACAAACGGAACCAACGTCAACAGTGCCAATTAAAAAAAACATCCCTACTGCAAACTAGAAATATTTACAGTTGCCCAACAACAAAACAAAAACAACAAAATGGAAGAAGAAAAAAAATATAAAAAAATGCAACAGTACTGGCGATACACAATTTTATCAAGAGAATAAATACATATTATGAAGTCCAGTAGCATACAATACCACAGGATCAAAACCACGTCATGCCAACCACAGACCAAATTCTAAATGGCACAAGACAGCTGGAGCACAAACTGCGAAGGTGTGGCAGGAATATTCAGGACTTGAGGAGGCACCAGCCATAGGGGAGTCAGCAGCCATTACCACCGATCCACTTTCTGCAAAACGGGGATAAAAACAGACACCCCCCATTCCCATCCCCAAACATTCTGAACACAAAATGCTCTTAACTGTAACAAGAACATATATATATATATCATAATCTGTGCCAAAAAATCCTCTTGTTGAACTATATCAAAGCTAATCAAATCAATATGAAAAATCGTAAGTTATCCCACATATGACCAGGAAGTTGTTAAAAAAAAAACCAAGCTCACGTGAGCTCCACTGCGTGGAAAGAACGGGCCATCCCATGGCAAACACCACGACACAGGGTAGTTGGCAGTAACCCTGAAGAAACTACACAAAGAGCAAACAACACAACCTACCACATACTTTCTGAAACACCACAGCATGTCAACAACTCGTGACAGAGAAAATTAACCTGTTTAACAGCTTTTTCACAACATGCAATTACATTACTCACTTTTTAAAATTTTATTTAACTTCTTCAATGAAGTATTTCCAACTTGTTCAGCTGTCCTAATTATGAGAAAATTTATCTTTGGAAAAGTTGCCACAGAAGTACCTTACAGAATACGGAGGGAAGACCCTGACAAAAAACATGTAAATGGGAAGTCGAAACAAAAACCTGGGTTTGAAAACGGGTCAGTTTCATTCCACAGCTCAAAGGTTGCAAGGTCCAAACAGCCAGGGGAGAAGGGGGACACAATCACTGGAAAATGTGGATCTTACACTGAAACAAAGTTACACCCCCACACGCACACCAACAACTAACCATCTTTTAACATCACGAGGCAACAACTCTAGTGCAGCCAAAGCAAACAAAATTAAATTGAGTCCCACATCAAAACCGGGTTTGTAAAAAATGTGAAACACGAGACAATTTGGCAGACAAAATCTGAAAAAATAAACACACAAAAGCAAGGGGGTTTGCGGGGGTGGGGGTAGAGACAAGAAAAAACCCTGAAACTCTCAATACATTTTCCAACATACCTGACCAGGCATTTATAGGCAAAGCTAGTACAACCTTGATCTTGAAACAGCTGGGGTGCAGGAATACTGTAGACATATCAGTCTTCATTCAGAGTGTCGGTAACATGCAGGCTTCCTCGAGGTAGAATTGCAGACATGATAAAGTGTCAGGACAGCATCCAACAACCCAAATTCCCTGATGAACAACAATGTTCTCTTGCTGCAACTGAGGCAACAACAAAGAACATACCCTTCCCATCATCACTGCACAGTTAGTATGAACTCAAGGGACAAAATGCAAAGGTCTTTGCCCAAACTATCCAAAAGATGAACGACAACACACAACCCTTTTAAAAGGAACAAGAACAAAAATTGGAACAAGAACAAAAATTGCAACACGAAGTACTCACAATTCCTGTCTAAAGTTCACAACCAAACTGTGAAGTTGGTGAAAGTAAAATGCTTGAACTACCGGGCAGTAAGCAGAAGCAGCCTCAGGGCAATGAAGAAGTATCCTCAGCGTTACAGACGAGGCGCAGCCACGAAAGGGAATTATTCCTATGGAGCATGCGACTGTTGGCATGGCTGGAATCTTGTGATGACAAAGTGACGCAACCCAGACCACCAGGCTTGGCTTGGATGACTGACAGCTGCAAATACTTGTCAAAAATGTGCCCTCTTCCCATCTAATACCACAAATGCTTGAGAGTGCAAAATGCTCCTCCCCAATACACCGAAAGTCATCTCTTTACAAAGCAGAATTTGAGCAACAGAGTAACTAAAATTACCGTATGCTTGACAGCAGCACTACTGCACCTGTCAACTCAATAAAACAATATCTACTCTGGTCACTTTCACTAGGACAACAATATACAATGTACTGCAAATAAGACTCATAGAAAGACAGTAGTATAGTAGCAAGCCCGTGAGACAAAAATATCACAGGGAATACCAACTGGTGTTAAAAGAGCACTGCACTTTGCCAACCGCAATGGCACAGCAGCTCAGAGCATTTGGTACTTTGAGGAGTTACCGGCCACAACAGTTGGTGATCAAACAGCTCACAAACTTTCAAGTTCCTGCAAATATATGGATCAAAACAAACATCCCCATCCCCTGATCTTTGACAAAAGCAAGCCATACAAGACTGTGTAATGAAGATGCAATTTCTTTTTTTTTTAAACAGGGAAACTTATTTCAAAACATGTAACTTTTATACACTGGATGCATTCTGAATGCAAGTCAAACCCAAAAAGCATCAATCAATAAAGATGCAAACTGACACAGCTGGGCAACAACAGACCAAGTAGACTTTGGCATAAATTCACTTACTTTCTGTGGACTCAAGTGGAAACTTTCTGTGGACAGCACAGATCACCAGGTTGCCAATACCAGCATACATGTTTGTCAATGGATCAGATGAATCAAAGAGGAAAATCCTGCAGGAACTTAAGAAACAGCACAAACTACCCAACCACAAAATTTGAAACGGCTAACTTCATGTAATGCACAGCAGCAAGCATCTGAATGCAACAGTAATTTTGGCGTTTTGGAGGAAAAAAGCAAGAAAAAATCCTCCTTGTTGTTTTCTGTAACAGTATAAAATGACCCCAAAAGGGCTTCTGCTGATAATTTACATATATTTTGCTCCAAGTATGTGTCCTATCACTAAACAAGGCTGCAGGCCTGCAAAACTGTTTGCGCAACTGCAGCACGACATTTACCAGATTAAGCAAACTTGACAAAGCAAAACCGATAGCCTGGGGAAAAAAAGAAAACTCCCAACATGTACAGCTACAAGGAAACTGAATAGGGGCCAACTTGCCACTTGGAATCAGTCACATAGGCACCAGGGTGCACAGGCATCCACAAGTTTGCATCTTTATCTGAAACATTACTAAGGAACAAACATCCTCCTATCAAGCCTACCACAATAAAAATAAGGTTAGATGCAATACTGACATTTTGCATTGTTTTGGGCTGAAACCAATGCACAGACAACAACACGCACACACACACAGAAAGAAGTTACACCATGTCTACATGATCATGAAGGGGGCAAAAAGAATCGCCATTGAAAAATAAGACAAAAATATCCCTCATAATCCTGCTGACAGACCGAATCAAAAAATATTTTTGTTAAATCTATTATAAAAAAAAAAAAAAAATCACCTTTACAACTACAAAAAGGCCAACTGTATACTCAACAGAGTTAAGACCTCAAGCCTTGGCATGGCTGGAATTCAGTCACTGCATGTGCGGTTTTTACATCAGCAATATGGAGACTGTAGTGTTGCATTTCCTCAAGAGCAACAGAATGCAGACTGCATCTCAAAACTGGGCTTCTAGAAGGAACAACACTGCAAGAACAGAGAATTCCCAGCACCTTCCCACCCTACTACCCATCTAAATTTAGCTTAACAAACCCCCAGCAGCAACCAGAAATGAAGGAACAGCAACTGAATTTTATCCAGCGTCAGGAGCAATAGATGACTACAAAATAAAATTCATAGACAACCATGAAGTCAACTTCAACTTCCCCCATGGCACTTAAAAGCAGTTCTAACAAAGACAAGTTAACCAATCTCTGACGCAAGTTAAACAACTAAGACCCCCCCCCTCCCCACACAAAAAACAACAACCCAACAACAGCAGATGTAAGAAAGAACCTGTCAAGCAGTGATCAGAGCCATCATCCACACAGTCACATCAAGTGCTGCCAAACCGGGTGTAGAACAGAGTGGAAGGAAGCAATCCTGTGAGATGAACTGATGCACCAAACTGGACCCGTGGACACGACCTTTAAAATACTGCAAATTCTCTGCAACAAATGATGCCTCCCCTTCATCCCACAAAAAGACAATTCCTTTTATACCAAAGCTGCATGAACAGAAACCCCAAACCTGCAAACCGAGATCCTGATAAACGAACACCAGTAGATCTCATTATGCATTTAACAATATCAGCGAGAATTAAATCTAGTCAGAAATCATATTCCACATAAACTTGACTGCTTAAGAGTGATGCATTTTATCATGAAGCCTACAAAAAGCAGCATAGCCTAGTGTACACGACTGCAAAGACTGAGAAAACGCATCATTTACTCGATATCAACCAGTCTCATTTCCAATAAGCCGCATGCTATGTGAACTGTAACAATGAAGTAGATGCACCTAAATGTACAAGCATACAATACCACCGTGAACCACCAGTTGGAATTATCACTGCAGTATGAACTGCGACAGCAAAGTACCAATTTCCAGGATGCAGAAGTTATTGTCCAAGTGCCCACTACCAATCATATTTGGAACTGCTATCTGAAAATCCCATCACTTGGAATTCCTTCTGCAATAAAATGGATGGGAAAACGACTCCTATTTCTAAAAAAGGCCTCATCAAACAGCATTTAATTTACAACAAAGGTTCAACCAAGATACGGTTTTAAATATGACAGTAACAGATTTACGGCGCCCCATCTTCTAAGAGTCTGGGCAGTTGCAAAGGTCTACAAATGTATGGATTTATCACATTCAAAACCACACAATCAAACACCTGAGCGCATGCATGCAAAAATACAAGTCATTTACTAATAAATGTTGGTTTATTAAGTTCACACCACAGGAAACATACAACCATGAAATGGTGAAGCAACCATTCTGGGGCAGGCCTACTGTTTACAGCACAACTTGAAGCACCATACTTGCTGCATTCTGTCCAACGTGTGAAAGGACGCATCATCAGGTGGCAGACACCAACACTCAAGGCGGCTAGCAGACCAGAGGGATAAACCCTGCAGAAACTAAAGAATGGAGAATCCCACCCTACCTTTCAAACAAAATATACCAGTACCCCCCCCCCAAAAAAAACAAAACAAAAACGCACACACACAACCACCACCAACAAAAAACAGCACTCAGAGCTTTTTGAACACCTTAGGTTAAACCCCTTAAAAGGTTGTGGAGTGCATCTTTGTGAAAAGGAAAGTCCTTGTGACATGTGGGATGAATACTATCTGCACTCTGGAAGCCCACTGCCCAGACTTGCATCCTTGAGGCTAACATGAACACCCAACAGCTCACATTCTCCTCTGAAACAGAGCAAAACAATGCCCACCCATCCTACCCACCAAATTTATCATTTCAAAGAAAAAACAGCAGCAGCAACTGATTATGCATTAAATGTAAACCGAAACTGATAATCAATGGTACCGCCATTAAACATTATGAAGACTTCTAAAACAAATGCAAAAATGCCATTTTAGTTTCCAAGAGGCTAACCTGACTAAACCACACCGTTGGCAAGGCTGGGGTCAGCATCAGCAGGCTTAAGTTTCTTCAAGGTAAAACAGCTCTCTCAACGGGCCAGAAACCTTGGGCAGAATTGCAACACAAGAGCTTCCAGGCTCACATTGGTTATCCTACTGTATATCCTGAAAAAACAAGAAGCAACAGAGCATCCACTTCCTATCCTCACTGACTGATTTACCTGTCAAAGGATTTTCGTACATGCTTTGTTGTATTTTACAAGGTAACACGATTCTTAGATTTATAGAAACCAACTATTTCAAAACTTGCTGTGATACAGATCAAGGTTCTTGTTTGCAGTTTCCAACAGGCTAATCTAACTAAAATGACAAAGCTGAACTTCTTCATCACTCACGACACAACTTTCTCTGCATACGAACTGCCTTCTTCTTGTAGAATTTTGGAGGATCTCAACACGCAGCTTCCAGGATCACACTCAACTCTTTATCCATCTACTGTATCTCCTGCAAGAACAAAAGCACAGCACCCCCTTGGTATCCCCACTGACAAATCCCCCCCCCCCCCCCCCCCCCTATTTTGCAAGTTAACACAGTGACAGTTTGTGCCCATCCAAGATTTTATAGAAATGAACCATTTAAGAAAACTGCAGCAATAGGGACAATGAATTGCTGTGTCTACTTTCCAATGGGCTAACCCGACCAAAGCACAATGCTGCAAGACATCATGAATGTCACATTTCTTCATAGCAATACTACAGCGTTCTTGTTGTGGAACCTTATTTTTCAAGTTAACACAATGACTGATGCAGAGAACTGTCATTAAAAATGCTGCAATACGGACAATGATTGCCACCTCTTTTTCCACTTTCCAATGGGCTAACCTGACCAAAAGCATGTTTGCATGGTTGGAGTTCAACAGCTCAGACGCCACAACTTTTTCATGGTAATGCTTCATCATTCTTCTTGTGGAGCTTGGCAAGGATAGCAAGACGCAGCTTCCAGGATCATATCTGGTATCCTTCTACTGTATTCCCTGCAAGAACAAAGAGCACCCCCCCCCCCCCCCCCTCAAACATCTGCCCACCACTTATTGTTTCAAGTATCTCCAAAGTAAACCCACTGACTGATGCAGTCTTGCTGCACATTTTCATACAAATGTTTCTAGTTTCCAACAAGCTAACCTGACTAAAACCACAACCTTGGCAATGCTGAAGATCAATGTCATTGATGCCACAAGATTCCTCGCAGTGAAACATCTTTTTTTGTAGAATATGTTGAAGGTCACAACACGCAGCTTCCAGAATCACACTCGACTCTTTATCCATCTACTGTATCTCCTGCAAGAACAAAAGCACAGCACCCCTTTCATATCCCCACTAACAACCCCCCCCCCCCATGGAATTTTGCAAGTTAACACAATGACAGTTTGTCCCCATCCAAGATCTTATAGAAATCAACCATTTAAAAAAACTGCTGCAATACAATGAATTGCTGTCTCTACTTTCCAATGGGCTAACCTGACCAAAGCACGATGCTGCAAGACTGGAGCAAATGTCTTCATAGCAATACTAGTGTTCTCATCGTAGAACCTTGGCAAGGATCGCAAGACGTAGCTTCCAGGATCACGCTGGTTACTGTATACCCTGCAAGAACAAAGACCACAGAGCATCCCCTTTCTATCCCCAATGAAACAATTTACCCACCTCAGAAAAAAGTTCTCTTTAAAAAAGATTTTTTAACTTCATCCATCAACCCCTCCAGGAATTTCTCAAGTGAACACAGTGACTGATGCAGAGAACTATCATTAAAAATAAAAAATGCTGCAACATGGACAATGACTGCCATTTTCGTTTCCACTTCCCAGTGGGCTAACCTGACCAAAAGCATGTTGGCATGGTTGGAGTTCAACAGCATGGATGCCAAACTTTCTTCATGGTAATGCTTCATCATTCTTCTTGTGGAGCTTGGCAAGGATTGCAAGATGCAGCTTCCAGGATCATATCTGATATCCTTCTACTGTATTCCCTGCAAGAACAAAGAGCATTCCCCCCCCCCACAGCGCAATCTACCCACCACTTTTTGTTTCAAGCATCTGTAAACTCACTGACAGATGCAGTCTTGCTGCACATTTTCATACAAACCACCCATTTCAAAACTTCTTGTGGTGCAGAACTAGTTTACCAACCATTTCTAGTTTCCAACAAGCTAACCCAACTAAAAACACAATCTTGGCAATGCTGAAGATCAACGTCATTGATGCCACAAGATTCCTCGCAGTGAAACACCTTTTTTCGTAAAATATGTTGAAGGTCACAACACGCAGCTTCCAGGATCACACTGGACTCTTTATCCATCTACTGTATCTCCTGCAAGAACAAAAGCACAGCACACCCTTTGTATCCCAATAACAATTATCACCCCTCCCCCAGAATTTAAAGTTAACACAATGATAGTTTGTCTCCATCCAAGATAGGAAACCTTTAAAAAAGAAAAAAGAAGCTGCAATACGGTCAATGTTTCTACTTTCCAATGGGCTAACCTGACCAAAGCACAATGCTGCAAGGTTGGAGTTCAGGAGTTCAACAGCACAAATTTCTTCATAGCAATACTACAGCACTCTTCTTGCAGAACCTTGGTGAGGATCGCAAGACGTAGCTTCCAGGATCACGCTGGTTACTGTATACCCTGCAAGAACAAAGACCACAGAGCATCCCCTTCCCATCCCCAATGAAACAATTTACCCACCTCAGAAAGTTTTAATCTTTTTAAAATTGTAACCCCAGTGATAGATACAGTCTCATTGGGTAATATCACAGAAATCAACCATTTTAAGACTTCTTGTGATGCAGAACAAGACTACCAAATGTTTTTTAGTTTGCAAGAAGCTAACCCAACTAAAACCACTATGTTGACAAGGCTAAAGATCAATGTCGCACACACCACAAGATTCTTTACAGTAAAACGATATTCTTGTAGAATATTGTATGAAGGCTCACAAAACATGGCTTCCAGGATCACACTTGACGGTTTGTTCATCTACTGTATCTCCTGCAAGAACAAAAGCACAGCACCCCATTTGCATACCCAATGAGCAATTTACCCACCCATCAACTTCTCCCCAGCAAGGAACGATTCCGTCTCCATTTCTACTTTCCAATGGGCTAACCTGACCAAAGCACAATGCTGTAAGGTTGGAGTTCAACAGCATGAATGTCACAACTTTCTTCATAATACTACAGCATTCTTGTTGTAGAACCTTGGCAGGGATCGCAACATGTAGCTTCCAGGATGAAGCTCGTTACCCTGCAAGAACAAAGAGCACAGAGCATGCCCTTCCTATTCCCACAGCAATTATGATATAATAAACCAAACGACAGATGCAGTCTCCTCTTGCAATTTCACAGAAACTACTAGTTTTCCAGACCAAGACTGGCATTTCGAATTTCCAACACGCTAAAACCACAACACTGGTAAGGCTGAAGATCGACATCACCAACACCAACATGGCAAATGGCTTTCTTGCTGTAGAAACACGCCAAGGCTTGCAAAACACGGCTTCCAGGATCACACTCATCATCTTTCTTCTGCAAGAACAAAAAACAGAGCACATTCCCTTCCTATGCCCACTTGCCAATTAATTTACCCATTTATGAGATTTAAAAAATAATCAAGGTTACATTTTCTTGGCTGTTGTTTTTCAGTTAGCACAAGTTTAGTTTTTGCAAGCTCTTGTAGAAACCAACAAATTAAAAAATTGCTCTAGTACAGATAAAAGGGTCCATCTGTTTCTACTTTCCAACAGGCTAACCTGACTAAAGCCAAAATGCTGTAAGGCTGAAGAGCAACGTCACCAACGCCAGAACTTTTCACAGTAAAATGCCTTTCTTGCTGTAGGAACATGCTGAGGCTCACAAAACACACCTTCCAGGATCACACTCGTCATCCTTCTTTCTCCTGCAAGAACAAAAACACAGCACACCCCCTTCCTATCCCCACATGCTAATTTATCACTGGTGAGAATTTTTTTTTTAAACAACAAAAAACAGCTGTTGCATCATTTTGCGTTTTTTTTTTTTTTGCAGTAAACACAATCACATGTCGTCTTTGCAAGATCTTGTAGCAACCAACCAACTAAAATTTTGCTCTAATACAGACAAACGGTGGTATGCATTGCCAGTTACCAACCGGCTAACCTGACTAAAACACACTGTTGGCAGGCAGGAGTTCAGCATCACTGCAGACACGATTTTCTTCACAGCAAAACGGCTTTCTTGCAGAATCTTGGGACAGGTCCCACCACACAGCTTCCACAATCTCACTCGGTTTATCCTTCTATCGCATCCCTGGAAGAACAAAGAGCATACCATATCCCCTCCCTATCCCCAATGAGCACCCCCCACCAGTCTCCCAAAGCAACAGTCAGGCATAAAACGCATCAGACCCAAGATTAATTTGCTCCAAATGGTAAGGCAAGAAGGGCTGTCAGTAAGCAGTGATCGTTCACAATAAAGTCACACTACATCAGTACATGCAGCCAAAAAAGGCAACTACTCCTGGGGGAAGAGACAGTGGAAGGGAAGCAATCTTGTAATAAACTAATGCAAAAAAAGAAGAACACAATTGCGAGGACAAGACAATACAGCTGCAACAAATAAATAACACACAACACAGCCACCTGAATGATGTTAAATTTTTTAACCATGTTGTCCTGTTTCCAAACTAGGTAATGCAGAACAATGAACCGAAACTATAAAAAATAAAGTAACTCAATCAGAACCAATCAAGAAAAACACAATGAAAATTAATTTAAAACAAGCGTGTGAAACCGCATGGTTGAAAAGTGAAGAACATGCATACACATTAACAGGAAGGCAGTGCAGCAAAAGTATGGGAGTATCTCAGTAACCATAAACTAGGCACAAACTGCGAATGACAAAGAGATGAGAAACAATCCACAGGTTAAAATGATTACTTGGATGCTAACCTGAGCAGGTACATACTTTGAATGGCCGAGAATCAGGGTCATTGCAGACAAAATTTTATTAACCGCAACTCAGAAGTTTGGTATGTTGCTTGCAGAACCCCAGTCACAAAATTCATGGGACAGCACCTTGAAGCCCAGTCTTCAGGCATTGTGCAGCAGCAACTGCAAAAATGAAGAGCACAGGACATCCTCTCCCCCCCCCCCCCCAAAAAAAAAAAAAACTAAAAAAACTTGAGGGTTGCCAGTGGAACAAGGTATCTTAAGGTGACTATATATATATGTACAGACATTTGACAGAAATCCAACAAAAACTATGCAGAGGCATTTGATAGCAATCCAAGAAACGCAATCTGTTCAGATGTTACATATGGCAAGAAATGTGAAAACCAAACGCAGCATTTTGCATGCTGGTCAACAAATTAGCCAAGCCCAGGAGAGCATGAAGAAGTCTGTTGGTGTGCCTTGGGTTTATGAAGCTGGGTGATGAATGTACTATGTACCTGGAAAATACAGACCTCTGGCATCCTCCCACCATAAAACACATTCACATCATTTGCACGCATAGAATTTTTTTGTCCACAATCAAACAACAGCGACAAACCAAAGAAGTATGAGAAGACTATTTGCAAATTAAAAAACACCTGCACACCCACACATTTGTTCATCCGAAACCATTTTTTAAATGATCAAATCTGAAAGTTTGTAGTACCTTTATGATCAGCAAACAAGATGAGCTTCCAAGACAAAAGACAAGAAAGGAGAATGTCACACAAGACTCCGCTGATATCCTGATCTTGGCAATGAACTTCAATCTGCAAAACTTTGGCAAAAAACGAGAACAACCCCCAACCCAATGTACCCGCCTTTGTCTTGAAGAAAAACTGAACAAGACATTTTTTGAGCTGTATCACTACATCAAGGTAAAAAAAAAAAGGAAGATGAAAAAGGGAAGAGAGGATACTTAACTGCAAGATTCGCTATTGACAAAGTGCAGGTTATACTCGAGGCATTTGAAATATCAAATCCAACATTTTTGCTTGTACAAAGCTGGAACACATAACTAATTAAAACGAGCTATTGTTAGCAGTTGTGTCCTCACACAAGATAACCATCGCAGTAGACCAGAAAAGGAACGCATTCAAATACAATACTGTGTTTGGGACATCAGGGGGAGATCACAACCATCAGGGGCAGACCACAACCCGTCAAGAGATCCCATCTGATCTGTAAACTGAAGCACCCCCCACCCCCATTTAAAAATAAATGAAAACTCAATGCAAGGTGAAACTAGAAAAAAAAAAAAAAAAGCACAACTCAAAACGCAGAAGAATAATCAAAGATTTTTGATTTTTTGGTGTGTTTTGACACACAAACTGGCAGCACTACAAGTGCCACAAAAGCATGTAGCAAGGCAGAACTTTTATTGTCCATGAAGAACAAAGAAAAACTTTCTTGTATTGTCCACACAAGAAATGAAGCAATCCCTGACACACACCACTTACAGCATACACAGCAACAGTGGTAAACTGCTGAATAATCTTCCCACAGCAGGAGCAGCAGTTCGGGTGTCAGAGACAAGGCAGAAGAAGCCAATATAAGGATCAGGACCGTTTTCTGAAACACGGGTCTACACCTGCAAACATCTTTAAGAGTCGTTAGTCTAACCCCCCCCCCCCCCCCCCAAAATAAGTAGCAATCTAGACAGTATGTTTTATTTTTTTTATTGCAGCACCCCCCACCCCCCAGTGCAGTTAGTTGGTTTCACTGAAGAAAAAAAAGAAAAGGGGGAGGGACTGCATTAACCCCTACACAGTATGATCCATCTTTTGGGAAGGTACAATTTCCCCCTTTCAGACTGCATTTAAAGCTATCAAGATTAACTGCCAACAAACCGCAGCAGATCACCCACAGAAGACCATGGCCAAACAAACATCAAGGGAAGTAGGTGCAAGCCCACCAGCTGGTCACCTGCAACAGTAAAGGTTTGCAATACCCCTACCAACCCCAGTGAAGTCCACTGCCTTGTAAATTCAACTGCATCAGCTTCTAACTATCAGCAGACAGGCCCCGTTATTTACAGCAACTTGTCACAAAACAGGAGTAATGGTCACAGAAAATTAAGAAGTTGGAAGTTATTACAATTGCAGTTTTTATACCACAGTCCAGAAGACCAAGTGGAAAACAGAGACACAGCGCGTACTTCGGAGCAGTGGGCACCAACCATGAGATGTAGTGGTAAAACAATCCAGAAACCACATCCCCACGTAACGACCACCATCAAATCAGTATACCTGTAAATATTTACAACAGGTAAAGTTGAGCACACCCACCCCACCCCTTTTCCAAAACAGGCGTGCAAGGTTGAAGTACTTACAGACCAAGATGCTTGTTAACGGCTGAGCATAAACACTGACAAATTGTCTTGGTCTGGTCAGATTACTAATGTCAGAACCACACAAATCATGCAACTCAAAACAAACAGAATTTACCAGAGAAAAACAAAAACAATGCCCATGGCATGGACAGGACTAACAGTCATGACAGAGCATGCAATGGCCTTTCAAAGCAAAAACAGTCGGCAGACTTATCAATAAAAAACATTCATACTGGAGTGCAACAAAGCAGACCCTGGGAGGCAGTTTCTCCAACAAGGAAACCAAACTATACTGGACAGTGCAACGACCATCATCTCATCAGGGTATCTGTAAATATAATCTAAAACAAAGTTACCCCCCCCCCCCCGCCCCTTTCCCCCCTCAAAAAACAAACCACATTTAAAAAGCAAGCAGAAAGGATTAATAAACAAAACAATAAAGGACTGCCACTGAAGCCAATCTGGAGACCACACTGGCCAAGCACAGAGAGGGGTGGTGGTAATAAGGACGCCCTATATCCAAATGTGCCATAGCATCTTTGCTGGGATAGTCTTTACCAATGAGGGAGGGGGTGAGGAAGGAAGATAGGAAAAGCATACGCACCCCCCCCCCCCCTTTTTTAATAGAAACATGCATATAATGGAAATAAATGGGGATACAAGGTCAAAGCCATGTGTAACTAGATGTTGCAAGTGTTGCGATTCAATATTCAGTACCACAGAGACGCAAGCGTTTGCAGAAAGCACAATTGGAATAAACTCCACAAAATCAGAATCAGCTTAACCTTACATACAGTAATGCCACAATAAAGATGTTCTACTTGCCAGACCTTGAATTACTTGTTCCTAGTAATCCTACTGCAGAACTTGCTAGAACCTGCAAAACTGATGGGAAACACATTCAGGCACCCCCCACCCCCACAACATTCAGTAACAACTCCATTAAACCGTTAGCATCTATTAAAAAGAGAGAGAGCAAGAGAGAGAGAGAGAGAGGTAAGACACAGGAAAAATCTCTCTTAACAGTAAAAAGTTGACAAAAACAACTGCTCATCACCAGGACTTAATTCTTTGAGGAAATTGTATTGGTTCTAAAATTATGAAAGACTCCTCACCTACCACTACCCCACAATCCTCCCCTAACCCTACCCCAATGACAACAAAGATGTGTACTGCTGAGAAAAAGATGTTTAAAAGGAAAAGAAAACAACATAAGAGCTATTTCAATCTCTAATATATAGCTTGGTAATAAATTTCAGTCATAATGGCAACATGCAAACAATGAAGATCATACACAGTTGCATCTCTGTTTCCAAATGCAGATGAACAGGAAGTAATGATCAACAAGCAGCACAGGACCTCGGTGCAAGAGCTGCAGTTGACTTGGAAACCAACCCATCCTGGCTATACAAGTCTCTTGAAAGAAGCAAGTCTCTTGCCAACACACCAGGGATCAATTAAAATGTTAAAACCTGCAAAAATTAAGACAAAATTTAGCAGACCCCCCCCCCCCTCCCCAAACTGCGAGATAGGCCATGATCAAACGGAAATTTGAAAAGCATTCCTGCACAAAGCCAAGAAAGAAAGAAAAAGCCAGCAAGAAATCAAGTTGCACACAAAACACAACAAATCCAATCCAACGCACCAACAGTAATATGGCAAAGCAAAATGGACTAAGTCAGTTTCACTGCGTGCTGAAAATGCACCTATAAATCCGCCATTTTCCCCCCGACACTGCAAATTACAAACATGGTGTTTGCAATGCATACTCACTCTCTCATACAATGTCCTCTTTTAAACACAAGCACACAAGATAAATCTCTGCCTCAAAAATTCACGATCTACTGTAAAGCGTGAAGCAGCCAAGGTTTGTGGGATCTAAAGTATGACACGCAAGACTGAACTTACTGCCATAACAAGTTGATAATCCAAATCTGCATCATCGAAGGTTTGACTGGAGGCTACAGAAATGATGCACCAACCCCTGCCCCTCACAACCTGTTTTTCAAGTGGGTGGAGCATGTCCTAACAGATCCCAACTGCTAATTAACCTGCAAGAAGTCATCAGCACTCCCTTCCCCCCACTTACTGCTACATACACTCCAACAAAACGAAGCAGATGGATAGGTATAAAATTACATGATGCGCAACTTTTTAACTTGTACACAACACATCCTCACATGGTACATTAATTGAAAGGAAACGGCATTCCCATTATTTCTGTTCAGCAGAACTATCTCTTGCAACAGTGCAAGGATGGGAAAGTGAAGGATGCGCTAGCAATACAAGTGAATGTTTACTGGGGTTCAACAGGATGTCAACACTAAGATAGTCCGAAATGAGCAGAACATACAACACAGTGAAGACCCACCCTCCCTTACCTACTCCCATACAAAACTAAACACAGTAAAACTTGGATATGTAATGGGGAAAAAAATGTACATTTTAACAAAAGAACAAGAATTTTAAAAAACTGTAAAGAACAAGTGAGAAAAGCATTCACACTACTAAATAACAAGTGAGAAAAGCATTCACATCAACAATCATTAGGTGAAAGTGCAGGATTTCAACTTGATACAAGGACTCTCCAGCAAATATCAAATACTAGTCTAAATAAACACAGGCAATGCTATTTCAGAACTGGTATGCCAAGATAAAACTAATAGTTGACACCCAAGCAATTCTACAGACCAACGAACTCCAGTAGAGCAGCACACTCCAACCACCGAAAACCTTGGGAAGCCAAAGAAATGCTTACAAGTACCTCTTGGATGCAGCAAGTAATTAAGGTATGTGCAGTTCGGCACATCAGTCTATGCAAACCTGAAAAATACTATGAAAATGTTATTTACCCCCCCCCCCCCCCCCATGCAACAGCATTTATAAGGCCTGAAAAATACATATATATAAAAAAAGTTTGTACACAAAATCAAGACATGTAATAGTCTTTGTAAAAGCCTCCTTTAATAAATTTAAATTATATTTTCATATAACTGAAAGTACTCGATTAATTTATCCAGATAATTTATTTTTAAACCGACTCTGCAACAGCAGACGTGCAACTCTAGTAACAACCAACCATATTCTGTACAACAGGACCACCTGTACAAATGATAACACTGGTAGTCAGTGTGCCAAAAACTGAGAACTGACCAACTTTATTGCAAAAAAAACAAATGTGGCATTACAGGTAGCTAGATTAGGGAATTACTTACATGGCCAGAAAACACCTTCATTTCTGCAATCAAATTAGGAAAGGCAGTCATCATTAACCCCCCCCCCCCCCCCATATAAAATGAACAATAATCATTTCTGACAAGACAAAATGCAGGAGGGGATTATATGCATTACACTCGATTGTACGGTCAATGTACCATCTAACACCAGCAGGAAAGAGGGAGAGACTGCTGTGCTGACCATTCTTTAAAATGCACTAGTCCTCAAAAAAGACACATAAAAGCTGGAAAGAAACTAAATGAAGCCAATCCTGCTAACATTTTTTCTAATGGCAAAATCAAACCATAAACTGAATACACTTGGACAATGCCTAATCTAGTTAAATGCAGTAATACCAAACAGTCTATCAGGATATAATCTTGCCATACTTGAGGAGAGGTGGCCTGTATCACATTCACCAGGGCAGTTCCGACAACATCCACACATTGATGGGATCAACCACGCAACTCCATCAAATCATCTTGTGCCGCTTGGCTGGACGTTCCACCTAAAGAATACACCTGCGGACAGTTCTGAATTATCCCCCCCCCCCCCCCCATACACCTGCAGACAGTTCTGAATAAATTATGCCCCCTTAAAGAATACACCTGCAGACAGTTGTGAATAAACAAATTACGCAGTTTCAACAGCAAACAACTTAACTGACAGCTGCTTTGAGAGGCTAAGTTTTGTTCGACATAAAAAGATTAAACAAGGGTAGAGAACACAGATATATTACAATATATAACAGAAATCTGTTTTAGAGAAAGCTAGTCCCCGTTATTAAAATGCGAGCTTAAATCCACTAAAACAGACAACTATTCAACAGCACGAGGTTATTAGCTGCTGTATGTACAATATTCCTGCTCAAAAGGACCTTAGCTATAGCTTCTGCAAAAAAGCAACTATAACCCCCCTTTTCCTAACCAAAGGGTAACAAAACACAAATACAACCAACCGAATACCGAGCACTAACAGTAATATTAAACAAAAAACAAGGCACCTTTTACCGAAATTGCACATATTAATCGGTTCAGTCTCCGATACTGCAAACTTTACAAGAATCTAAACAGAAAAAGAAAGAAGTCCTGGCAAACAAAAGCATTTACTCACAATTGCGGCACATCAAGTGCACGATTAGTTTTAAATATTGCAACATTCTAACACTGGAGCACTCTTTCTCTCAGAGAAAACTGTGCCCCTCTTGTTCTCCAGAAAGCAGTGAGCAGGAAAGGAACACAGAGCTGAAACTCATGGATCTACCGAAACCTAAAAAATATCTGAAGAGTAATGTTAACACCCCACCCCCAGAAGAAAAGCCACTTGCTCCCCTGTCATAATATTTAAGCAATACCAGCATTTGCAGAGCCTGATGGAGAGTGTAGAATGGCAGCACCAACAATGTCCAAGCAGCAAGGGGATCAAGGATCAACCAAGGCCAAATGGAGAAAATAAAATTGCACATCCTGGCTCATCCAAGCACACAGCACATCTGGAAACAGCTGGGATGAAGTAGATTAGCCCCCCCCCCCTTTCAAATTCCGCATATATTCATATATGTGAACAGTGTTTGAATACTTTCTAACAAAACAAAAAATTAAATGTTAAAATACATGCATAATACTTTCAGTACACACACTTTTAATTCATCCAGATCAATTCTTTGGTAAACCAGCCGACAAACCAATGCCCACAATGGAGCATTACATACAACAGAAAAGCTTGTTCATACTTCAGCATTGTCAGATGGAGACATAATGGAAAACTGAACAGTAATTGCAAGAAACAAATGCGATATTACTGGGACTATAGCAAACCAGATTGGACAAGGGACCTCTGTCAGACTTGGCCAGAAAACCTCTTCATTTCTGGAAAAATAATAGGAAAGGCAGTCATCATTACCCCCCCCCCCCCCCCCCCCCAAAAGTATTGTACAAAACCAATAGGAAGCAGCAGACTATCTTGCTCCAATATGTAAATAAAGAAAGAAAAGAAGTGACTGTTGTGCCCAAAATTATTTTTAACATTGAAAGAAGACTCTTGCACCAAAAATTATTTTAACATTGAGCAAGTGCAAGAGGATACCCATGTAACACCGAGAACAACAACAGCAAAAAATCAAAGATTAGTATCCCCTACTTATCAAGGCATAGGGGAAGAACAGATGCCCTTCTGGTGAACAGTAAAAGGAATACATGCTTGAACTATGTTAGTTTTATAATCCAGAAAGTTTGATGACAGAACAAATTTAAGCAAACGATCAAGCAGACTTTTCTTGCCATACTCAAGGGACTGCTGGCCTTTAGCAAGGATCAGCAGAAGCCGCTCTCATGTTCATACAGTAATAGGATCAAGCGTTCACCAACACCACACCATCTTGTGCTGGCTTGTTTGATGGTCCATCCAAGACATACACCTGTGGACAGTTCTAAACAGTCAGCCATACCTCCCTCACCTCCCAACAGTTGCTCTGGCATAAGATATATACAACTGTCCTAATAATATGGGACCCTTAGCACAACCAACATGCAAATAGTGCAATGGTTCCAAACACCTATAAATCATTTACACATGCATTGTGATGACAAAAATTCAATTGCACACCAATACATACATACACGCTTGCACACAGTGTTATAAAAGCTACCATTTTGGTTATGTTGTCCACATTTTTGACTAGGTTCTCTTTAAGAATACAAGTAGAAACCATCGATCAAACATAACAAATTGTGCTCGTTTTGGTTGTTTTCTTCCTCAGCAATATTTTTTTTACCTTGGATATCTGATTGCCCAACCTCAGAAATTTGAGGAACCTCCGACAATTCCCATGCCCATCGTCGTACACCATCATTTGACAAGAGGCTACATAACTGCTGCACTGATCCCTTTTTAACTGGTTGTTGAAGGTCCTCTGGGATAAAGCAAGAGATCCTAACCACCAACTAACCTGCAAAAAAAAATTAATCAGTAAGATTAGCCCCCCCCCCATCACAAATATCCTAGCAAAATAAAGCAAATGGATACCTCTTCCAAGGAACAATGAAAAGCACAACTTTGCAACTCGTGAACTGTTTTATGCTGCATTTGACATGTGCAAGTTACAAGTGATTAAGCAGAAACAACTTTGCAATATTTTTATTATGCAGACTCGTTATCTCCAGCAAGTATCCATGCAAACAGAGAAACGAGTTAAGCATCAGCAATACCCACGGAATGAAGGTTTATTGAAGGTAAAGCACACAGATAAAAATCAAACTGGGTTAACACGATGTCAACTACAGTCTCGAACAACCAGGGCAAAACACTGGGTACAACTTCTTCAAATCTATAAAATCAATCCCAACACAATCTTTAAAACCAAAACATACATACCTTTAAAAAATATAAATATATTTAACCCAATTTAAAAACCATTTAAATAACAAAGGACAGCACGTCACATATTGCCAAATCTTATGGAATTAAAGAAGTAGACAGGCTAAATAAGATGGGAGAAAGTCGGAAAATGAAAATGCGCATCAAAACAGGTGTACTAGTTCCCTTTCCTCGCATTTAAGCAATACCAGTATTTGAAAAGGCCAATGTAGAACAGCAGCACCAACAACATTCAACAGCAAACCAACCAATCCCGTCTCATTCAGGGCATCAAAACAGAACAGCTCACCTGGAAACAGTTGGGACAGCAACGTTAGGCATACCCCCCCCCCCCCCCCCATGAACAGTGTTTGGAAATTTGTGCACTTTGGAAGAGTACATGCATCTACATCAGTTCTTTAAAGGAATCTAGTTGGCTACAGCACACACGCCAAGTAAATGCACAGATGGGATCTCCTCTCCTTTCAGACAAAACATTACCAACAGTAATGACCCCCCCCCCCCCAAGTATATAGTTATACAATGTGAAATCCAAAGCAACAGAAAACGGATGCATTCCATTTTGTATTTCCTTCAATGTCATTCTTACTAATACGAAATCATTCTTTTTCAGGAACAAAAGAGTTTGTACAGATGCAAAGTGAAAGCAAAAATATTCAATCAAGGTAGCAAGCACATCAACGTATTCAAAAAACAACTTTGTTTACAGACAGTTGCAATAGCATCCAGCATCCGTAGCAAGGGGCAGAAATGGAGCCAGCACTAAAACCATCATGGCCGATTTCACTGAACCACTGCTCACTTCACATATGGATTCCATCACCTCAGTCTGAACTGCACTCCTGTAAAACTTTGACAAGCAAAGTGATGCACCCCCCCCCCCTCTTTCCCAAGAGCAGATGCATATATATGTCTGTAATGCTAACAATTTTTATGACCCCCTAGAATACACAATTTTTGTGATCATGAGGAAAACAAAAAAACTTGCATCATACAGGCTTGAACACACACACACTGTGCAAGCAGAATACATATGATCTCTCCATTTTTCTCTCCACTCCACATAACTGCAGAAGACTAAGGAAAGCCGAACTGTCACACAGGCCCCTCATGCAACAATACCATATTCTCACCTGGATGCAGAACTTGACAAAAATATCACAGACTGAATAATAAAACAACAATACACAATATAACAATAACAAATGTGCTCTCGCCTCTTGGAAAAGAATCTTTACCAGTGTTTTTTTCTTGTTCTTTTCTCCAATCAAATCTGAACTACAGCAAAACGCTGGCAAATCATGGTTTAAAAGAAAACAAGTGAATCAAAACCTGTAACTGCATGCAGAAAGGAAAAGCAAAGGAACCAAAACTATACAAGATACATATATACACACTTTAACAAAACTGGGCACTGGCAACAGGCCAATTTACCCATAAACTCTTCCCTCCTAAACAAGGTTTGTCTAATGCAAATGGTGGTAACATGTATTTTGAGAAGATCAGCGCAATTTATTCCATTACCTCACAAACAGAAGCATTTCTACTGTACTATTGTGTGAAGTACCACGAGTGTGCAGATCTGGAGTATGCATGGATGTGCAGAAGCCAAGGATCAGGTATTTGCAGGAATTGGGTTAAATCTCTCCACCAGTGCTGGTCATACTCTGCAAAACACTCTGAAAGCACAGTCAACCCCCACCCCAAAGCCCTGAAGCCAAATCCCCTGAATGTTTGAAGTACATTGTGTGGATAAAATGTCTTTATACAGTACAAAACGGCAGCAAAAATCTCAACAGTTGTGTATTTAGGCTCAATTTTTGTCTTGCAACTCCACAAAATGGTTGAATAACATATCTGAAATAAACACAGGTTTCCAATATTATTCATGGTTTGCAAATTAAAGTCACATTTGAATAAAACCCATACTTGCTAAGCTAATGGCTACAATGCATCTCAACACTATAGCAGAACATACCACCAGCAATACAGTAGAATACCCGTTTTTACTGCTTTACAATGCAAACGATACTCGCACGGAACAAGCGTAGTGTACAGAAAGCGCATGAAGGCAGCACCAAACGTGGCCACGGATAATCCTCAGAACTGGGGGATGGGGCAGAGGTGACTGAACCGCATTATCTCCACTTGATGCCAGCTGCATAACCACATCCCTTTGTGTTCCTGTAAAACACCAGTTGCAACACATTGCCCCCCCCCCCCCCCAACCCATTTTTTTTTTACAGCTCTACTGACTACGCTAACTGCGTGTACTGTGCACAAATGTAATTTTCAGCAGTGGCCATCACTTTGTAACTGCATTTAATAACAAACTCATTATAAAAAGTGTATTTATCTATTTTTTTTATCTGATTTGCACCAATCCTGATAAATGGCAGATACAGCAGGCACATAGACTTGCAGTTCTCTTAGAATTAGATGGCTGTAACTAATATAAAAAAAAACTGTTAAAAACAAAAAGGCACAAGCTTCTAGTACCAGCAACAAGACTGCTGAGCAGAACCTCATCAAACTCCAACTGAAGGCAGCAACATTGTTCCAGAGACAGACTGCTCTACTGTTCCAAATCCACCTTTTTCAGCTGCTGCAAATCACGTGCTTAACCAACTGCAAGGTTTGTTAAAAACAAAACACAAACCTCACCTATTGATTGGTGAATGCTTGCTCTGTCTAGGCAAATGTCCTAAACACATTTTAATGCAGTTTAACTTGAATGCTGCTTTGTTTTCTTGCATCTCTTTCTTGATATGCATGGTGTTGATAAAGTTTTGTTGCTACAGTAGTAGTATTTATTATGTCAATGTCCTTTACGGTACCATAATGGCACTTGCAAAAGATTTTAAGGACATACCAAACCAGGCCCCTTTGTTTTGTGGTTTCAGTTTTCCAGGAACATTAGCCCATAAACTGGATTAAAATGGCAGAAGTGCAGGCACTGGACCGTCTGGCTGCAACAGTTTGAAAAACAAAAACACGACACTACCCCTCCCCTCTTCCTCCCCAAAAGTGTTGCACGATGAATTTATCACACGCGCCATTCTGTCAGCACATTTGATCCATATGCACCACCAGTACTAACAAATTTACAATAATATGCATCACTACATAGCAATTATTTTTCCAACTTGATGTACTAACATGAGACTCACTCTCCCCCACCTCCAAGACTAACCCCCCTTTTCAGTCACACAAAACATTTGTGAGTAGACTAACACTCTCCTTTTTGAATCACATGATACATAATCATGGAGTAGACTAACACCCTCCTTTTCGAATCACACATTTTCATCTTGGAGTAGACCAACACTCTCCTTTTCATTCACACAGTCCATTTGTACCTTGGAGTTGACCAACACTCTCCTTTCCAATCATACACTTGTACCTTGGAGTAAACCACATCCAAACCAAGGGCAAGACAGCTACCATGTGAGGACATCTTTCACTTCTAGAGCAGTACCTGTAAACTGTATATGGGGAGAAAAAACAAAAAAACAAGCATTCAACCCTATCCTAAATACTTGCACAATCCTCTTCATATCAAAAACAAGCAAGGTTTACCAGCTAAAATCAGCTGCACAATACCATCACGTCATTTTTTCCAATGTGTCTATGACCAAAGCTTTGCAACGGAACAGGGACTAGATAATGCAATTACTGCCAACGGCAAATCAAACACTAGGTGACACTTGCCAACTTTTAAGAATAGCTACTGCTAAACAAGAAGAAATGTACCCCTATCCTAAAATATACTGCATCCAGCACACACACACACCACACGCTTCAACGGCTAAGCTAAATTCAGTGTTGATCTCGCAAGCACTGACTCTTACCTAGGCTGCATTTTACTTCCCCGGGCCAGCGTATTTAGCCTACTTTGCAAATGTCAAAGCAAATCATTGCTTATAATTACAGGTACAAAGACGTTCGCGAAACCAGTTGTTTCAGTAACAAATTTGTAAACCACATCAACATCTGATTTTTTTTAATGTAACCAGTTGCTTTCAGTAACAAATTTATAAACCACATCAACATCCGAGTTTTTTAATGTATTAGAACACTGACCGCGACAAAAACAAAACGTCACAATATCATGTAATTCTTCATCACAGGATTCCCCGATTATGAGTTGCGCAATTCCTTTTTTCAAGATCACAAGGTGCCCAAAATGGACCATATGCAAGACAGTTAATGCTCAAATGATTCGCATTCAAAGGACAACTGTCTAGGTTACATGCAAGTGAAATATTCAAGGGTGAAGTACTTTCTTTCGCCAGTCATTTATACACTAAAAATTTGATACACAATACTGACCAAAAGATCAAAGAATCCAGTTTGAAATAATCAAGATTAATTGCCCTTGTTGTAAAATGAGTCCCAAGAAAAATCAAAGGCAAATGCAAGAATCCTGAGCAAAATACCACTAGTCTCCCATCAACACAGCCAGTAACAAAAGAATGCAAGGTTCTGAACCATAGTGAAACTGGATCAGATCAGGGTTTAAAAAATAAATAAACTGAATTTACACAGAACTTTGGATGCTGCTATGGAATTTAGGAACCCATCAATCCTACAGGGTCACCTCTGAACAATGTTGCTGTGGACTTTGGGAGTGTGAAAAATATCCAGTTTTCACCTTTACCTGCGAGGGCCAAATGATCATTTCATACCCCCACTTTTGATCTGATCAAATTAAATCCAGTCAAGTTGCAAAAACTTTATTGAAGTTTGAATTACATATCAACAATTTTCATTTGGGTGATGAAACTGGACACACTATCAAGACACACATTATCAAAACACATTTGTTACCAACCTGAGTCGCAAGAATTCATTCAGACAGTACGATGCCCAACCGTTTTGCCAATGCTCTTGATGTATGCCCCTGGTTTTCAAAACTGCAGACTGATCAGAACATTCCATACCTCCTCACCTCTTATATTCTCCCTTTATTCTGACCCCCCTACCCCCCCATTTACAAATTACAATTTAACCAATCAAGGAAAAAAATCACAAAATTAGAACATTTGGTTAAATTTTTAAACATGTTGCCCCCCCCCCAGGAAATTCAACTGTACAATGAAATTTACAAAAAAATGCAGAACCACTCTGGAAAGGGGAATCGCAGTAAATTTTCATTTAAAACTTGCATCTAGGCACCAACAGATGGGACAGCGCAAGCAATGGGCCCCTCATTTCACCTGTATTAGTTACAGCTGCAACAAATGGAGGATACACACACACGCACACAAAACCTCCAGCCGAGAAATTTCCTGCAGTTAGTTATATGCCAATGTCAAAAACTGTGGTTGCCTACTCAGAAATGCAAATTCTCAACCATTTTGCACTCACAAGGTAGGCACGCTTGCCCCCACAAAACTCCACATTAACCCATGCATGCAACAATTGCAAATCTAGCGACAATTTTCCTGCCATCATCTCAAATAGGCATGTTCTTCAGGCTTTACAATGTAGTCTGCATGTCAAGACCATACATTTTTTCCCCACAGCTACCTGTATTCAATTGGGCAAACTCCACATACCCCTAATAATTAAACAAAAAGCAAGGTATAATCATGAATATTCTGCATTAAATTATCACACGCTACTGAGGTTCGTTGTACTATGAACAGAATTTTGGAATCAAAAAAGGAAACAGCGACCAATAAAGGTCGAGATGATCTCAATAAATTGCACTCAATTGTACCCCTGTTCCAATTCCAGGCATGACGACACCAATATTGCAACAGCACAATTACCCTTCACCCCAAGACTACACATCTACAAGCCCATCTTCAGAAGAAGAGCAGCACACAATTGATTTTTCACACCTAATCCACCACTCAAAGAGAAACATACCACCTGCACTTACTCCTGGGACACCTTTAAAGCACTGAAGATTCACCAGAACAAACGACAGGCCAAGCACTGAAGCAGGACGGCAGGAGACCTCCAAGTGTAGGTTTTTCAACTTCATGGCAGGACAATTCCACTCTGCTTTACAGACCGCAAAGATGTGCCCACGGCATTGCTGGGATCATAGTGCAGTAATAACTAAGCCCCGTTTGTGTGCATGTGGCAACTTCAGTTTGGTAAGAAGTCTGTGGCAATCTTTTCAAACGTTTACCCCACCTGGAAATTCAGGTTGTAGACCACCTTAGGCGTCACAGAATAAAGGTTTCAAAAGACGACCACAAATCTCATGTTGGCAAGTAGATGAAACTTGTTCGTGAATGTAAATTGGAAGTGTTTTGAATGCACACTTAGCCCCACCCCCACCCTGCCAGTTATGAATGCAACTGGGCCTAGTGTTCAAGTATTTGTGCGTCATACCCCATCACATTTTCCCAAATGCATGTTGAAGATATTGGTGCAATGTACAGCTGCAAACACCTCGTGAATGCATGCAATCGGACACAATTGCACATTTTACTTCCGACAGATTTTGCAATTTAGTTTACGATTTACATCATTCAACTCCCAACATCCTGTACTGTCTGTGCTATGCTAGCAGTCATAAACTGTACTCTTTTGCTAATGGTGCCTCTTCCCCATTTTCCTGCACCCTCTCTAAAATGCCAAGATGTGCATGTATTTTTTCGACCCAAAGTGCTGTCTGCATCACAGTGGTTGATGCAGATGAAAGCAGTGCTACCATAGACTTGAACCAAAGCAGGATCTGACAGCAGCTGCCATTTTAGCTGGGCAGTTTTTGAAGATCAGTTTATCAGTGAATGTCACAACGGCACCAACATGTACTCTGCTTTCACATGGTGAACTGCAACATTTTTCTGCAAAAACAAGGCTTGTTCCGTTTCTTTGATATTACTCCCCAGACTGTGACATGCTGACATGGTAAACAGTACAGGATGTCAAAGAGTTGACTTCAAATCAATCAAACGTTACCGTTACACTGTGATATGGCGAGTTCAGTTTTCTTGGATGAGGACTTGCAAGATTTCCTGCAGCACATTCCTTGGTTGCAGATGTTCAATTAAATTTTGCACATAGCCTGCAAGACACTGAAACATTTCCTGCGATGCATAGTATTCCAAACTACGCCAATACATTTACTGTGTTGTACATTACTGTGAAATTGTTGTCAATGACACGACTTTATGAAACATTTCTTTTTCATTATTTTTTTTTATTATTTATTAACACAATGTTCTGATTCATCTTAATGTTGACTGCAATGCTTGGAACAGCTTTTCAGATGTTTATAATGCTAGTGTAGCAACTTAGAAGGTACTCAAAAATTGCAGGCAGTTTACCATTATTGTGGAAGATGCAGCCAAGGGGATGAGGTCAATTTAAACCAGTGATGTGACTCGAAGCCAGAAGCCTTGCTGCACATTCATCAATTCAGGACTTGCAACAACTTGGTTTGCCTAATCTGCAATATACTGGAACAATCCCGGCTGCACAAATGATCTACCTAAAACTACAGCAACAATTACTTTGCAGAAGCATCTGTATGTACATACTGCATGAAACTGGAAATGTGGAGATGAACTTGTCATTAATCACGTTAAATTTTTTAATGCAATTAACAAAAAAATTGACTTTTAGTTAATGATAATGCACAGTTTTTGCCACTTTCCACATTTGGTAAAATCTTTTATTCTCAAAATAAATACCAGTTCCTAGAACAATAGGATTTCATCTAGGAATCAGAAAGCTGTACCATAAAGTCAAAAGCTTACAATCTGAAGTATAACACGGTTCAGTCCAGATGGCATCTCTGGATTTCTCTCCATGGTCAATGTTCAGGTTTACTGGCCCCCCTTGAGCAGCCAATCCACTGCAGCATGTGCACAAGAGAAAGCGGGCATGCAAGGATTTGAAATCGGACAACAACCGCAATGCACCACTCCAGATCTTTAGCGTATCTGGATTTCCCACCAACGGACTATCGTAATCTATGTGTCATTTAACCATTATTGTAATAAACTTGCCATCAATCTTGCACATAACATCTTTCTAAAATGTGTAGTTGTTAAAGCAACCAATGTAGTTGGGTCAGTCACATGTGCCAGTTGAAATGTTGACAGATTTATCAGTTTCAAGAATTTCTCACCTTGTGCTGCCAATTTTAGTAAACTGACCTTCTCAGCACTTTGTCTTTGATGCCAAATTAATGTCCATGGAGCCTGAGTCACCTGCTAATTCTATACACAACAATGTAATTGCATTTAAAAATCAAGGGCTACTTACTGCCTAATTTTTCAGCCATAGTGACGCTGAGGCTGTACTATTGTGGGATGCTGAAATACAGATAACCCAAGTTGCATCTTTTTCTACTTACAAATTTTGTTGTTAGATGTTGGTTCACCGTGTAGGAACCACCAATGTGCAATTGTGAAATTTCACCCGAAACTGTGATTGGCAACTAAGCAACAGGAAGTCAATAATCTTTTGCCTAAAAGTATGAACGCGTTCATTTTGTACCTTGTGCACACTGCATTCTAACTATTCATTTACCTGCAAAGCACTGTGAAGGCCAATACCAAAAATGTCTGACATGCATGTCAATTTAGTTATTAGTAGCAGACGGACCAAAAGTAGTGCTGCTGTAGCATACAACAAATCAAAGGAAACGAAAGACAGATGCAAGACAGAAGTTGAGAAAAATAATGATTTACGAGTTTTACTGGTCATGAACTGCTCACAACCTTCCACCTTTTGTCTTTAGCCTTCATTTGGGCATCCTGACATACTTTTTGTGACGAAGCTGGTTTCATTTGACTGCAAAACAAAGAATCTACAATTCAAACCTGCTCATGTAACATGGGCATTACTTGGAGCACTGTTAAGGGTCTTTTACTTTCAGCAATGATGCACTGCAAGCAAATTACATGCCAAATTTCTATTTTAGTTACAAAAACACCCAGTCGGAACATCAATCAGCAGCCTTGAAGAGAAGTTAAATTGTCAAGAAATGGTTGCAATTTAGATTTCTCATTCATGCGAACTTCACAGAATTACCAACGAACATAACTCTTCCTCCTTCAAGACAATTTATCAAGTTGCGATTAATTCTTCATGGCTACTTTCACCAATTTCCAGCATGAATATTCCACTTCTGAATCATAATCATGGTAAGGCTTACATAACCAATACTCCCACTCTTTTCATTGAAAAAGAAATACCTGGACCTAAGCAATGCACTTTTTTTCCCCCACAGACCTTTCATCACTGTTCAAACCTATTGTATCTCAATCTCATGGCTGTTCTTCTTCCAATAGGATGTTAGCATCTCGTACCAACTTGGTTTTCAAGTCATGGCAGTGATACCACTAACTGAACTTGCAGCCCTCGAGGAGGCATGTATTGTTTTCTGGAAACAAAAGAACAGGGCAAAGGCATTTGGTACAGCAAGCTGCATGAACAGCAAACTTTGAAGACATTTGAGGCGCACAAAAATCACACAGTACTTTCGCGCACACTTGCAAAACAGGCACACCATACACAAGACTTCTAGGAAACAGAATGTTCACTTCAACAAGTACTGGTTGTTACCAAGCACTATGCGATTTAATAACTATTCAATACTGTAACAAAGTAATTTTTCAACCCACGATGGTTGTGAAACTGAAAGCAACATCGATCTGGTCCCGTTTGACCTTGGCAATATGCGGTCCTATTTGACCTTGACAATATCACCACGTTCATTTGAATGAATTTTCCATTACCGAGTTTCGCTGAGCAACGCATGCAATTGCATCCAAAGCAAATACCACCTGCATGAACCGCCTGGTCTTTGTGCAACAGTGAAAAATGCATTATGCACACGCCTCGGCCCACGTCACGTGACCAACGAACACCACCTAGGCGGACTGCCCGACGCCATCTTGTTCTATGCTTTCACAAACATTTCGCGACAAACTTTTTCAATCGCCATAACAACAATCAGCCACCTGCAAACCAATGTACATCACACGTTAAATAATTTTGTTATCGACCTCTCTGGTCCCGAAGTCCTTCCAACACAAACAGCTGACGTCGGTTTGGCAGTCGTTCCGTATGGGAAAACGCAGCTGCCTCAACAAAGAAAGCAACCATCATTCACTGGTTATCTTCAAACTGGTCCTTAGTAAGCACCTTCACGTCGTCACTGAGTACACTAAGATCAAAAAGATGAAACCGGTATAAATTTCAAGGAAGAACGCAAGAAAATAGCCCCCCCTGCAAATAAAACCCCCAACTGCATCACGCCACTACCACCAAGTCCCGCTGCTTCTCCGTCGAAGGCCCGCCGCATAATGACAACAACTGGCCAAATTATTACTCAGGAATCTACGCAGCAATCTAGGCTACATAAGATAGTTCGTATATCTTCAATTCATTTAATAATACACCTTTCCCTTCTCATCTTTGAAAACGCGAAAAAGAGTACACGAAGCAAGAATAATTCAAAATCTGCTATATATATATATGATGCTGACAATAAACATAAAATGAGGACGATGTAAACAACCCACGCCTCGCGGATGTGTTTCAGTGTCCTTCGGCTTTACAGCTAAAGTAGTCTGACGTCACGTATTGTGATCACATAAATGTTCGTTTAGATTTTTGTCACTCGACAAGTAAACAACGCGCCTGATTTTGATGCGCACTGTTAGTGCGATACCCCAACAGGACCCAATATTGCAAAGCTTAGGAGCTGTGTAAAAGTCAAGGTGGCCGTACTGGGCTCGCCGTCCGTAATAGTCCGGTCTCTGTAGACGTAACTGAAGACTCTCAACGCACACTGAAGGGACTGAGTTAATTACTGAGCCGGCCATTCCGACGACTCAGCCGGTCAACTCAGTGAGACGTCACATGACACAACAAAGACTGGAGTCGCCTACAGTAACTGTCACCAGGCATGCGAGTAAATACAAGGTACATAAACTCCACCAGCTTGTATTTACTCACATCCGAGTGTGCGGCCAGGACCGCGGTGCGGATAGTTCATCTACTCAGTTTCTTACTGCTGTCTCAGTCCTGGTCTAACGGTCAGGTTGTTCCACTGAGTCAATGGTGCCCCCCCCCCCCCCCCGCCCCAGACACACACACCCAACTGAAATGGAGTATATGTACTGAGACAGCACTGACAGTTTTGTTGTTAACTGAACTACTCTATTACACTGCGAGTTGTTCGGCAGTTCTTGCATGGTATCACTATGTTTCAGTGGTGCCGTCTTCAGTAAAGTCGTTGGGTCAGTTTGAGTTTAATCCGCAGTCTGTTGGAAGTCAGCTAGGTGAGGGGGGGGGGGGGAGGACGAGCTGTTCTGGGCCGCCGTAACTGAGAAGCCTGGAGTGGAGCTGACCTTCCTTGTCAGTGATGGTTGGTACTGATGGCCCGGATCGTCCATCTCAGGTCGTGTATTACTGTAACTCCCTCTGAAGTGGCCATCTCAGTCTAAGAGGGGCAACGCCAGCATTGGATGACTTCTAGTGATGCCTGAGTGTAGCTCCAGAAGCGGGCGTTTGTTCCCAGTTCTTGGCATGCGTTGCATCATATGTGCATCACCGCTAAGAAGTACCAGCTGTCGTCGGCAACGTCTAACCCAAACTGACTCGAACTCGAACACTTTATTTTACAAGGATTGTAGTTTAGGTTCAGTCAAAACTGACTTGTGTAACACCGAGTCCTTGCTACGCTACGGATGAATAAAAGATTTAAAAACGTGTTGTTGTTGTTTTTAAAGGTGTAGTCTAACTATCTTGCACTCTTCATTTTGTTTCTGGTGACAGCATTCTTCTTCTTCTTCTTTCATTTAAGGGCCCACAGTCAACGTGTCGATTATTCTGGCGCCTATAACTGGGGGTGTTCGCTGTAGTTCTGGTTCGGCATTTTAGCGTCAGACGGAAAAGAGTAAACTACTATGCCACTGACTTAGTTGTTTGTATTCTTTTGTGACGACGGTTGTGGTTGGATCAAGCTTTCCCTTTTCACCAATCAGATGTGAGTTTACATTCGTTTGAGCAAGCCGAAAACGGAAGTGTACACCAAACACGCTGCCACAGTATTACTCAACTTACTGCCAACCTGTAAAGTGAAGCTTACGAAAATGAAGGGTCGTTTCAGCACATTAGATATTGGGGTTATCGTCAAGGAGCTGAAGAGGTAAACTACAGCAAGAACAAACCGTAAAAGTTAGGCTTTGATAGTCACAACACACACATACACACACACACACACACACACACACACACACACACACACACACTCACTCACTCTCACACACACACACACACACACACACACACACACACACACACACACCTCATGGGATAGGCGTTACTGTATACACTTCTTTTGTGATAAACGAATAAAAGGTATACATAATTAAAGATAACGCCTATCGTGTGACTGTCAGTGGAACAAGAGAGTGTTGTGATGTCCCACACACTTTGTTCTCAAACTCAGTCAAAGCTTACAGCATCCTATGACACAATATCATGAATATGTACAGTGAGTTGGTGTGAAAGCAGAATCATAATTACATCCAATGAAAGCAGTAAACATACTTAGCAGTAATACAATTGATGATACTAAATCATTGTTCTTTTTAAACAATTTATGACAGTTAAAACACAGTGATCATCCATTTTGATAATCTACTAATGACACACTCTGATCAGTCTCACAGTTACATTTATCTGATCAGTCATTGTCTCCAGTTATAAATTTACTGGTTTATAATCAACACAATCAATGAATCATAACCATATTGCATGCAACAATTATATTGTTTCACTCACCTACACTAGCTACAGTCATAAAATTACAGCATTTACAAACAATGCAGGAGCACACTGAATTTAAATTGTTATATAATATATATATAAATATATTGTAATGTTGCCTCCTTGACACATCCAGTGCCAACCCCCTCTCCTCCCCCACACCACAAAAACAACAACAACAAAACAACCAAGAACATAATTTGGCAATGGACAGTGGTCTACAAATTTTTGTGTGAGCACTTGATGAAAAATTCAAAGTACCCTGGACAGTCAGGTTGACAATCACAGTCCTGTTAGTGTTACTGTTAATGTAGGTCTTGCTGTTTAGCTTCTTGTGATTTGAATTGTTTGTAGTCATTGTTGTTGCTTTCCACTTGAGGTGTCTGTCTCAACATGGACCTAGTTTTTATGATAGAGGTACACGCTTATTCAGAATAAATATTTCGTTATTATTATTATCAGCAGTGGTTCTTTTTGTGATAACAACATGTGTGACTGACAAAATGTTAGAATGAATTTGCTAATAACAAACTCTTCTTCTGGATTACAGGCTGCTGGGCATGCGGGTTGTCAATGTCTATGACATTGACAATAAAACCTACCTCATCAGGATTGCCAGGTATGTCACCAATCTTGTGTATGATATTGACAATAAAACCTACCTCATCAGGATTGCCAGGTATGTCACCAATCTTCTGTATGATATTGACAATAAAACCTACCTCATCACGCTCGCAAGATACGTCACAATCTTGTGTATGATGTTGCCAATAAAAGATTAAAAACTGCCTCATCAGGATTGCAAGGTAAGTCACCAGTCTTGACAATAAAACCTACCTCATTAGGATTGCAAGGTATGTCACCAGCCTTGCGTACAATATTGACAGTAAAACCTACCTCATCAGGATTGCAAGGTGCATCACCAATCTTGTGTATGATACTGACAATAAAATCTACCTCATCAGGATTGCAAGGTATATCACCAATCTTGTGTATGATATTGACAGTAAAACCTACCTAATTAGGATTGCAGGGTACCTCACCAATCTTGTATATTATATATGATATTGCCAGTAAAACCTACCTAATTAGGATTGCCAGGTACGTCACCAACCTTATGTATGATATTGACAATAAAACCTGCCTCATCAGGATTGCAAGGTACATCACCAATCTTATGTATGATACAATAAAACCTACCTCATCAGGATCACAAGGTATGTTACCAATCTGTGATGGCAGATTCCCCTTCAATTATTTATTGATTACAAAGTGCACATGAAGCAGTTTACAGTTTTGGTTAGTTTTGTTCTTTGAAAAAGAAGAAGAAAATGGTTGAATATTTTCCAATTTTGGCTTTTATTTAAACTAAATTAAAGCCAAAGCATCCCTTCAGCATGAACCAACTTTGATATCACATATTTCAAATCAGCTTTGTGCGTGGCCAGAAGGTGCTTTCTCATTCTGTGTTGCAACACGGTCTTGACAATTGTGCAGAAAATGTCAGAAACAAGAACTGCCATTTTGGAATCAGTGTGCTGCATCCATCCAGTATTAACACTTAATAACTTGTCACTGTCTGCCAATGTTGTTTTTAATGTCAATGTACAACACAAAACAAATGAAGGGCAGACAGCACAGTGAAAGACTGATTCAAAATACTTGTTTCATATGGATCACCCTTAATGGTTATTATTGGTAACAGTCTTGTGAATTTGGTACATGTGCTGATTGTTTGGTTGTCTAGACCTGATGAGAAAGCTGTCATCCTGATGGAGTCAGGCATCCGACTTCACAGCACAGGCTTTGACTGGCCCAAGAATCCCGCTCCGTCAGGTTTCTCCATGAAGGTTTGTCAGGACAGTGACAGCCCTGAAAAAAGATAGTAGTGTACAGGTTTTGAATGGCTCAGGAATCCCACTCCATCAGGTTTCTAAATAAAAGTTGGTCTGGACAATGGTAGCACTGAAAAAAGATAGTTGTGAAGTGATGTCCAACTTTTCATTATTTGCCATTGGATGCGGATTAAAAAAAGAGAACTTATCCACACATCACTGGTTTTGATTTGCCATGTGCATCACTGTTGGAATGAGTGTGACTGCAAAGAAAGGCACACAGAAGTGTAGTCCTGAAAAAGTTTGTCTTTGTTATTTATTATCAAATGAGTGCCACCTGTTAGGAGTACAATTCCGATACTCAGTTGTATGTATGTATGTGTATTTCTGTGGGTGTTTTTGGTTCCTATAGATTTGCTGTGCTTTGCATAGATGTAATCAGATGCAAAAATGGATAAAGATAAATGACATTTGAAATATGTGGAAAAAACCCTTATAATGGATAAATATCCTGTGAAATCTATGGGGCAAAACTTATAATGGATTTATATCCTCTGAAATCTGTTAACTAATTACAGGTAAATATCCTCTGAAATCAGTGTATCGTAACCGAATAAATAATCAGTGATGCTATACATCCCAGAACTTTGGGTCTGTCAGACTGAGAAACACTGGCTAAATGTTCTTTGAAAACAGTGTCAATAAAAGTAATTGGTAACTGTCCATAGAATTGACTTTTGCACATTCTAGGTCCTGAACAATGGGTCAAATTCCAGTGTGCAGCTGTATGTGTTAAAATGTTTGTGAGGTTCAGGCAAAGTGACGGGCTTCTGTTTTGTGTGATGATCAGATGGCAAAGTGATGAGTTCTGTTTTGTGTGATGATCAGATGGCAAAGTGATGGGGTTCTGTTTTGTGTGATGATCAGATGGCAAAGTGATGGGTTCTGTTTTGTGTGATGATCAGATGGCAAAGTGATGGGGTTCTGTTTTGTGTGATGATCAGATGGCAAAGTGATGGGTTCTGTTTTGTGTGATGATCAGATGGCAAAGTGATGGGCTTCTGTTTTGTGTGATGATCAGATGGCAAAGTGATGGGGTTCTGTTTTGTGTGATGATCAGATGGCAAAGTGATGGGTTCTGTTTTGTGTTATGATCAGATGGCAAAGTGATGGGGTTCTGTTTTGTGTGATGATCAGATGGCAAAGTGATGGGTTCTGTTTTGTGTGATGATCAGATGGCAAAGTGATGGGGTTCTGTTTTGTGTGATGATCAGATGGCAAAGTGATGGGTTCTGTTTTGTGTGATGATCAGATGGCAAAGTGATGGGGTTCTGTTTTGTGTGATGATCAGATGGCAAAGTGATGGGTTCTGTTTTGTGTGATGATCAGATGGCAAAGTGATGGGTTCTGTTTTGTGTTATGATCAGATGGCAAAGTGATGGGGTTCTGTTTTGTGTGATGATCAGATGGCAAAGTGATGGGTTCTGTTTTGTGTTATGATCAGATGGCAAAGTGATGGGGTTCTGTTTTGTGTTATGATAGATGCGAAAGCATCTGAAGGGCCGTCGCTTTGAGAAGATAGAGCAGCTGGGTGTGGATCGAATTGTGGACATGCAGTTTGGATCTGGAGAGGCAGCCTACCACGTAATCCTGGAGCTCTATGACAGGGTCAGTGCTCTTTCATCTCATTGCTTGCTTTTGAAAAGAGCAGGCCATGTTTGTCACTTCATATTGCAAGATTTGTTTGTTTTTTAATTCGTGAGAATCTTTTCTGGTGATGATCTTAGTTCTAAACATTATTCTGTTCAACTGTATGCTTATCGTAATTGCTGTGAGGTTTTTGTTCATTGCTTGTAGCAGAAGAGAATGGAAGTATTGTGCTCACTGTTTTCATGTTTAACAAAAAGTCATGAAGAGTACGCATAAAAACAAAAAGACATGAAGAGTATGCGTAAAACTTAATGTGTAGTTTGCTGTTTCTTCTTGCCAGCAAACAAGTATTCTGAGCAAATCTATGTTAGGCATCACCGTTTTATTTTTAAAGAACATGGAGTTGTTGCTTCAGTTCTGTTTATACTGTAGTATAGGTTGTGTCCGTTGAACTTGTGCGCAGGCCCTTGTGCCCCCCAGCACAGTGCCCTGAAGGATGTCCTGGAGTGGCATGCACTCCCATTGTATGATACAGGTTACAGAGGACGGTTTTGGAGGGAGGGATTGTATTGAAGGCACCTGGTACTTGTGATGGACTGTGTGCAAGGCATGTGGTGATAGTGATAGACTGTGTGGAAGGCATGTGATGTGGTGATGGACTATGTGGAAGGCATGTGATGTGGTGATGGACTGTGTGGAAGGCATGTGATGTGGTGATGGACTGTGTGGAAGGCATGTGATGTGGTGATGGACTGTGTGGAAGGCATGTGATGTGGTGATGGACTATGTGGAAGGAATGTGATGTGGTGATGGACTGTGTGGAAGGCATGTGATGTGGTGATGGACTGTGTGGAAGGCATATGATGTGGTGATGGACTGTGTGGAAGGCATGTGATGTGGTGATGGACTGTGTGGAAGGCATGTGATGTGGTGATGGACTGTGTGGAAGGCATGTGATGTGGTGATAGACTATGTGGAAGGAATGTGATGTGGTGAGGGACTGTATGGATGGAATGTGATGTGGTGATAGACTATGTGGAAGGAATGTGATGTGGTGAGGGACTGTATGGATGGAATGTGATGTGGTGATAGACTATGTGGAAGGAATGTGATGTGGTAAATGGACTCTCTGGAAGGAGTGGATGTGGTGATGGACAGTGTGGAAGGCATGTGATGCTGGTGATGGATTGTGTTGAAGGAGTGGAATACTGGTGATGGACTGTGTGGAATACTGGTGATGGACTGTGTGGAATACTGGTGATGGACTGTGTGGAATACTGGTGACAGGGCAGTTTTAACTGTGGATGGCACAAGGGCCAGCACTTCCTTGCTGTACAAGGCTGGTGGACACTGTTTTGAGAGACTCATTTATGCTGTGCAGTTAACAGCTGTTTTCTCCCACTTGCAGGGCAACATTGTGCTGACAGACTTTGAGTACACGATCCTCAACATTTTGCGTCCGCGTACGGACAACAGCCAGGACGTTCGATTTGCTGTGCGGGAGCTGTACCCCGTGGCAGTTGCCAAGCACCATGAAGTGCCCACTGAAGAGAAGTAAGCTTGCGAAAAGGGAGGAGGTGTGTGTGTGTGTGTGTTGGTTGGGGGGGTGCTTACTGAAGAGATGTTGGTAGGGTGAGGGGGACTCCCAACATTCCAAAGTACCTGCTGAAGAAAGGTAACGACCATTTTGGGGGGTGGGTGGATGCAGAGTACTCCAGAGAAATACTATAAAGCTCCAAATAAAGAAAAGTAAACATTGAAGAGGGTTGGGATTGGACTCCAAGCACCTTGCATTGAAATGCCCACTGAAGAGAGTGCACTGTTTGTGACTGGGTGGGGGGGATTTACTCCAAATACTGTTTGCCCATTAAAACAGGTATGTGGACAGAGGTGGGGAGAGGGGGCAGTTGTCAGAATCCTGACATACATGCCTTAGATTCTTGAAGAAGCTGGCCCCTGAAAGACGTTAAGTCCAGGAAAAATCTGTAGGAACCCAGATTTATTGGATCAAAGCTAGTCTATGCCAAGATAGCACAAGTCTTTGATTCAGTGCTGAAGCATTTGCAAGAAATGTTCAGTGGTCACAGTCTTCTTACCGAGCATGTTCAGTCAACACGGACGTGTTTACGATCTGTGTGTTCCAGGCTTACGGAGATTCTACAGTCGGCCAAGGAAGGAGATACATTAAAGCGAGCTCTTGTTCCACATCTTGGTAAAGCTCTTTCTTCTTCTGCGTAAATTGGGGTGGGGTTACAGCATTTTACTACGTGTTGTGCCACTATGACTTTGTGTATGTGTGTGTAGGGTTGGGGGTTGCTTATTCACTATAAGCACGTCAGTCGTAACTGTTGTTTGTGTGTATGTGTGTGTGACCTTTTATTGTCATGAACTTTACCTAAGTGTTTCAAACTGGCAGTTTCAGATTTCTTAATGCTGTTTCATACAACACTGTGGTCCTTGTTTAAAACTTTACCTAAGTGTTTCAAACTGGCAGTTTCAGATTTCTTAATGCTGTTTCATACAACAGTGTGGTCCTTGTTTAATGTTTGTGCAAACAATGGACCTGCAGTTTTGGATCATTGATCACTTGATGCAGGCCATGCTGATGGTGTACATTATTTACTCTGTGTGTGCAAACTGATGGCCTGCATTGTTAGATCACTGATCACTTGATGCAGGCCGTGCTGATGGTGTGCGTTATTTACTCTGTGTGTGCAAACTGATGGCCTGCATTGTTAGATCACTGATCACTTGATGCAGGCCGTGCTGATGGTGTGCATTATTTACTGTGTGTGTGCAAACTGATGGCCTGCATTGTTAGATCACTGATCACTTCAGGCAGGCTTTGCTCAGGATGTTCAGTACTGACTGTGTGTGTGTGTGTGTGTGTGTGTGTGTGTGTGTGTGTGTGTGTGTGTGTGCAGACTATGGTCCTGCAGTTCTGGATCACTGCTTGGTGGAGGCCGGCTTTGCAGAGGGTGTTCAGATTGGCAAAGGTTTTGATGTGGCCACAGGTACAGTGCTGGATTTCTCAAATCTGGAAAAATGTTCAGTAGATTGTGTGCTTTAATGCTGCAGCTTCTTAGTCTTTCCTTAGATCTGCTGAAGTGCTGGGTTTTAACTTGTTTTTACCCTGATATGACTGACTATGGTTGACTGGACATTAGATATAAATATCAGCTTACCTAGCTGGACATTAGACATAAATATCAGCTTACCTCATCTCCTATGTGGAGAATCTCCACCAATTCCTGGTCCCTTTTGTTAATCTCTTTTAAATTTGTCAAAGTCATCTGAAAATACCATACTAATTGTGTTTTACTGCTTCTGGATTTTTCCATTATGTCTGATCGACTGTGTAAAAAACTAAGTTACGTATCAGTACCATGTGTGTAATTTCAGTCCATTTTTACAAGGAAAAGTTGGATTGATTTCCCACAGGCATGAGCAAGCTGATGGCAGCAATACAGATCGCAGAAACTCTGATGACAACACTGCTGTCTAAACCGTGCAAGGTAGGAACACATTGTACAGCATGCTGTAGACAACCAGCATAACAAGAAATGGGTTTGAAATACATTTTATGCATTCTTTGTTTCTCCTGATACGATCTTCTGTGGTTGACAGGATATATAGATCCACTTACTAACTGCTGATTGTTTGCAAACCCCCTGGGTTAACAGTGGCTAGCAAGTCAGAGTCCCTTAGTTCTGCATCAAAATTCAGTTATTTGTTTGATTGACAGAATCTGGCCAAAATAGTTTGGAATTTCTTGGTGTTCAAAACAAAAATCTCATTTTTTACTTAAAAAACAACAGCAACAAAAAAGAAAACAAACAAACTGGAAGCACTAGTGTCTGTTAAATTGAAGGTCAGCTGTTTAGTCACATATAAACATGTCTGTGTAATGAACAGCTTTAGGCTGTCCTTCCAGCCACGGATGATGTAGAATGAAAAATTTAGAGAATAAAAAAATGGTTATAACTTATGTGGTTCACTGCAATTATGTGGAAATATAGATGAATCAACCTGCCACATGTTCTTGTAATCTGCTATTGGAATCTGAAGCTGTCTTATCTTGTTGGAGTGTTATCAAAGGAAAAGAATGGTTTGATAGGTAGCAGGTCAGAAACTGATTTTGTTTCGTTTTGAGAAACCCTCAAAATTTGAAAAACCTGTTGATGTTGTCTTGAATTTTTGTGTGCTTAGCTGACTGTTCAAAAAACAGCAAACCATTAAATGTTGCAAGTATTGACTAGTTTATGGTGAGTTTAAACTGGCCTCTTATTTGTTATTTGAAGGGATACATCATCCAGAGAGTGGACAAGAAGCCCAACCCAAAGGATGGAGAATCGGCAGAGTTGGCAACGTGCGTACAGCCCTGCCCCCCCCCCCCCCCCCCACCTCCACCCTGCTGACTGTAGACCCTTGATTTTTGTTTTTAGTGTTACCTGGTTTGAATGACCTGATGCTTTCTTCAGCAAGGCTTCTTTTTCTACAGACCTGTCCTTCATGTGGTGTGTCTGTCTTTGTGCATGTGTGTGTGTGTGTGTGTGGGTGCGTGTGGGTGTGTATGTGTGTGTGTGTGTATTTGCTGTCTTTTTTAGTGGTAACTGGCTGAGTTTATTTTGTGAATGACAGATGTGAAAGTTTTATTACTCATTTCTACATAGTTTTATTATAAAGCACTGCGAGGGTGTTTCAGTCAGTGACAAGGTGATTGATGTAGAAATCTCAGTTGTTTATTATTATTCATTTATTATTATTTATAGAAGTACAGATTGTAGACATACACTGATTTAAGTAAAATGTAAAGATGTGCCTTAATGTCTTTCTTTTCATTCCAGATATGATGAATATCACCCATTCCTGTTCAGACAGCTTGCCCAAAAATCCAATATTGAGTTTGACATGTTTGACAAGGTAAGTGGTGTTACCTAGCCTCTTTGCACTGACACAGTTTTGAACACTGGAACTGTTCCAAAGGCTACTTTGGGGAAACTGGTCTGCTGACCACTGATTGTTTGGTCAGTTTGTAAGCCATGACCGGGTCATGGGCCATTGCCTGCTGTGAGCGTGAGGCATCTCGGCCTGCGGACAGTGGAAGGAAAAACTGCCTCTGCTGACAGTAACAAAATTGAAATTTTTATTGCCCACTTGGAGTATCAGCAGATGCTGTGGAACCCATCTGAGCACAGCTGTAAAAATAGAAACAAAAGAAGGGATGTGCTGGCCTGCTGTTTTTATGTTAAGAACCGACATGAGTGAAGAGTTCTTCAACAAGTCCTACATCGCCAAGTCAGCAAGGCTATATTTAGAATGACCTTTGGAGCAGGTCCGAATATAGTGATGTCCTTCTGACAGGATTCCTGTCTTCCTAATGTGTGTCTTCCCTGTCCATTCAACTAATTTTTTCCTTGATCCTCTTTTTGCCAAAAGTGATGTCAGCCAGAAACAGTGAATCAGCCTGTTCTTGTGATTTTTCATGTTTTGCCCTGATAGTGTTTTTGCTTTGTTTGTTAGTCTCAGTGTTACACACACCAGGTAACCTGCAGACTTTGTGACTGCAAAGGAAACCACTGAAATGCAAAACTGCCTTAGACATACAACTAACTCATAGTTCAGGAGCTGTGTGAGAGTCAAGGTGGCCGTCCCGGGCTGTCCGTCCTAACGAGCCTTCTGATTTCCGTGGACGTAAAGATTTATTGAACCGTGCTTCGGCACTGGTCACAACTTGTCCCTAATATGTCAACTGACATCTGAGGACATCAAGCATCACTTCATCATCAGACATACAACTGACGTAATGTTCACCTTTGCATAATGTTATGACTGTTTGTTTGAGGTTGGGGTGGGATGTGGGTGGATAGTCAGTATGGCTTTGGGGTATGATCAATGATATTCACATGCATTTTGATGCTTTTGTAATTATTGCAGGCTGTCGATGAGTTTTTCTCCAAACTGGAAAGTCAAAAACTGGATGTCAGAGTGCTGCAACAGGTTGGTTTTGTTAGATGTTGCAGGTTTTGTCCCCCCCCCCCCCCCCCACACACACACACACGCGTGTGCACACACACACCTTTTATAGAAGTTATGTTATCATTGACTGTAGTTTCCTTACAGGAGCTTGATATTTTGGGGGGAGGGGAGGATATGCTGTAAGTTTGCTTTTATTCAAGGTTTTTGTTTTTACTTTATAAGAATTATTATTACTTCTGTTTTCTATTATATGAATGCACCCCCTCCTCCGTAGCATGCAGTGAAGATTGAGTGTTGTTTTGGTGACTCTTTAAATCTTTCTGCCAATATGGTAGAAGTTGATGTAGAGATTTCTGTTGATCATGTGCTATGCAGTATGTACACAGATAATCATTTGCTCCACTTCTCTGTCACAATGTACATTGAAAACAGCTGTTGGCTCTCAGTTGAACTCTTTCTTTACATTCTTTAATGTAAATTTCCCTCAGACATGAATAATGTGGACAGTAAAGGTCATTTGTGTTTGCATAATGCAGGAAAGGGCTGCCTTGAAAAAGTTGGACAATGTGAAGAAAGATCATGAGAAGCGAATCTGCGAGCTACAGAAGGAACAGGTTTGAGCTTCACTCTCTCTCTAGACAGGTACCAGTGTAGTGACTGGCTTTGCTCGCTGCTTGTGCCTGCTTCACCTGTTTGGGTGGCTTCAGCTTCTTGTGTGTGTGTGTGAGAGAGAGAGAGTGTGTGTGTGTTTGTGAACATGTATGTTTGTATGTGTGTGTTGGGAAGGGGGAGGGTTGGGGAGTGGGGGTGGGGTGGGGTGTTAGGTAAAGAAAGTTGGTTTGATGCTTAAATTGTAAATAAGAGAGAGATTCAAAATGAATTCATTGTTTTGTCTTAATGGTCACCAGGCGGTAACGTGATGCTTATACCTGTCTTTATGTATGGCTGATTGTGCAGACAGTCATTTCAACAGGATTTGAATGGGTTACTCAGAAATTGTATGAATGTGAGGGAACACATAATCTCTTTATGCTTTCTGAACAATATATTTGTAGAATATTAGCATTTTACTGTTCAGTAGAGTTTTACAAGCTGCACATAAAAGGTTTTTGCTGTAACATTCTGCAATCACAGCATACTGACGGCATGGAAGAGAATTTGCAAGAGGAGAAAGAACCTTTTCTGTGCTCTGATGTTTTGTGTTATAAAAAGATGTGCATGTGTACTGTGTCCACATCATCTCCACTGTGGTGATACAAAGGGATAATGCCCTTTCCCCAGGGTTTGTATACGAAAGAGGTCATTGTATAATCATCTTTCCCTTTTTTTTGCAGGAGGTGGACATTACCAGAGGACAGCTAATTGAAATGAACCTAGAACTGGTAAGAAGACATGTGAATGATTCAGAGGAGTTCTTTAAATGGAGAATTTGTCCCACACGTTAACTGTGAGTAAGTAAGTAAGTAACTTGGGGTTTTATGCACAGTCAACTATTACAGTTATACCAGGCTGATTAATTGTGAGAGTCAGAGTGACAAAACCATGTCTGTTAACCACAACCTCTCAAGAGAAAGGAGAGCCAAAGTTGGGAATCAAACTAACATCTTCCACTGACCAGCCCTGCACCTTACCACTAGTCCAAACCACCTCACCAAAGCTGTATTCCTGTGTACTGCATGTTTAAAGCAAGATGTCCTGGATAACTGTGGGTTCCAACAGAAGGGACTGAACTCCTGCACCTGGGGCACCCCATCGTAGGACTCTCTTTGCAGTGTCTTTCTTAACATGGAGAAGGATGGGGTAAAATTCCACACATTCACATCTGCTGTATTTTCTCTTATGATTTTGACTGCAGACTGAGCAAGAAAGGTATTTTGGTAGTTTAAATTATTCTGTTTTGTTGTTGTTTTTCAAGAGTAAAGTTTTAAATCTTTGAAAAAAAAATGTAATTCAGATGCTGTACTTGTGAACTTTACTTGCACATCACAGCCTAGCTGCCCTGCAGGTTAAGCTTTTGAACACAAAGAGATTACAGGGGGCTTGTGCTGTACCAATCTCTACTTCTGCAGTTGATCTTTTTCCTGGTCTCAGAAGATTAAACTGCTTCATGCTGTTTTCTTTGCACAGGTGGACAAGGCCATCTTGGTGGTGCGCAGCGCGCTGGCCAATCAGATTGACTGGACGGAGATTGGTCAGTTGGTGAAGGAGGCGCAGGCGACAGGGGACCCGGTGGCCCAGGCCATCAGCAGTCTGAAGCTGGACACAAACCACATCACCATGCGGCTCAAGTGGGTTGCCCTCTACTTTCTGCCTTGCTTTCTGCTGTACCCCCTACTTTCTGCCTTACCCTCTACTTTCTGCCTTGCTTTCTGCTGTACCCCCTACTTTCTGCCTTACCCACTATTTTCTGCCTTGCTTTCTGCTGTACCCCCTACTTTCTGCCTTACCCACTATTTTCTGCCTTGCTTTCTGCTGTACCCCCTACTTTCTGCCTTACCCACTATTTTCTGCCTTGTTTTCTGCTGTACCCCCTACTTTCTGCCTTACCCTCTACTTTCTGCTGTACCCCCTACTTTCTGCCTTACCCACTATTTTCTGCCTTGCTTTCTGCTGTACCCCCTACTTTCTGCCTTACCCTCTACTTTCTGCCTTGCTTTCTGCCATACCCCTTTTTACTTTCTGCTTTACTGCCTTACCCCCTACTTACATTCTGCCTTACCCCCTGCTTACTTTCTGCCTTCCCCCCTACTTACATTCTGCCTTACCCCCTGCTTACTTCTTTACTGCCTTACCCCCTGTTTACTTTCTTCCTTGCCCCCTACTTTCTGCCTTACCCCTTTTTACTTTCTGCTTTACTGCCTTACCCCCTACTTTCTGCCTTACCCCCTACTTTGTGCCCTACTTTCTGTCTTACCCCTTCTTGCTTTCCCCTTACTTTCTGCCTTACCCTCTACTTTCTGCCTTACCCCCTACTTTGTGCCCTACTTTCTGCCTTACCCCTTCTTGCTTTCCTCTTACTTTCTGCCTTACCCTCTACTTTCTGCCTTACCCCCTACTTTGTGCCCTACTTTCTGTCTTACCCCTTCTTGCTTTCCCCTTACTTTCTGCCTTACCCCCTACTTTCTGCCTTACCCCCTACTTTGTGCCCTACTTTCTGCCTTACCCCTTCTTGCTTTCCCCTTACTTTCTGCCTTACCCTCTACTTTCTGCCTTACCCCCTACTTTGTGCCCTACTTTCTGTCTTACCCCTTCTTGCTTTCCCCTTACTTTCTGCCTTACCCTCTACTTTCTGCCCATCCCCCTACTTTCCAGCTTACCTCTCACTTTCTTCCTTATCCTTTCCTTTCTGCCTTACCCCCTACTTTCCACCTTACCTCTTCCTTTCTTCCTTATCCATTCCTTTTTGCTGTACCCCTTACTTTCTCCCTTACCCCCTACTGTCTGCCTTACCCCTTTCTGTCTGCCTTAACCCTTACTTTCTGCCTTACCCCTTACTGTCGGCCTTACCCCTTACTGTCTGCTGTACCCCTTACTTTCTGCCTTACTCCTTTCTGTTTTGGCCCTAATTGCCTTACCCCTTACTGTCTGCTGTACCCCTTACTTTCTGCCTTACCCCCTACTTTCTGCCTTGGCCCTTACTGCCTTACCCCTTACTGTCTGCTGTACCCCTTACTTTCTGCCTTACCCCCTACTTTCTGCCTTGGCACTGCCTTTGCTTGGGCTTGCAGCTGACACCAGCAGGAACACCAAGGCTACATTCAAATGTTGTGATGTGCTGTGTTGTTCTATGGGGGACTCTCCTTGCATAACAGCTTCTGCCCTCCACAAGTGGAGATAAATCCTCTGAAGTCAGCATGTGGCACCCTCCTCAAGTGGAGATAAATCCTCTGAAGTCAGCATGTGGCACCCTCCACAAGTGGAGATAAATCCTCAGAAGTCAGCATGTGGCACCCTCCACAAGTGGAGACAAATCCTCTGAAGTCAGCATGTGGCACCCTCCACAAGTGGAGATAAATCCTCTGAAGTCAGCATGTGGCACCCTCCACAAGTGGAGATAAATCCTCAGAAGTCAGCATGTGGCACCCTCCACAAGTGGAGATAAATCCTCTGAAGTCAGCATGTGGCACCCTCCACAAGTGGAGATAAATCCTCTAAAGTCAGCATGTGGCTGCCCAGGTGGCACCCTCCACAAGTGGAGATAAATCCTCTGAAGTCACACATGTTGCAGGGTAATAAAAAAAACTACTACAAAAAACAAGTTACGCAATTCTCTCACCCTGTGGAATGCATTCACTAATGTATAACTGCATATATTATACACCATGTGACCCCCAGAGTGTTCAGCTGGGGACGACTGCAATGACAACTCGCTTTACAAGCAAGATGGGGACCCCCCTCCCGCCCCAACCTTTTCAGGTTAGCCTGATAATGGAAATATTTCCCTTTGCAGGCTTGGTATAGTGGTTCTGTTAAACCTTAGGCCACAGAAGTACTTTTTTTGCCTCCAGTTTTAGCTTCCCAGGGTATGCTGCCAGATGTGCAGCAAGTACACAAGACACCCATGTGGACAAAAGTTTGCAAGATCCCACCATTAAATTTACCAGAGAGACGGAAAAGAGAAGATTTTGTCCCATATTTTAACTAGACAAGTAGGAGTGTTTAGCACTGCCATTGTAACCACAATTTTGATGTTTGTTGGTCTGTCATTTTATTTTTAAGGCAGCTTTCATGCTTACCTGTGTGGTTGTGATGCTTTCACTTAGCTTGATACAATGCAAAACAAGAGGAAGGGTGTATAAAAATGGTCTTGATAGTCTAAAATTATAACATAACAAAAGACTCTGTGCATGCTGTCTGTGAATTGTCTGTGTTAGGTGATTCATACAAAAAGGATGTGTATTCTTTTGTTCCATCTCATTCAAGGGGGTGCTTTGTCACAGGGATCCCTATGAAGGTGAAGAAGATGATGACGAAGAGTACGCTCCTGTGAAGCCATTGAAAGTGGACATTGACCTTGGCCTCAGTGCTTATGCCAATTCCAGAAAGTGAGTTGATGTCAAGTTGCAGTTTTTGTTCATGAACATTTTTACTTTCACTTGTTAAATCATTCTTGAGCATGGAGGAACATTTTTAGTTTTTCATTCTTTAAAACTCGAAGTCCTAGTTGTGTGTGTGATACGAATGATACTACTTTGTTTGAGGTAAGTATGACTGGTGTATGAGCTATGTGAAAACCTATTACTGCACACAGGAAGTTGACTATGATGTAATTTCAACATCTTGATTGATGTGGGTGTGTATATAAGGCACTGCGTTTATTTTATATATTTTTTTATGAATTGAATGGCAAGCATTTAGTGTGACTGTGTTCTGATTCTTCTGTACCAGGTTCTTTGACAAAAAGAGATCAGCTGCCAAAAAAGAGCAGAAAACAATGGAAGCCTCAAATAAGGTAAGGTGGTGATCATAATGTCCCTTTTAGGCAGGGAAAATTTTAAACACCCCCACTCCCACTCTTCTCCATTGCAAAGCTACTGTTCAATTATGACAAAAATGCAACAAAAGAACAACAAAAGAAACAAACACAAAACAACAACAGCAACAAAGAAACCAAGATAAATTGGCAGATTTTGCTGCAGTTTTCACACATGCCATAGTATAGAAAACGCTGCTGGAGTAGTGTCCCCTAGCTTGTAAATATGTGTACTTATTTGTTGCAAATAGGGTGCAACACCAGGAAACTGCAGGTTCAGGCACCCTCAGAGAAGGGTAATCTCAAATCAGAAGTCACACTATTACTGTACAATGTTCCCCACAATCGCTGCTTGCTGAACCATGAGCATGACTTGTACATGGATACTGAATGCTCTACAAGTCTACAGTCAGTAGCAGCATCAGTTTTGTGTTGCAGGCCTTGAAGTCGGCGGAGAAGAAGACGAAGGAAACCCTGAAGGACATGGCCACTGCCGCCAGCATCAACAAAACCAGGAAAACTTACTGGTGGGTGGGTCTCTGACATACATGCTTTCCTGTTTCATCAAAGGGTAATGGGGCTGCCCCTTCACTGTTCAAATGATACACTGATGAATCCTTGATTTTGTTAGCTACCAGCTGACATGTTCATTCTGATGACTTGATCTGTTTCAGGTTTGAAAGGTTCCTGTGAATTGTTGTTTTGGGGCACTGTCAGCTGATATATTCATTTTGATGACTTGGTCTGTTTCAGGTTTGAGAAGTTCCTGTGAATTGTTTATTTGGACAGTATTGGCTGATGTGTTGATTATGCTCACGTGGATTGTTTCAGGTTTGAGAGGTTCCTGTGAATTGTTTATTTGGACAGTATTGGCTGATGTGTTGATTATGCTCACGTGGATTGTTTCAGGTTTGAGAAGTTCCTGTGGTTCATCAGCTCAGAGAATTACCTGGTGATAGGCGGGAGGGACCAACAGCAGAACGAACTCCTTGTGAAGCGATACTTGAAACCAGGTGAGTTTTCCCTTAGGGGTCACAACTTTCACTGTGTCACCACATACACTCACAGTATTTTCAAGACTGTGGCTTGTGAGATTTGTCTCATTGATAGCTTTGCTTTTGAGTTTGAAGTTGATATCCCTCTTTTTAAGCACAGCTTCCTTCATCTACTTTCTGTGTGATTTTTCAGCAGTGAACTGAGTCACTTAGGTAGGGTGTTGGTCCTTTTTGTGTTTAACTGTTTTACTGATTTTGGTTTGTCAGTCTGTCTCTGTCTGTTCATCTGTCTGTCTTTCCCTCTGTCTCTCTCTCTTTGTCTCTCTGCTACTGTTAGTTTCTGCTTATCTCTTTCTTTCTCCAACCCACTCTGTTTTTCTTCCTGCATTTGAAACATCCCATGTCTCACAGATGTAAACAGTTGAACTGCTTGCCAGCTGACCCGGAGTTAATAATAGTCCTGTCAGCTGATACTGAAGTGTTCATTGCGTGTATCATAGGTGATCTGTACGTGCATGCTGACCTGCACGGTGCCAGCAGCGTGGTGCTGAAAAACCCAACAGGTAGGTGTGCCTTTTCCTCCACGCTCTCTTTCTGTAAGTCTCTGTCTCTCTTTCTTTTTCACACCCTCTCTCTTTTTTTCTTAGTCTAAGGAACACTTTCAGGTTGATAAACACTACAAATTTAAAACAGAAGTGTGTGTCTGTATTTGCTTGTGGGCACATACTTTGGTAAACCTAGCAGGTTTGTGTTTGCATGCTTGCGTGCGTCTGTGTGTGTGTGCATGTGTTTAAATTTGCCAAGCACATTGTTGTGGGACATTTATTCACATAAAATGCATTTCTCCTCTACAGTAATACATATGTTTTAACTTTATTGAAGACAGTGTAAGCTTTCATCCATCTGTGTAGTGTGCCAGTGTGTGCAGATGTGTGTGCACATATGTATGTGTGTCCATGTGTGTCACTGTGTACTTGTAAGTGTGTATGTGTGCCTTTGCATGTGGTTCTCAGTGTATTTGTTTGTGTTTTTTACTATTGACATTCAACCATATGAACATTAACATTAAAGAGTTGCGGACACAACAGGTGAGCCAGTGCCCCCCAAGACGCTGAACGAGGCGGGGACTATGGCCATTTGCCACAGTGCAGCATGGGATGCCAAGGTGGTCACCAGTGCCTGGTGGGTGAATCACGACCAGGTGTCCAAAACAGCACCCTCTGGAGAATACCTCACCACAGGCAGCTTCATGATCCGCGGTCAGTCTTGTGTTACTGTTAACTCTGTGTTCTTGTGGTCAGCACCATTGTCAGGAATGTTCAGTCTGTGGACCACTGGCAGCCTTGTGATCCGCAGTCAGTCTTGGGTTACTGTTAACTCTCTGTGCTATTATGGTCAGCACCATTGTTAGGAACGTGCAGTCTGTGGACCAGCAGCAGCTTCATAATCTGCAGTCAGTCTTGTGTTACTTTTAACTCTGTGTTATTACAGTTATGTTATTATGGTCCTGTGTTATTACAGTCAGTTATGTTATTATGGTCAGCACCATTGTCCGGAACATGCAGTCTGCTGACCAGAGGCAGAGGGTTGAAGGCATAGGTTGCTTTGATGCAGGATCATTTCTCAAGTCCTCATCTACCTTTCAGAATTTCTTCACTTTTGCACTCCTTCCCAGCAGCTCTGCTTTTCTTCAGACACCCAAGTGTGTAGAATACCAACCTTCTGCACTATTTCCAGCAGTCAGTTCTCCTCTCACCGGCTCCAGCTACCTGGAACCAACTCCCTGTTTCTGTCCACGGTGCTACCTCAGTCAGTTCTCCTCTCACCAGCTCCAGCTACCTGGAACCAACTCCCCGTTTCTGTCCACGGTGCTACCTCAGTCAGTTCTCTCAAATCTTCCTTGAAAACCTTTTTTTTTTTTTCAGAAACCTTTTCTTCAGTCCCATTGCTGTGAGGTACGAGTGTGTGTGGTGTGCATTGAATCTTTGTCGTCAAAATACTTGTTTATTGTTTGGTCAGCAGGTTACGCTCTCGTTACGTCAGATGCCTGTTGTGTTTGTGTCAGCAGTGGGGTTGCACGCTGCGTGCAGTGCGTGAGATACTTCAAGCATGTGTAATGTTGACTGCTTTGTTTTTTTCAGGCAAGAAGAATTACCTTCCACCCTCGTACCTCATCTATGGCTTTGGTTTTCTTTTCAAGGTAAGTGTGGACGTTGGACATTCGTCCACAGTAGGTTATGAGTGATTCCTCATAAATATGTCCAGCTGTGTCTTATGCATAATTCTTTATTTACACTGTCACATTTTAAAAGAACTCTTTTGCAGGCTAAACTTCTTGTGGACTTGGAGAGGTTTAAAAGGACATGATCTGCAGTAAACATTTTGTGTTTGGACATGCTGTTGATTTTATATTGATTTTGTTAGGTATCCTTCGTAACTAACACATCTCATGAGCTCAGTACCGCATTGTAGTATAAAATGAGTATATTTTGTATAAAAATTTAACATTTCATACAAATTTTTTGTTGTTTTGTGGAGTGTTTTTTCTTCAACAAATCTGAGAAGGCTAGTTCCTTTAAGGCTAGATCAGAAGTGACAGCCTTTTCCCTTCTATTTTGAGCTTCGGTGTATTGTCCCTCTCCTCTTTTATGCCTATATCACAGCTGGTGTCTCTGTCCTTCCCCCTCTTTTATATCTCTATCACAGCTGGTGTCTCTGTCCTTCCCCTCTTTTATATCTCTATCACAGCTGGTGTCTCTGTCCTTCCCCCTCTTTTGTATCTCTATCACAGCTGGTGTATTGTCCTTCCCCTCTTTTATATCTCTATCACAGCTGGTGTATTGTCCTTCCCCTCTTTTGTATCGAGATCACAGCTGGTGTATCTGTACTTTCTCCTCTTTTATATCTATATCGCAGCTGGTGTGTTGTCCTTTCACCTTTTTTTATATCTGTATCACAGCTGGTGTCTGTCCTTTCCTGTCTTTTGTATCTGTATCACAGCTGGTATATTGTCCTTTCCCCTCTTTTGTATCTGTATCACAGCTGGTATATTGTCCTTTCCTGTCTTTTGTATCTGTATCACAGCTGGTGTATTGTCCTTTCCCCTCTTTTGTATTATATCACAGCTGGTATATTGTCCTTTCCTGTCTTTTGTATCTGTATCACAGCTGGTATATTGTCCTTTCCTGTCTTTTGTATCTGTATCACAGCTGGTATATTGTCCTTTCCTGTCTTTTGTATCTGTATCACAGCTGGTGTATTGTCCTTTCCTGTCTTTTGTATCTGTATCACAGCTGGTGTATTGTCCTTTCCTGTCTTTTGTATCTATATCACAGCTGGTGTATTGTCCTTTCCTCTCTTTTGTATCTGTATCACAGCTGGTATATTGTCCTTTCCTGTCTTTTGTATCTGTATCACAGCTGGTATATTGTCCTTTCCTGTCTTTTGTATCTGTATCACAGCTGGTATATTGTCCTTTCCTGTCTTTTGTATCTGTATCACAGCTGGTATATTGTCCTTTCCTGTCTTTTGTATCTGTATCACAGCTGGTATATTGTCCTTTCCTGTCTTTTGTATCTATATCACAGCTGGTGGATTGTCCTTTCCTCTCTTTTGTATCTGTATCACAGCTGGTATATTGTCCTTTCCCCTCTTTTGTATTATATCACAGCTGGTATATTGTCCTTTCCTGTCTTTTGTATCTGTATCACAGCTGGTATATTGTCCTTTCCTGTCTTTTGTATCTGTATCACAGCTGGTATATTGTCCTTTCCTGTCTTTTGTATCTATATCACAGCTGGTGTATTGTCCTTTCCTCTCTTTTGTATCTGTATCACAGCTGGTATATTGTCCTTTCCCCTCTTTTGTATCTGTATCACAGCTGGTATATTGTCCTTCCCCTCTTTTGTATTATATTACAGCTGGCATATTGTCCTTTCCCCTCTTTCTGCTGACAGTTGGAAGATGGCAGCATAGCTAGACATGCAGGGGAACGTAAAGTGCGCACCATCGACGATGATGTCGCCTCCATCTCTCTGGCCTCTGAAGTGGAAAGCTCGCTCACTCTGGATGAGGTTGATGAGGAACTGGATGAGGACGATGCGCAGAGCCACGACAGCAGTGGCAGTGACGAAAAAGATGACGCACATGGCGATGGGGATAAAAAAGCCTCAGGGGATGAAGATGATGGCGGTGGAGTGGACGCAGACTGTGATGATGGAGAGGAGGGTGGTGAGGAGAAAGATGGTGGTGGTGAGGAGGAGGGAGCTGAGGGTGACAGCGGCAGCAATAAGCCACCAAGTCCATGCGCCATCGAGTTCCCAGACACCTCCATCAGCCTCACCCATGTCAAGGGAGACAAGTGAGTGTTAGCAGTTGTGTTGCCGCCATTCCTGTCCACACGTCCATCCAGATAATTACTCAAGATTGAAGATTACTTTATTATCTCATAAGAGAAATTAAAATGTGGCGGAACAGTAACCACATCACAGTACACAATAACATGTATATTTTAAAACTCAAAGAACAGTTATTGAAAATTCAAAAGTTACATAATAAACTAGTAATTTACATAATTTACACACACACACACACACACACACACTTTCACACACATGCACACATGCACACACACACACACACACACGCACACACTCACAAATACACGCACACACTACTCTAACATTTGAGCAGATTTATCTGTTCAGAAATGCTATTGACTGCAGATTACTAAATTATAATAATCACTGTATTAGATTTGATTATGTGAGTCTTCCAGGAATAATAATAATAGGGAATTTATGGAGTGCTTTTGGAGACTGAAAGTGCTTTACAACTTCTCGAAAAACATGCTATGCACAAATACCCATATACAAATCAGGGGTATATCAACAAAAACAAATGCCCACATACAAATTAGTGCGAGATAAACAAACAAACAAAACATAAAAAAAAAAAAAAATCATGCAATAGGAACAGTGTATGTGTGTACTGTAGGCAAGGAGCATACCCATTTTTATACCCCCCCCCACACACACACACACACCGTGACAAAGTTGGAGTGAGTGCTGGGAGCTTTCATGTGCCTGTGTGTTTTCATGTGCCTGTGTGTTGTGGCTGATTCTCAACACCTCCACTGGCCTTGTCAAGGGAGTTGTGTAATGCAGTCTGTGAGGGTTGTGTGGTGGTCTGTAGTTATGCAATATGTGTGTTTGTGTTTAGGGTGTGTTAAGTGTGTGTGTGTGTGTGTGTGTGTGTGTGTGCATGCACACACATATGTGTGAGGGTGCATGGGTGTGTTTGTACATATATATGTGTGCATGCATATATATGTATAAGGGTACATGCATATGTGTGTGCGTGCGTGTATGTGTGTGTGTACATGTGTATGCTCATATTTATGTGTTAGTGTAAGAGTGCAGTGTGTGTGTGTGTGTGTGTGTGTGTGTGTGTGTGTGTGTGTGTGCCATAAAAAGACTGTTACAACAGTGGCTGGCTGTTCAACACATCACATGTATGTCTGTTCCAGATAGATACATGACTGTTCCAGATAGATACAGGACTTCCAGATAAATACAGGACTGTTCCAGATACAATATGATACATGACTGTTCCAGATAGATACATAACTGTTCCAGATATGATATGATGTGTAACTGTTCCAGATACAGTATGATACATGACTGTTATACGATATGATACATGACTGTTCCAGATACGAGCTGCAGCGTCTGGCCAGTGCTGGCAGTTGTACAGCAGAAGCTGATAGTGGTGTGGTCTACCTTGGGGACGACAAACCTTTCGTGTTTGGAGAAAAGGTATTGGGGCACTTTTTAAAGTCGAGTGGATAGTGAGTGGAGTTCATTTCTGTGTGGGTGTCAGTAAAGGTCCTCAGTAAAAAAAAAAGAAGAGTATCCCCTTGAGTTCTACAAAACTGTCATGGTTCGCCTCTTGTGGGTAAAGCCACAACTGCAATTGCTTCTTGACTGTTCAGTGTCCGGTCAGCCGTGAAGGTCCTATCAGGACAAAACACAGTACATCATGGCCAGTATGTATGAACAACCAATAGCCCCTGTTATCACGTTTGTTTCCTAAATGGTGATGACGCTGAAAAAGTGGCATATGTGAAGAGCAGATAGGAGTGTCCAGCCAGCCTACATGCGTTTAAAGTTAGAGACTCATTTTTCTGTGTCTGAGGTGCCCAAACACCATATAAAAATGTCTACACGATGCATCTTGACAGCTGTGGGTCCAATGTGCTGTTTTTGCTCACCTCAGGAACTGTATGATTCAGCTGGGACGGTGAGGCAGGCAGGGGACAGGGGACAGCCTGGAGGGTAGGAATGAACCCTGGACCCCTGGCGTGCATGTCAGGCTGAGGGCCACTCATCCACTTTGTTACCCAGTTTCAATAATTGCATCTTGCTACATTGCTGGACATCCATACTTGTTCTTGCACTTTCCCCACCCACCTCCCCAACCCTCCCAACTTTTTGTGTCAGTTTAATTGCTAGTGTTTCCCACTGTTTCAGAATCCCAGTCGAACAGCAGGCAGATTATCAGCCAAACAGAGAAGGTGGGTACATGTTTGTGTGTACTAAATCTGTGCTGCCTTTCTAAGTACACATGCTGAATCTGTGTGTAGCCTTTCTAAATATGCCGGCTGACTTTCTAAGTACACATGCTGAATCTGTGTGCAGCCTTTCTAAGTACACATACTGAATCTGTGTGCAGCTTTCTAAGTACACATGCTGAATCTGTGTGCAGCTTTCTAAGTACACATGCTGAATCTGTGTGCAGCCTTTCTAAGTATGCATGCTGAATCTGTGCAGCCTAAGTATGCATGCTGAATCTCTGTGCAGCCTTTCTAAGTACACATACTGAATCTGTGTGCAGCTTTCTAAGTACACATGCAGAATCTGTGTGCAGCCTTTCTAAGTACACATACTGAATCTGTGTGCAGCTTTCTAAGTACACATGCAGAATCTGTGTGCAGCTTTCTAAGTACACATGCTGAATCTGTGTGCAGCCTTTCTAAGTACACATACTGAATCTGTGTGCAGCCTTCCTGAGTGTGCGTGCTGAATCTATGCAGACTTTCTAAGTATGCATACTGAATCTGTGTGCAGCCTTTTTAAGTATGTGTGCTGAATCTGTGTGCAGCCTAAGTAAACATGCAGAATCTGTGTACAACCTTTCTAGCCTGTTGTGGCAAACTGTGGCTGGTTATTTAGTGGGTTGTGTGACTGGTTGGTTGGCTTGTATGGGTCTGTGTGTGTCCATCAGTGTATGTGTAATTTTCTGTCTGTATCACTGTGTGCATTTTGCAAGTGGAATTGGCTGTTTGATCATGGAATACACAGGTCTGTAAGTGGAATTTCATGAACATTTTGTAAGACTAGTTGTTGTTTTTTGTATTATTTCTTGCACTGAAAAGCCCAGTGAAACCTCACCTGTCTTTCAGTGTAGTTTTTGTCTGCCGTGTTGAGCCATCTCTCATCACCAGTTTCCTCTCCAGGGAAATGCGCAAAGCCAAGAAGGGCGGTGCCCCCCAGAAGAGCGCAGTGGATGAGGAGGAAGAGGCCGTGTCCTGGTTAAGTAAGAGTCGACTGCATGAGGCTGAACAGCAGCAGTCACCGGCAGTCCAAGACTCTCCGACACCAACTGGACAGGATGCTGAAGCATCACCGGCTGTTCAGGACTCACTGATTGTGAGTGGACAGTGTGCTGAGGCAGGGGTGAGTTCACTCATGGAGTTGAAAACATGAAGATTAAACAAAACAGACATTTTGAGAATCGAGCCTTACAGGACCCTTGTTTGATTTGAGGCTGTTCCTGTTTGCACTGACCACTCTGTGCCTGAGATTATGTTGCTGATTTGAAGCTGCTGTTGTCTGGAATGGCTGGTCTGTACCTGTGGAAATGTGAGGTTCTGTTCCTGTGGTGCCACGCAGACTGGTACACTATGGAACTGCGTCTGTCTATTGTGGCTCTGTTGTTGCAGGCAGTTGTCAGACTTGAACAGTTTCCTCTTTTGACTTCTGTATACATGTATAACGTATACAGTGGTACAGGCCTGTGTTTTGTGTGTGTGTGTGTGTGTGTGTGTGGTGCATGTGTGCACACACATGCATGACACACAACACATGCATGCACCACACATGCATGTGTATGTGTATATGTGTGCCAATGTGTTTGGTGCATGTGTGTATATATACATGTGTATGTGTGTGTGTGTGTGTTCATATGTGTGTCTCTGGAGGTGTGTGTGTTTGTGTGTGTGTGTGTGTGTGTGTGTGTGTGTGTGTGTGTGTGTGTGTGTGTGTGTGTGTGCATGTATGCATGCATGACAATGAAATGTAACTGATATTTTAAAGTTTGATCACTGTTGCCAGGCATACACCATTGTTGAGTTTGTTCTGTACTTATTTTGTACTACCATATTTTAAATAGAGCACTTTGAATCTTCTGCTAGTTGTCAAGGCAACCTGAATATTACAAATGTGTTTATTAGTATTGTTTGGTTTTCATAGTTGGTTGGTTTTCTTCAACAGGCCGGGTTGAAAGAAGACACAAGTGTTGCTAAACCCCAGCAACATCATCCACCAAAGAGAGGCCAGAAAGTCAGTACACTTGTGCAGTGTCTCCTGTCTGCATGTGTATGTTATGTTTACATGTGTGCGTGTTTGTGTGTGTGTGTGTGTGTGTTACTGTGTGTGTGTGTGTTTCTGTGTGTATTACTCTGTGTGTGTGTGTGTGTGTGTGTGTGTGTGTGTGTGTGTGTGTGTGTGTGTGTGTGTGTGTGTGTGTGTGTGTGTGTGTGTGTGTGTATCTGTGTGTGAGTATGCATGTGTGCATGCGTGTGTGTGTGTGTGTGTGTGTGTGTGTGTGTGTGTGTGTGTGTGTGTGTGTGTGTGTGTGTGTGTGTGTGTCTTTGTGTGTGTGTTTCTGTGTATTGCATATAGTGAGTTATGTTTGAACCTCTGTTAGCTGTATGTTAAGCAGATAACAATCTTTATCTTCATGTACATTACACATGTTCTGCTGTGTTTGTATTGTTCAGTGCTTTGAACCACAGAGTAGGCACTAAACAAATCCATTATTATTATGACAGGTGACTCATATTAAAAAATCAGTCTTTCTTTCAATTTTCATGTCAAATCAAGGTTCCATTGTTGGAGGGACAGGGAGTAACGTGCAACAGAATATTGACCCTTTTTCTTTACCGTTTGATTGTTGTGGGTTTTGGTTCCTGCCCCTGTTAACTGGGACATTTTTTGTTTAAGCTGGATTGTATATATATACAAGTGTTTTACGTGTATGCATTGTTCAGCTGAATGGCAGTCTATCAGGGTGCTGTCTTTGTATGAACTGTTTTGAACTTTTGGGTAGAATGTATGAACAAAGTGCAGTGCTTGTTTCTTTCAGGCCAAGCTACGTAAGATGAAAGAAAAGTATGGCGACCAGGATGAAGAAGAGAGAAAGCTCAAAATGGAGATTCTTGCTGTAAGTTTGTAAAAACAGGCAGATGAGCAAATTGTGTTCTCTTTTCCCCTCATCTTCCTCTGTACCTGCAAGTTTGCCTGTTTTGAATGGTGTGATGCTATTTCCTGTTTGTAAACTGCTTGTGTGCATTCTTGGTGGTTCAATAATATTCAGTATTATTGCAAGGATAGCATTTAGAACTTTGAAAGTGAATGGTTTTCTTTTACTCTGCAAGTGTACAGTTTGCCATGCTATGCTGTTGATGGTTGAGTGGTGTCATTAATAGAAGATAGATATGCACTCTTGGCATTTATTTTTCAGTCATCCGGACCTCAGAAGGAAGAGAAAATATTTGAGAAAAGAATAATAATAAAAAGAGTACACTCGTGGTCTTTATTTTCCAGTGGTCCAGACCTCGTAAGGAAGAAAGGAAAGAAAGGAGAATAAAAAGCTAAATAGACACTCTTGGTCTTTATTTTCCAGCCTTTTTGGCCTCAGAAGGAACAAAGGGAAGGAAACTAAAAACATACATATCTACACACTTGGTCTTTATTTTCCAGTCTTCCGGACCCCAGAAGGAAGAGAAGAAAAAGAAAGGGAAGAAGGGGAAGGAAGAGGCTCAGACCAAAGGCGGCAAACAAGGAGCACGACCTCAGAGTGCCAAAGGTCAAGGTCACCCAGGGGTCAAGAGCAAGGATAGCGCACGGGTTACAGGACCTGAAGGTTAGCAGCTGACCACGTTGGTGTTGGAAACAGTGGGCCCAGCGGTGTGCTTTGTGCAACACAGTGTTGCTCTTGATCACTTCAGGCATTTTGGGGATCCTCATTGACATTTGGAGTTATAGTGCATGGTTCCTGGAAGTAACAGTACATAAAGACTGGAAGGCAAAGCAAGCATCATGAAGTGTTTTTTTTCTCAGAAAATGTAAAGTGTTGAGGAGCTTGAGACACTACCTGTGGGAACAAAAACATTACACCATTGATCACCTGGAGGGGAGAGGTTTTCTCCGTTGGCACCAGTACAGAGCTCTAATCTGTCTGTAAACACACAGACGAGAGAACATAGTGGTGCCAGAGGAGGAGACACCAATATGGAGCTCTAGTCTGTTGACTAACCGAGAAAACAGTTCTGTTGTGATGCAGATATGCACAAGCTGAAAATCTTCCAACTGTTTCAGCAGGCTTGTGAATATTGTAAACTGTTCCAGCAGGCTAGTGAATATTGTAAACTGTTCCAGCAGGATAGTGAATATTGTACTGTTCCAGCAGGCTAGTGAATATTGTAAACTGTTCCTGCAGGCTAGTGAATACTGTAAACTGTTCCAGCAGGCTAGTGAATATTGTAAACTGTTCCAGCAGGGTGGTGAATACTGTAAAGGTCCACTAGCCTCACAAAAATTCTCACTGACCCAGATTTTTTTTCCCACCCAGAATGAATGCTGAACAGTTTTTTTAAATATTATTTGGGCCTCACAGTCATCCTCTCCCAAAGTAGATATTACATAGAAAGACAGCAGCCACCTTTTTTCATGCACAAATGTAAAGCAGCCTTTTCCTTTTCTTGTAATCCTAAAAAATAGATTGGGGCGTTATCACTGTGGATCTGCTGTGCCTAAAATTGACAAGTATTTCACAGGTCTGAATGAAGAGGGTTGCCCCTCTCTTAGTCTTGCACTCGTGAATTTAACCTTTATTTCTTTCAGGTGCAGTCAAAGACAGTACAGAATTCGCAAGGCCAGCAGGGTTTGTGAAAGAGGTATGGACGGTCTGGTGTTATTTAACCGACACTTTGTAGCTGTGAATCGATCTTGTTTTTGTTGCCATATATGCATATGCTGAAAGGTTCAGGTCTGTCTATCCGACTTGGGTTGTTGTGCTATGCACAGAACTGCAACCTGGGAATGCCAGTGGGTTTGTTATAATTGTTGTAACAGTTGTGAAAAATTGAACAAAGGATTATTATTTTTTCAGTGTTGTAGTAGTTGTGAAAAAAATGAACAAAGGGTTTGTTTATTGTACTGTTTTATTTGCATACTGTGAATGCTGTGAAAAATCATGCCAACATTTTGGTGATTGGGATATTATTACTTTTGGGTTAATGTGCTGGAAGTATCTGGCATTTACATGCATCAGACATGAGATTCTGCCATTTGGCAGTTTTACACTGTCTTAAAATCTATTCTGTTGGCGGAAAGGGGGGGGGGGGGGGGGATCAGGGTGAAATAAATAAGTATAAACGTTTTACTGAAATCATTCCGAATTTGGACTGCTTTTTTGCCCCCATTCTCAGCCCAGCTTCCCATTCCTGTTTTCCTGCCAGCTGCTAACCTTTGCATCCTTACTCCTCACACTGGACTGAGGTGTCCACCACAGACCACTCCCCCCAGCCCGCCCCCTTCACATACACCACTGCTAAAAACCATCACCCCACCCTCATGTCAACTGCACCCCCCCCCCCCCCATCCCCCCCACACACACACAACCATCTTCCTCTGCCAGTGTGCTGCCATCCCACCTATCACCCCAGTCAGTAATAATGTTCCTTTTCTGGGTAGGAAGGGGGGGGGGGAGGTGGGCATTGTGCTGGCCACTCCATGTATCACCCCAATCAGTAAACAGTTGTCTTTGGGAGGTAGGAAGGGGGACATTGTGTTGGCCACCTCACCCCATGATTGGCAGTGTGATGTGGATGTGGTGTATTGCATGGCTGGTGGGCAGTGTGATGTGTATTGCATGGCTGGTGGGCAGTGTGATGTGGTGTATTGCATGGCTGGTGGGCAGTGTGATGTGGATGTGGTGTATTGCAAGGCTGGTGGGCAGTGTGATGTGGTGTATTGCATGGCTGTTGGGCAGTGTGATGTGGTGTATTGCAAGGCTGGTGGGCAATGTGATGTGGATGTGGTGTATTGCATGGCTGGTGGGCAGTGTGATGTGGATGTGGTGTATTGCAAGGCTGGTGGGCAGTGTGATGTGGATGTGGTGTATTGCAAGGCTGGTGGGCAGTGTGATGTGGATGTGGTGTATTGCACGGCTGGTGGGCAGTGTGATGTGGATGTGGTGTATTGCACGGCTGGTGGGCAGTGTGATGTGGATGTGGTGTATTGCAAGGCTGGTGGGCAGTGTGATGTGGATGTGGTGTATTGCACGGCTGGTGGGCAGTGTGATGTGGATGTGGTGTATTGCACGGCTGGTGGGCAGTGTGATGTGGATGTGGTGTATTGCATGGCTGGTGGGCAGTGTGATGTGGATGTGGTGTATTGCATGGCAGGTGGGCAATGTGATGTGGATGTGGTGTATTGCACGGCTGGTGGCAATGTTTCAGGAGGCCCAGGACGGTGGTTCTGACGGGGAGCAGGATGCTGTGGAGGACGACAGCCCGCAGCTAGATGTGAGTAGGCCAGGCTCTTGGCGTCGCTCTTTTCAGTCACACAATCACTCAGATGGAAAACTCCACTTTCAAAAGCACAAAGTCTGCCATACACTGCAGGTTGTCATAGCTGCTGAAAACTTCCTTGCTGCAGTCTCCACCAGCCAAAACTGACATTTGAGTTTGTCATGTGCTTTAGACATTAACAGCACATTTGCTGCCAGTCCAGGGTTAAGGTCCCCTGTGCTGAGAATCCAGAGCTACCAAGGGTTGTGTCTTTGGAGCCAGGAGTGGGCCAGAGTATAGCTTTCCATACTTTACCTAGATGCTTTGTTGCTGCCTCAAAAATTGATGTTTTAATGAAAGTCACAGATAAAGAATCATGTTTCCTGTACAATCTATATGATACATTTTGGTGTCAGATTGGTTTTTCTTGGTAAAACTCCTGTTTTGTGTATAATGCAGATGGTACATTTTGGTGTTGGATTGGTTTTTCTTGCTGAAACTGAAAGATAGTTATTATGCATGTTATCCTACAGCGTCCGTACAGATCCCACGTGCAGTCACATACATAAACATCTGCGCACATTAAAATCCCAGAGCACTGGCAACCATACAACTGTGTGGACACAGGAAAATGCTGCACACATCGGTAGGAATGCCTAGTGCTCATGCGACTGCAGTCGCCTTACCCAGGTAAGGCGACCCACATTTCCTGCAACGGATAAATGCGGTATTAAAAAATAAGTGTGGGATGTGGTTGCGTGTGGCTGACAGGACATCCAGATCATGAACTCCCTGACGGGGCAGCCCCACCCGGAGGACGAGCTGCTGTACGCCATCCCTTGCTGCGCTCCCTACAATGCCCTCACCAGTTACAAGTAGGCCTTTTTCAGTTGCACTTGTTATGGACTGAGATATATGCTTGTTATGGGCTGAGATATGGTTATGGACTGACGCACTTGTTATGGATTGAAATACACTTGTTATGGACTGCTTTTGATTTGGTTGTGTATGCTGTTGACTGTGTTACGTCCAGAACTTTGATCCAGCTTTTGGCTTGTGGTTTAGTGACTTGTGTTTTGAGCTAGTGTAGTGGAATTTTGAATGTATTTGTCCTGAGGTGGCCCTTGGCATTGTAGTTATTGGCATTTGATTGTCTTCAGCTAGAATGTCGTGGCTAAAGCAAAATGTCTGTTGTGTTAAGAGGTCATTGTCAAGAGTACTTTTAGTTGTAGTAATTTCCATGACATGATAAATCCCATTATTGAAATCCTGGCTGTCAGTGTGCAGCTGGCATAGCGGCAGGCAACACTGCATGAGCATGTATGACTGTATGCACACATATGGGGAAATGGTTGTGCATGCTGATTTCTCACCCAACACTGGCTGAACTTGGGTTTTTTAGCTGTGGGATACCAACCAACAAACTGCAGAATAGGGTTTTAGCTGTGCAATACCAACCAACAATACAGAATCAGGTTTTAGCTGTGGAAAACCAACCAACAAACCATGCAGAACAGGATTTTAGCTGTGGAAAACCAACCAACAAACCATGCAGAACAGGATTTTAGCTGTGGAAAACCAACCAACAAACCATGCACAATAGGGTTGTAGCTGTGGAAAACCAACCAACAAACCATGCAGAACAGGGTTGTAGCTGTGGAAAACCAACAAACAAACCATGCAGAATAGGGTTTTAGCTGTGGGACACCAACCAACAAACAATGCACAACAGGGTTTTAGCTGTGGAATACCAACAACAAACAATGCACAATAGGGTTTTAGCTGTCGGATACCAACAACAAACACTGCACAATAGGGTTTTAGCTGTGGGATACCAACAAACCAACCATGCAGAATTGGGTTTTAGCTGTGGGATACTGACAAACAGTGTAAAATAATGTTTTAGCTTAGCTATGTCATACCCCTTTCTGGAAACTTTGCCTTTGGGCGATCAAAAGAACACAGGCATAAATGGTGTTTCACCACATGTGGCTGATTGTGTAGTTTCGTCATCCAACACACTCATTTTACCTGCAAACCAAGAAGTCAACTGGAAAAAGACAGCTGTTTCAATTTGTATAGAAGTGTGTAGTTTCTTTTGAAAAGTACATTAGCTTTGCAAGGTAAAACGGTTGATGAATTTAATAATGGCAGTCGTGCTGATTTCTTGGTGTGGAAGCAGAACTGAAAGGAAAAAGAAGAGAATAACTTCTGATGATGACAAATACTTCCATTTCTTTTCAGATTCAAAGTGAAGTTGCTTCCTGGCACAACAAAGAAAGGAAAAGGTAATAGAACTGGATTAATTTTTTATTGCTCTTTTTAAATACAAAGCAGCATTCCCAGCTCTTTGTTTTGTTACTGTCTTGTGTGCTTTTTTTTTTCTTTTTCTTTTTCACAATTGCCTTTTCTTTTTCTCCCCCCCCCCCCCCCCCCCCCCCCCCACCATACACACTTTTTTTTATTTTTATTTTTTTATAATGTTTAGCAGTTTTTTTTTTGTAGAGGAAGTCTTACTTTGTTATATCACAATGTATCTTAGACTAATTTCATATATATTTTTCTTAGACTAATTTTGTATATATACATTCTGTGTTTGAACAGCTGCTAAAACGGCTCTCAACATGTTCCAACATGATAAAACTGCCTCCACGCGGGAAAAGGATCTTTTGCGAATCATGAAGGTATGTTTGTACAGCGCAGTGTCAAATGAGCCTGGCTGGTTTAATGATGTTCATGATGTTGACTGGCACGATGTTTCATTTTATGTACAAGTATTTACAAACATTGTGCTAGTTTAGGTCTTTATTTTGAACTGTAAAATTCAAGTTCCTGGACAATTTACAGCTTAAAAGGGATTTCTGTGTGCTTTATGTCCTTACTGTTTAGTGATCATGGGTCACATTTGTGTGAGTGTGTCTGTGGGTAACTATCATCTTCATCGCCAGGGCAGAGGCTGTCTTGTTCGACAACTTTATTTAGTTTTTTTAAGTTTCATGTGGCCTTGCCTTTGATTGCAGGTAAAATCAATGCTTTGGCCAAAGTGTTGGTAACTGTGGGTGGTACAAGGTCATGTTTAACTTTGGTAAAAGGAAAGGGTAAACGTGTGCATGTGTTGGCTAATTTGCCACAGAATTCCCCCTGGTGAATCCATGATTTTGTTCAGAATGTGGTGATTCTGCTCCCTGATTGTGGCTTCCTCCGTCTTGGTGTGCAGGATGCCGACATGTCGCGCAACATGCCTGGCAAGGTGAAGGTTGCAGCCCCCAACCTCCACAAGAGATGACGTGTCGTGTTGCAAGCAGACCATCTCCCTCAGTCTGCCGTACGATGCTGTGCTGCCCGAGTGGTGTCGGCCACCTGGTGGCATGCAGTGACTGTGTGGTGACCACCAGTCCTGCCACTGGCACACAGGGAGATCCCTGCACTTGTTGTGAATGTTTCGTCATGATTGTTTTCAGCGTGTTTAGATTTGTTTGTGTGTTCACTGCTGCCACACACTTTGTTTTTCACTTTTCGGGTTGGGTTTTTTGTTTGTTTGTTCAGAGACCTGGGAATATGCTTATTGGCGGGAGCTCATGCTGACCGTGAAGTTCAAAACAAATGCAGTGATTCCATGCAGCGGCAATTGCTACATCAAACATAAATTGTTACTTGATTTCATCCGGTGTAAAGCGGGACAACAAAAACACTGAGCATGCACCACTTTGACTGAGCTCACATTTTTATTCAGGAAGAAAGTTATCGTGGTATGAAATGTCGTCATTTTGTTCAGTGATAATCAGCTGCTGGGAGCTGTTGAAGAAAAGTCCATGCCCTCCCCTTTCCTCTCCCACACACCCAGCATCAACTACCAGCCTGCACCCCTCACATCTCTACCACAGTTGGCTTTGCTGCAGCCACAAAAACTGACAGGTAAGAGTCAGTTTTGTGTTGTTAATGAAGGGAAGGGGAGCTGGTACTGGCTATGGCCTGACCAACTGTGTCAGAGATGTGAGAGAGTAGTGGCTGGTGCTTGCTGCTCGGAGTGTGTCCTCCTTCTTTCCTGGCAGCCAGTGAGCTGCAGATTTTAGACTGCAGAGTTCAAACTGGGTTGGAGAAGGGTGTTTGGAATGCAAAAGGTGTTCTCCAAGTGTCTTCACAAACTCTTTGTGAAGTTCTGTTAAGAACCAGCTTAAGAACTGTTTTACTCGTGTCTTTTCTAAACTGTAAATTTGTGTTGACAGCACCAAGATGTAATGAAAACATTATTTTGTCAAACAAGATCGGAGTTTGCTCATCTTATGAAAACATTACTTTGACAGTGTTACAAAAACATTACCTAGTTAATGTTATGAAAACATTACTTTGTCAAAGCAGACAGGAGTTTGTTCATGTTATGAAAACATTACTTTGTCACAGCCGACAGGAGTTTGTTCATGTTATGAAAACATTACTTTGTCAAAGCAGACAGGAGTTTGTTCATGTTATGAAAACATTTGTCAAAGCAGACAGGAGTTTGTTCATGTTATGAAAACATTACTTTGTCACAGCCGACAGGAGTTTGTTCATGTTATGAAAACATTACTTTGTCAAAGCAGACAGGAGTTTGTTCATGTTATGAAAACATCACTTTGTCAAAGCAGACAGGAGTTTGTTCATGTTATGAAAACATCACTTTGTCAAAGCAGACAGGAGTTTGTTCATGTTATGAAAACATCACTTTGTCAAAGCAGACAGGAGTTTGTTCATGTTATGAAAACATCACTTTGTCAAAGCAGACAGGAGTTTGTTCATGTTATGAAAACATCACTTTGTCAAAGCAGACAGGAGTTTGTTCATGTTATGAAAACATCACTTTGTCACAGCAGACAGGAGTTTGTTCATGTTATGAAAACATTACTTTGTCAAAGCCGACATGAGTTGGCTGAGCTGAGCTGTGATACCCACACTGTCTTACAGCTGGATGGTGTGTTGTAAACGGGACTAAACTCGGTGCTGGGGGATTATTTTCCTGAATTGTACAGTCACTGAGAATAAAAACACTGAATGATCTGTGCATGGAATTTTGAGTTTTGTGTGTAGATAGAGGTAATCTGAATGTGAAATAAAATACTGGGCGAGCCATACAGAGAATACAGTGAATGATCTGTGCAGGGGACTTGTGTTTGCGTATATATGCTGGTAATCTAAATATGAAATAAAATAGTGGGTGATCCATATGGATAATACACTGAATGATCTATGCTGGGGATTTGAATTTTGTGTATCTGAGATACAGATAATCTAAATATGTATAAAATACTGAGTGGTCCATATGGAGAATGTTGTTTGTGTACAAAACCAGCATGCAAACTGGTCTGATGAATCTTACTTCTGATGTGTCCCCTAGCTTGTTGCGGTTCATCAGAATTGTATTTATGAAGTTAAAGTGTCGATGGATCGCAACAAACTGAAACTTATGATGACAAAAGGAGAATCTCAACTGATCAAGACAAACAGAATCACACTCCATATACTCTGCACTCGACACCCAATTCTGTTTGTGTTGGCAGTTCATACAGTCCATTCACTTGCCTTACAGTCGGTCCCGGGATGGTGTCTTGTCCAACACAACCACGGACTCTCTAGGCTGTTATCACTCAATCTCTAGGCTGTTGTGACTCTCTAGGCTCTTGTCACTCGATCTCTAGGCTGTTGTGACTCTCTAGGCTGTTGTGATTCGATCTCTAGGCTGTTGTGACTCTAGGCTGTTATCACTCGATCTCTAGGCTGTTGTGACTCTCTAGGCTGTTGTGATTCGATCTCTAGGCTGTTGTGACTCTCTAGGCTGTTGTGACTCGATCTCTAGGCTGTTGTGACTCTAGGCTGTTGTGACTCAATCTCTAGGCTGTTGTGACTCTAGGCTGTTGTGACTCGATCTCTAGGCTGTTGTGACTCTAGGCTGTTGTGACTCGATCTCTAGGCTGTTGTGACTCTCTAGGCTGTTGTGACTCTAGGCTGTTGTGACTCGGACTCAATCTCTAGGCTGTTGTGACTCGATCTCTAGGCTGTTGTGACTCTCTTGGCTGTTGTGACTCGATCTCTAGGCTGTTGTGACTCTAGGCTGTTGTGACTCTTCTCTCTGGTTCCCCTCGGTGCCTTACGCAGCAACTTCAAAGGCTGCAACATTCAGGGGCAAGATCAGGCATGATCATATATATACAACTCCTTCTCTGCCGTCTTCACTGGTTACCAGTGCACTCGAGAATTGATGACAAGATTTGAACATTTTCATTGACTCGTCAATCTGTATTATACTCATCGAGTCGTACCAGCCAAGGTCACTGTACCATACTCATTGAGTTGTACCAGCCAAAGATCACTGTACTATCCTCATTGAGTCATACCATCCGAGGTCATTGTACCATACTCATTGAGTTGTACCAGCCAAGATCACTGTACTATACTCATTGAGTTGTACCAGCCAAGGTCACTGTACCATACTCGCTGAGTCGTACCAACCAAGGTCACTGTACCATACTCATTGAGTCGTACCAACCAAGGTCACTGTACCATACTCATTGAGTCGTACCAAGGTCACTGTTCCATACTCACTGAGTCGTACCAACCAAGGTCACTGTACCATACTCATTGAGTCGTAGCAAGGTCACTGTAACATACTCATTGAGTCGTACCAACCAAGGTCACTGTTCCATACTCGTCGAGTCGTACCAGCCGAGGTCAATGTACCATACTCATTGAGTTGTACCAGCCGAGGTCACTGTACTGTACTCATTGAGTTGTACCAGAAAGAAATTCGCGCAGCGGCCACAGTACACAGTTGCCTGCATTTAAAACAAACAAAGAAACAAACGTATTCAGGAATTCAGATTTCAGGAATTTTCTGATTTTTATTAATGGCGTCTATCAATAATGCTCTCTATTCCTCCACTGTAGGCGGAAATGACATCATTTGTGTCTGATAGGCGTGCGGTTGACTGCAGTAATGACGTCACTTCTTGCTGATGACATCACTTCTTGCTGATGTCATCACTTCTTGCTGATGACATCACTTCTTGCCGACGCACGGTTGGAAGCTGCACAGCCAGCTGTAGTAGCTGGTCTCCAGTTGCTCCAGGACACGCGAGGATTCAGCGACGGCCGACAGCAGTGCCTGCAGTTCCGACCTCAGCGTCTCCACCGTCAGACGCATGCGGTCGTTGTCTGCAAGGTACACCACGGCACACTCCCAGCACGGGTTGACACCAGCCTTCCCAAAGCAGAGCTCAGAGTGGGACAGCACGTCGGTGTCAGTCGGTGTCAGTTGGTGTCAGTCGGTGTCGTGTCGTGTTGTGTATGGGTAGGTGCGTGTACACTGACAGTGATGCTGGGACGTACTGCACTCACGTACGCGTGTGTGCGTTCGTGCGCACACTCACTCACTCATTCACACACACACAGACACACACACGCACACTTAAACGCACACAGACATACATGCGCGCACACACACTTAAACACACACTCATACACACACACACTGATCTACCCACCCACACGCACACTCACAATGACACCGATACACTGTGACCCATACACATGTACACAGTGATCCCCCCTGCACCTCCCCCCTCCACACAAACACACACACAGAGTGGCCATGAGTAACTAGGAATGTGTGCTGATGGGATATAAACATTCAACACCTAACTCTTTACCACATGGCTGGTGGGTTGGGAATTAAGGGATACAAACACCCAACATCTAACTCCTTACCACAAGGCTGGTGGGGTGGGAATTAAGGGATACAAACAGCTAACTCCTTAACACACGGCTGGTTGGGAATTAAGGGATATAAACACCTAACTCCTTACCACACAGCCGGTGGGATGGGAATTAAGGAATACAAACACCTAACTCCTTACCACACGGCCGGTGGGATGGGAATTAAGGAATACAAACACCTAACTCCTGACCACACGGCCGGTGGGATGGGAATTAAGGAATACAAACACCCAACACCTAACTCCTTACCACACGGCCGGTGGGATGGGAATTAAGGAATACAAACACCCAACACCTAACTCCTTACCACAAGGCTGGGTGGGAATTAAGGGATACAAACACCCAACACCTAACTCCTTACCACACGGCTGGTGGGGTGGAAATAAGGGATATAAACATCTAACTCCTTACCACACGGGAAGGGCGGTTGAGAAGGGTAGGTCGGGTAGTCAGAAGGGTAATAGGGCGGCTCGCTGTAGTAGTCTGGGTAGTCTGTGTAGTAGGGGTACTGAGAGCCGGGGTAGTCGGGTGAGTAGCCCGGGTACTCCGGGTAGACGTAGTCCGTGCCGGTGAAGGTGCCTGGGGTGGGGGCGGGTGAGGAGCCATAGCCGTCTAAGGTCCTCGGCGTGTCATACGTGGGGAACACTGAAACAGAGCGTGTACATCAACACGGGCAAAGGGGAAGTGGGGAAGACTGAAACAGAGCGTGCACATCAACACGGGCAAAGGGGAAGTGGGGAACACTGAAACAGAGTGTGCACATCAACACGGGCAAAGGGGAAGTGGGGAACACTGAAACAGAGCGTGCACATCAACACGGGCAAAGGGGAAGTGGGGAACACTGAAACAGAGCATGCACATCAACACGGGCAAAGGGGAAGTGGGGAACACTGAAACAGAGCGTGCACATCAACACGGGTAAAGGGGAAGTGGGGAAGACTGAAACAGAGCGTGTACATCAACACAAGCAAAGGACTTACAGTCAGGGGAAGTGGGGAACACTGAAACAGAGCGTGCGCATCAACACGGCCAAAGGACTTACAGTCAGGGGAAGTGGGGAACACTGAAACAGAGCGTGCACATCAACACAGCCAAAGGACTTGCAGTCAGGGGAAGTGAGGAACACTGAAACAGCGAGGACAGCATGCACATCAACACGGGCAAAGGACTTACAGTCAGGTTACGCGAGGAACACTGAAACTGAGCGTGCACATCAACACGGGATACAGACAAGCAGATGGACAGCATACAGACTAAAGCGGCTTACGTGGCCAGTCGTCGATGCTGTAAGTGATGTTGAATCCTGCAGCACTAACGGAGGAGTCCGACTTGAATCGAATCGTCAAGGTTTCTAAAGGCTGGACTGGAACTGGGAGAACAGATACAGACCGGCTGATTGCACCAACTCATTAAATACACACACACACACACGCACGAACGCAAATGCGCGCGCACACACGCACGCACCCCCCACACGCACGCACACACACACGCACACGCGCGCGCACACATGCACGCACCCCCCACACGTACGCACGCACGCGCGCACACACACACACACACAGGCGTGCCTGCGCGCACACTCTGTGGCATCCACACCCACGCAGCTACAGAATAGTTTATGAAGCTCTAATAATGTCCACGCTTTGTGGTGCAGCTGGGCCTGGAACAGGACAAAGGCATGGGACACAAGAAACAAGGCATGGGACACAAGAAACAAGGCTTGGGACACAAGAAACAAGGCATGGGACACAAGAAACAAGGCATGGGACACAAGAAACAAGGCTTGGGACAAAAGAAACAAGGCCTGAGACAGGACAAACAAGGCATAGGACAGCAGAAACAAAGCATGGGACACAAGAAACAAGAGCTGGGACAGAGGAAACAAGGTCTGGGACAGGTTAGTTAGTTCTTGGATTTTAACGTCCCGTTAACCACACAGGGTCATCTGTCTGGGACAGGAAAAAGAAGGCTTGGGACAGGAGAAACAAAGCTTAGGACAGGAGAAACAAGAACTGGGACACAAGAAACAAGGTCTGGGACAGGTTAGTTAGTTCTTGGATTTTAACGTCCCGTTAACCGCACAGGGTCACCTGTCTGGGACAGGAAAAACAAGAGCTGGGACAGGAGAAACAAGGCTTGGGACAGGAGAAACAAGGCCTGGGACAGGAGAAACAAGTGGAACAGGAGAAACAGGGCCTGAGAAAAAAGAAACAAGATATGGGACCGAGAAAACAAGGTCTGGCGGGACAGAAGAAACACTGTCTTGTACAGGAGAAAACAATTTCTGAGACAGGAAAAACAAGGCCTAGGGCGGGATGTACAAGATCTGGGACAGAGGAAACAAAGTCTGACGGGACAGAAGAAACAAGGTCTGGGAGAGAGGAAATAAGTCTGATGGGAAAGAGGAAGCAGGGTATGGGACCGGAGAAACAAGATCTGGGATAGGAAAAAGGTTTGGGACGGGTAGAAACAAGGACCGCGCAAACTTCCCAACGTTGTTCAGCCTCTCAATATAGTTCGAGACCTGTTCTGACTCTCCAAGCATTGGTTTACGACACCCTTCCTTCAACCACTGCCGTATTTAGTTACGCCATAGGGTCAAGAAAACTGTCAGCTAACGAACATTTTTTTGTTGGTGCTCAAACAGTAGTAAGTTTGTCAGTTACAAACAACTCAGATAAAACAAGGCGTGTCATTTATAGCCGCCAACAAAGTTTACACCAGCGCAAATAAAACCACAATCGTTTGAATCGAGACAGAACTCTTTCTTACCCAGGCTGGATGCGTCTCATGTTTACGTGCGTGCTTGGGCGCTAGGTTGCTTCTACAGTCATATGAGTACCCGAACCTTTCGGAGGGCGCTGACCTCGTCGCTGGACAGCTGCGCGGAGAAGAGTATCCCTTCAATGGCGTAACTAAATCTAGCAGAGTTTGGAGGAGGGTGCCGGAAAGCGGTGCTCGGAGTGTGGTTCTGACTATGACGCTGAAGTGACCTGAGCGAGGCACTCACGAGAAACAGCTCCCGTCTGCTGGCCACAGACGATCACGTGATCGGATCTTTCCGGGTCGCCAAAAGTGAGGCTGTCAAACACGCAGCCCTGACTGTTTTCCAGATCAGCCTCGTAATTGGCACTGAACCACTTTGTGCTGGTCTGCGAGTTGGTGTAGACGAAGCTCCACTCGGCATTGTTGGGGTACTTGCTGGGGTCTTCCGGAGCCCGTCCACACAAATCCAGACTGGAGATGTACCCGGATGTGTCCGATAAAGGGTATTGTTGGCAGCCAGCTGTAAGTGGAGAAACGATCGGACAAATCAATAAGTGAGTTACGTCGTACTCAGTGGATTCTGAAGAAAACAGGTGACACGGATTCAACTTACAAGATCGATAGAAAATCAACGGGCACTTTTATTTCTTCCACTACTCAGACTAGTTACGGATTCGATAGAAAATCAACGGGCATTTTTAACTCAACTACTTGCGCTACTTGCACAATCAATAGAAAATTGGCAACGGGCCACTTTTACTCTGTCCTTCTACTTACTCTACTCACAGATTCAACAGAAAATCAACGGGGCTGATTTAACTTGTACACTACTTACAGATTCCATAAACAAAAAGAGAAGAAAGAAAAGAAAAGAAAAAAGGTGGGGGGGGGGGGGTTACCTTGTTCACAACTTACAGATTCAACAGAAAATCAGCGGAACACTTTCACGGATCCATTATTAGCAAATCCGGCGTGTGTGTGTGTGTGTGTGTGTGTGTGTGTGTGTGTGTGTGTGTGTGTGTGTGTGTGTGTGTGTGTGTTCAGTGGGGGGTTGGGGGGGGGGGGGCAGAACGTGAGTGGGGGTTTGGATGTGCGGGAGGGGGGAGAAGGAAGGGGGGTATGTTCAACTTACAGGCATCTGAAGCTTGTCTCTTTGCACGGTTAGGGCTGCTTTCCTTTGGTCAACAAAACAGCCAAATGAATAATCAGACAATAGACTGCCATACAATGTCAACCTGTTCACCAGCATAATACAGCCGGTTGGCTACCAAACGAACCATTGAAGCATCTGCATTTTCTTATCTACATCATAAACATGGGGTTCTGTATCTCCGCATCTACATCTGCACAACAGACACAGGGTTCTGTATCACGTTATCTACACACGAGACACGGGGTTCTGTATCACCCGATCTACACCAGAGATAAGGGGTTCTGTATCACCTTACACCCGAGACACGGGGTTTTGTATCACCTTACACCCGAGACACGGGGTTCTGTATCACCTTACACCAGAGACACGGGGTTCTGTATCACCCGATCTACACCAGAGACACGGGGTTCTGTATCACCCGATCTACACCAGAGACACAGGGTTCCTTATCACATGGTCTACACCAGAGACACGGGGTTCTGTATCCCCTGATCTACACGAGTGACACGCGGTTCTGTATCACCTGGTCTACACCAGAGACACGGGGTTCTGTATCAGCTGATCTACACCAGAGACATGGGGTTCTGTATCAGCTGATCTACACCCGAGACACGGGGTTCTGTATCACCTGATCTACACACGAGACACGGGGTTCTGTATCACCTGGTCTACACCAGAGACACAGGGTTCTGTATCACCCGATCTACACCCGAAACACGGGGTTCTGTATCACCCGATCTACACCCGAGACACAGGGTTCTGTATCATCCGATCTACACCCGAGACACGGGGTTCTGTATCAGCTGGTCTACACCAGAGATTCAGGGTTATGTATCGATCTTTGGAGTTATTTACAACAGATAAGCCACGAGCTTCTGGTTTTCTTTCTTACCTGTGTCAAAGACGCAGAGCTGGGGAAATCAATCACTGATCGGATGAGAACTTAGAACGCCGAACAATAGCAGCAAACAAAAAAACAAACAAACAAACAAAAAACAAACAGCAACAACAACAAAAAATCAACAACAAACAAACAAAGAAGAATAAGATTATATTTTTTTAATCCTCGTCCTATGTTGATCTAGTTTAGTTTGAGGCCGACCCTAACAGTACTTATGGTCTCTGTGGACGTAAAGCAACACTGAAAAACAAACCACTAAACCCAACAACAACAAAATAAGTAAAACAACAAACAAAAACTGGTAGGGTAAAACATACTCCGCCTTTTTCCTGCATCTGACACGGACATCAAGGAATTGAGGAGTTAGGAACCATGGTAAATTGTTTACCACCCAGTGAAACATGAAGCTTATATACAGGTGAACCACAATTCTCCAACCACCAGGAACAGCGAAATTCACCATTCATAACACACGTCATGGCTAGGCCTGAAGTAAGAGTTGTGGGGGAAATGAAGTTGAATGGGCCGGGAAAACAGGAATCTGAAACAAGAATGACTGCTAGCGTTCTAAAACAAGATTCAAACACAACAAAGGTTCAAAAGAACGCTATTTGTGAGGATAAAACACAATATGCGAATTTTCGAGGTAATCCCCTTTATCAAGCTACAAAACGACACTTGAACAACAGCTAAATGGTGATCTTTGAAGCACTGGACACGAAGACAACGTAGTCCAACCAAAAACAGATAAGTGGCTCAGCTCTCCATCTCATTTTTCATCGTTTTTCACCGTTTAGCTGTTGTTTAGGTATCGTTTTGTAGTTTGATGAAGAGGATTTCCCCGAAAATTCGCATGTTGTCTTATGTCCTAATATTTCGCGTTCTTTTGAACCTTTTATGTGTTTGGATCCGGGAAAACAGGAACCAGAAAGTAAGAATTCTGGCAGCAGGCGAGGCAGCAAAGCTGTATTCTGACCTACTCCAGGCGTAAGGAGAAAAAATGTCATGGCCTAAAGTGTTCAGTTGGTGGGGCCTTCCGCACCGCAGGTACAGATATATCCTGCACACCAAAACTGGAAAAAAATACCACATCTTATCTATCTACTTTAAAAAAAAGAGAAGGTTCTGACAATTTGAATATTACACGTTAAAAACACTATACTTTATTCATCCAATTTTGGACAGTTTCAACACTGCACATCAAAGTACTATATATATCCATCTACTTTTGGACAGCTTCAGTATCACACTACATACTGTACTATATATCAGGGTATCCATCAACATTACACGCGTTTTGGGGGCGGGGATAGCTCAGTGGTTAGAGCGCCGGACTCGTGATTGAAAGGTCGCGGGTTCGAATCCCTGCTGGAACGGCGGGAGAATTTTCTTCTCCAGGGTCGACTTTCTGTGCTGACTCTTATTTTGGTATCCGTTCCACCCCCGTATTACCACAGTAGCACGTAAAAAATCCCGGTCATTCTGCCAACAGTGCAGGTGGCAGGTTACAGCTAAACATGCATACACCTTACGTATGTGGCTTTTATTGAACCGTGCTTCGGCATTAGTCACAACTTGTCCCTAATATGTCAAATGACATCTGAGGACATTAAGCATCAACTCATCAACATTACACGCGGCCCACGTTGCTCTCAGAGTCAGACAGAGAACGGGGCTGGCACCCACCTTTGCTGCCGAGATCCACAGCAAAGCCGCTGTAACGACGAGAACTGCCTTCATGATGCTCCAATACCAGTATCTGTTCCAGGCCGATGGTCCGCCAATACCGATGTCCCTGGTCCTGTCGGTTTTATACCGTCGGCTTGCCTACCTGTCTCACACCTGTCTGAGGATGACCCTAGTCCCTGAACTTTCATGTCGTCAGCTCGCCTCGTCTGACCACACCGATCTGCCGGTCGTCACGTCACAGAGACCGGAGCCGTGTGCACAGCCGAGCAAAGCGAGACAGGTGAGTCTACTGCCCAACTCCCTGGATTGTCCACGCCGACATCCGATGATCGACTCGTGTTGCACCAAGGCGTCGTTTTGTTTGCAGGAAAGTCTCGTGTTTGAAACGCTTGGTGGCAGAAACGATCAGGTTACGTTAGTTTTTGTGTTTGCAATAACAAGTCTGTCTTGCATGGGGCGGGGCGTGTGCATGTGTGCGCATGCAAAGGTTGAGGGGGGGGGGGGGGGGGAGAGAGAGAGAGAGAGAGAGAGAGAGAGAGAAGGCAGTTTCCATAGTTAGAAAGTGTATGGATTTCTTGAACGACGCAATGACTCGCCCTATCCAACCATGACGTCCAACAGCCCAACGTGGACGTGAGGCAAATTCACCAAAGATCGCAGATTAGCATGCACTACACTCGCATGTGTGTCAATAATGTGTGTCAATAAACTACACCCAGGAAAGCGTTCGGAGGAGTGGAGGAGGCGTGGGTGATGGGGGTTCAGGCGGTCACGACGAGAGCAGTGCATTGACCTGAGTGTTGGACGTGTGCTGTTTAGACGGAGAGTCTCACGGGACAAACTCACTCATATGACAGCTTACTTGCGTCAAAAGTACGTCACTGAAATTATGTTTAAGGACACAACAAATCGCTGATTGTGATAGGCCAACACATAACAGGCAAATTTTCGGAGCTAACCTTTTTCAACCAACGTACTGACAAGTGAATGATGATAAATCAGTGAAAAATAATAATTGTCCACGTATCCTTTGTGGTTGTTGGTGCTGGCACGTCTGGCAGTACTGAAAAATGATAGCATGAGGATGACGTGTATATAAAACAGGGGTACATGCAATGAATACCATGACGGTAAATTTGCACGTTTTGTATTGTCCCATTAAAATCAACGATACCATGATGTTAAATTTGCACATTTTGTGTTGTCCCATTAAAATCAACGATACCATGACGTTAAATTTGCACATGTTTTGTGTTGTCCCATTAAAATCAACGTTCTTTCTAACAGTTTGTGTGTTTGGATCTTGTTTCAGAACGCTAGCAGTCAACTTTGTTTCTGATTAAAAAAATGATGTTCACATAATGGTAATTGTCTTCTATTGACTCTAACATTTAACAACGCACTTGCGTACAAAGCATATAGTTGTAGGTATATCTCAACAGCATGCTAGTGTCTAAAACACATAATTATATTCATGTCCACATCATTGTAATTACCTTCCTTTTGTGCTGCTTCCAGCAGCTAAGTTGCATCAACAGTACATAATCACAATGATGTGAGATACTCTGTCCTTTCCATGGCTTGTAAAGGCAAATGCATTGTAAATGTGCATACTGTTTCAAAAGAAAAAAGAAAAAAAAGGAGCCTTCAGTTTGAACTTTTTGTATGTTTTAATCTGTTTAATAATAATAATAATAAATGTACATTTATGATGTGCTCATCAATGCCCTTAGCGCTCACATAATACCTATTAACCTATATACAATATTCTACACACACATAGAGCACAGTTCTATCATAACAATTTACACAAAGTGTTATATGGAAATACACACACACACACACACACACACACACACACACACACACACACACACACACACACATGCAATGAATTCAGACATGTATGACAATGATTTGTGTGCATGCTTGAGCGAGTGTAGTGTAAAGCTGATGGCTTACAGAGTGGTTAGCTATGATATCAGATAGAGGTGCAGTGTACAGGATGAAGAGAACAGGCCCCAGTACTAAGCCCTGAGGCACACTGTACATGAGCTGTAATGGTGATGAAGATGAGTTATTGACTGAAGTGGACTGATACCTGTCTGAGAGATATGACTGAAAAAGATATAATTATGACTGTTTTCAAAAGAGTAGTTATAACTTTTCTGCCATCTGCAATGTTGTATGTGTTTCACTTGGACTAAAATATAAAAAGATTGGGTGAATGAAAGTTTGTGTGATAGCTAAATTAAGTTTGTCAGAAAGTAAATGAGCGTTTCTATACAATATCTTATGAGTATCATCATGCGAGTATGCAATGTTTAGGGTGTATCAGTGTCTTAGCATATGTGCTTATATGTAGTCCAGTGAGTATGAGATATAGATCAAGGGAAACTAATTTTGAGTATGGATACAGATACAAATGTGTATTTGTTTATTGACAGCAAATAAGGTTGGTTATTTTTTTGTTTCTTAACATAAGTTTCTGTTGGTGCAACTTGCTGACAGATGTTGTTAGCAAGATAATTATAAGATCAGTATAACATCACTTATGTGGAAAGACTTTACATAATAAAGGAAGAAGGAAAAGGAAGGAACTTGGACTAAAATTCCTGGCAACAAGAGCAAAACTAACACCCAAAGGACTCGCATTAACCCCCCTATCCACCACCTCCTAACCCCCCATATATTTTTTAATTTTAATTTCTCCCTCTCTCTCTTATCAGCATTAGGCATAGCACATTTCAAGCTGAAAGATAAACTTCTGAAAACACAACTTTGACTCCGACCTTTCAGATTCCACACACCATTAAAGTAGGTACAGGCCATTCATATTGCACTGAACAAGTGTAGCTAACAGCTTATGTGACAAAAATTGTAGCCATGGTCTCAAAAGGATAGCCATGGCCATGAAACAGTCACAATCTTAAAAGGTATGTATAATAAGGGGCACTAAAAAAATTTTTTTAATGTACATGCTGTATTTGTGTGTATATATACATACATACCAACAACAGTGAAGTTTTGTCTTCAACTGCCATCAACTGCTTTGAAACGTTTGTGGGTAACTTTACAAAAAACATTAAATGAGATCTTTTTCAAGGCTGCAGGGACCTAAAATGACCCTGAAATCCACTGAAGGTAAATGAAATAAATGACCTGAAATCCATGGGCTGGAAGAGCTCCTCAAAATGCATGTGACAGATGGATGGCATAATAATAATGAAAGAGGATTTCTAGAGGTAAACCAGTGACTACTATCCAGAACAGACGGACAAAAAAGAAAGACAAATGTCAGTGCTATAAGTACACCACTTCGGTGAGCATTCAAAAACCCACAATAAAAAGCTAGTCACTCATGTAGAATCACATGCGAGCGCAGTGAGTCTGCTCAAGAGTGGATAATAACACTATATAATAAAAGCAATCAACCACAACAACAACACCAACGGTAACCCACAGACTGCCAAGTACATAGAACACCTTTTTGTTCAGCACATGGTCGCCAAATTCTGCTTCAGAATGTTCAGATATCTTTGTTCTTTAGCGGGCTTACTTTCACTTATCCTGATCACTAAACTGAGGTATAAATGACCCCAGAGTTTTCAAATCCCGTCTGCAATCAAGTTTCCACCATGTTTCAAAGTCACTCAACATTCAATAGCTGAAGTTCAAGGCATTATAACCAAAGGCAACAATTTAAAACAATAATAAGTTAAAAGTATGAATTCTTAGGACATGTTTTTAGGCATGGAGTATGATTGGAAAAAAAGGAGATATTTGAGCAATAGTTATCACATCAGACAGCTTAAAAAAGCCCCGCATGTTTCAGATAAAAAAATATAAAAAAAAAGGTTCCAGAATATCACAGGATAAAAATACAACTGCATTTAGACTTGTAAAATGGCCTCAAACCTCAAATGATCATCTGCTACCAAAAGCGATTTGACAGCATGCTAATACAATACACAAGAGAGTTAACCAGCACTCAAATACATAACACAAACAACAAAGATCTGAGTTACCTATGGTAACTCTCAGCTGGCATATGTGTAAATACAAGGTACATAAACTCCACCAGAGGTACATCCTCTAATAAAGCATGCTAATACAATCACAATAATTTGTCACCAGCATAAGCCAGTTTTTAGAATGTTTTACAGCTGGGGGTTTCCATCAACTGCCAATCATATCAGACAAGATCAGAACGTTTACTGTAAACAAAAAATCATGAAGCAGTTTACAAAGCAAAACACTTAACTGAACAAAGTATGACAACAAATTGAAAACGAAGCAACATCATGCAAATAAGTCTCAATGTTACCTGATCACAGACTGTGTTACATATAAATAGTCTTGCTTTATCACAAAATGAACAGAATGCCTAAAGCAGGACTATAATAGTTAGTAACTGGATCTTAACATCCTGTCAAGCATACAGTGTTACCCACAACCCCCAAAGAGAGTGCTGAAGCATGAAAACAAGACATCAATACAATATCATGTATCAAATACATCTTAACATACCCTTCACAGTGTTTATCACAGAGTCAAAACAGTGTTTATCACACAGTCAACAGAATGCCTGAAGGCTGCTCTTAATACAGCTTTGCCAACTTGCCGAAGGCCTGCTTGATTTGTCTTCTGTCACTTTGGTTCTTAATATCAAACCAGTGGGCTATCTATCATGGCCAAATCTTCAGTGACTTGCTGCAGAAGTGGACCCTTTTCATATTTCCATTCTTGCAACAGAGATCAAGTGGGTTCCACAGCATCCGCGAGGAAATAAAAACACCAATCTTATCCTCGGTGGTGGCAGTTTCTTCTTCCATTTTTAGCATGCCAAGACTTCTCTAAATGAAGGCTGATGAGCCAGTCACGTCACAAACTAATGAGCCAATCAGATGCACCACGTGGTCAGCTTTGGCCACTTTGCCAAGAGGCCACACAACAAGACTTGTGATGGACATTCAATGAAGAAAGGAAGGCCTTATAATGTTATCTGCCCTATATGGGTGAACTGATATATATTTGTACATGTTCATACTGATACTGTATGTCAAGTATCTGAACATTTAAAACAAAAACAAACAAAAAATTCACATAGGCCCAACAGCTGAGCTGGAATAGTTCATTGTGTAGTAACAATCATCCATACATTGTGCATTGCAATTTCATCTGAATTGTGATACAATTAAACCTCACTGCAACAAAGCAGCTGGAATTTTCAAAATTTACTTCTTCTTAAAGGGGAACTGGAGATGCAGGCTGGCCTGACAACTTAGTAAAGTAAGTGAACACAGTGCTTAACGTCCACAGAAACCATATGGCTTATTAGGGATGGGGAGATGGGGAAGGGGGTATGGAGTTGGGAGAAGAGGGAGATTATATACCTATCGTGACACTGTCACCACCAGAACAACTCCTGCATTAACACGGGCAGCCGTGAAAGCCGTTTCAATGTTTCATTAATTGTGAGGGACAAAGTTACAAGACAGACGTCACAGAGTCCACAAACCACAACCTTTTTGAAGATAAAGGAGAGCCAAAGTGGAATCGAACCAAGGACCTTCTGCTTACCAGCCTAACGTCTTACCACTAGGCCAAACCGGCTCACTGAAAATGTAGAAAATGTGCAAGTATTTCACCTGCAGGCTTTATTTGGATGTCTATTAATAGTCATACAAAAGAAGTACTTTTCTGCTTCAAATTCAAGCTCCTCAATATGCAGCCATGTTGGTTCACTTTTCACCAACGAAGAGCAGACAAAATTTGCCTTTGACACACTTGATGCTTTTGTGTTCATGGCGTCACTGACACAGACTGCTGATCACAAAATGGCAGCACTCATGGACCTGAGTTAAAAAAAGAAGAAGTTGCCATGCAGTCTAGTTTGTTAACAACTGATGTTTGAAAGTCATGAAAACATAGTTGTGAGTGTCGCCATTTTGTGCCAGGCAATTTGTGTCTGTGACATCATGAACAAGGCCAGCAGATGTGGCTGAAATATACATTACATCATGAACCTGTCTTTTCTGCTCTTTATTGGTAAAGAGCAACCCAACATGGCTGCAACCTGAGGGGCTCAATTTTTTTGAAGCTAAAAAGTACTTATGTTGCATCAATATTGATACAAAGCCTGCAGCTAGAAATATTTTCCCATTTTCTACATTTAAGGGCAGCTTACATCTTTGCTTGGGATTCACTTGAAAGAACTACAGGAAACGTATGCAATGGGGACATCTGCATCATCTGCTTTAAGCAGAATTTTCTCTAAAAGGAACTTGTTATAAAAGGGTCCATTGTGTAGTGGTTACATCGGTGCAATATTGCGTTTCTGTTAACACAAATGTGCTCTTCTATTGTGAGATACAGGGATATACAAAGTCTTGCTAGTGCTTGTGAGCTAAACTGTGCAATAAACATGTAAGAAAAAACAGAAAAAACAACAGCACTCTGATATAAAGTGCTAAAAAGACAAACATTCAGAAGGAGCCCTCCTCCCCAAAACAACAACAGTAACGACAGTAAAGAAACCATTTCCCCACCGGCACACAAATACTGTGTGTAATAGTCAAGATCTGAATTTCCTTGAGAAAACACAAATAATCACACACACAAAGTCAACATCACTGGAAACAGTGGAATAGATAATGCCACGAGTCGATGTGATTGTCGAGATCATACTGCTTTCATAAAACAAATCTGAATACATGCACGAAGTCAATATCACTGGCATAGAGAGTCTCAATTTACAGTGTCAAAAGTGGACAGGATCGAGTTACACAAAAAAGGTAATCACAGCGCAAAGATTTGTTCATTTTTGGGGGATGTAAACATTGCCAGTATCTGAAACCAGACACCATACAGAGTAAGGGACATACAATTAAAAAAAATCGTTTACTATACATGCTGCCAAGAGGAAGGATCACAGTAGACATTTTACCGTCATAATAATAGATACGTTTTGTACACACTATTCTCTGCTCTACAAAAATTCACGGTGCTTTACAAATACCATGCTCTGACATTTTATACGAGTCCAAGTTGTACATGCATATTATGTGACAACAGTGCATAACAAATCCACATCTTTCATGAGGAAACATCTGAAATCTCTTGCAGTTGTCAATATTCCCATTGCTGCTCCATTTCTTCCTTCATTGTATAGCTCTGTGGAAGTGAGGAACAGGGTGATGGGGGTGGGGTGGGGTGGGGGGTGTTTGTGGGGAATGCAGACCTGCTATGAAGCTATGCTGATCAAATACCAATAAAATTGTTCTGTGGAGGTGAGGGGTGGGGCAGGTGGAGTGGGGTGTGGGGTGGTGTGGGGTGGGGTGGTGGTGGGTGGGGTGGTGGGGGGTGTTTGTGTGGAATGCAGACCTGCTATGAAGCTATGCTGATCAAATACCAATAAAATTGTTCTGTGGAGGCGAGGGGTGGGGCAGGTGGGGTGGTGTGGGGTGTCTGTGGGGAATGCAGACCTGATATGAAGCTGTGCTTATCAAATGCCAGCAAAACTGTTCTGTGGAGGCAAGGGGTGGGGCAGTGGGGTGTTGGGTGGGGTGGCGTGGGGTGGGGTGGTGTGGTGTGGTGTGTCTGTGGGGAATGCAGACTTGATATGAAGCTGTGCTGATCAAATGTCAACAAAACTGTTCTGTGGAAGCGAGGGGTGTGGTGTGGTGGGGGAGTGGGGTCAGTAGGGGATGCAGACCTGATGTGACGCTATGCTGACCAAAGGCCAACAAGACTGCTTAGTGGAGGTGAGGGGTGGGACAGGTGGAGTGGGAAGGGGGGTCAGTGGAGGATGCAGACCTGATATAACACTATATTGACCTAAGACCAAGAAGACTGTTGTGTGAAACCCTGAGAAAGACCACCCTGATAAGATCACTTTTTTTTCAGACCTGATATAACACTATATTGACCTAAGACCAAGAAGACTGTTGTGTGAAACCCTGAGAAAGACCACCCTGATAAGATCACTTTTTTTTCAGAGCCCTTTCTATTTTCTTGTAAATGAACCCCATACCCAGCACCACCTCTCTTTAACACCACTGCCACTTCTCTTTAGGGTGGTCTTAAAAAGTGAGACTTCAGGCTGCACTGGTAACCAGGGGGAGAAAAGTGAGACTTCAGGCTGCAGTGGTAACCAGGGGGAGAAAAGTGAGACTTCAGGCTGCAGTGGTAACCAGGGGGAGAAAAGTGAGACTTCAGGCTGCAGTGGTAACCAGGGGGAGAAAAGTGAGACTTCAGGCTGCACTGGTAACCAGGGGGAGAAAAGTGAGACTTCAGGCTGCAGTGGTAGCCAGTGGGAGAAAAGTGAGATTTCAGGCTGCACAGGTAAAAAGTGAGATTTTAGGCTGTGCTGGTAACCAGGGGGACAAAAGTGAGATTTCAGGCTGCGCTGGTAAAAAGTGAGACTTCAGGCTGTACTAGTAACCAGGTGGAGAAAAGTGAGATTTTAAGCTGTGCTGGTAAACAAGGGGACAAAAGTGAGATTTCAGGCTGCACTGGTAACCAGGGGGAGAAAAGTGAAACTTCAAGCTGTACTGGTAACCAGGGGGACAAAAGTGAGATTTCAGGCTGCACTGGTAACCAGGGGCAGAAAAGTGAGATTTCTAACTACACTGGTAACCAGGGGGGCAAAAGTGAGATTTCAGGCTGCACTGGTAACCAGGGGGAGAAAAGTGAGATTTCTAACTACACTGGTAACCAGGGGGACAAAAGTGAGATTTCAGGCTGCACTGGTAACCAGGCGGAGAAAAATGAGATCTGAAGCTGCACTGGTAACCATGGGGACAAAAGTGAGATTTCAGGCTGCGCTGGTAACCAGGGCCTCAGTGTCGTCCCCTTTGTCCTCAGGAAGGGTGGCCAGCACCACTTTGGCCTGAAAACCAGAGAGAAAACAACATCAACCTTGACACAACATGACAGGGGCCGTAGTTCTACGGTTAGTGAGCTGTGCTGACAAGCCACGAACACAAGCTACTGTGGGTTTGACTCCCAGTCGAGACAGGGTGATGGAACTTCACTTTAGCCCAAAGGTTTTGTCTAGAGGCAACAAGATGTCAATAATGATGTCAATAGCCTTTGGTTGGAGCCAAGAGAGCCGTGATTGGGCTATAAACCCCCCCCCCCCCTTCATCTTGTTCATATTTTTGTTGTTGTCACTCAGCATGTGCCATGTACACGTGTATGACAGAGGGAGCCAATACATCTGAAATGCATTTTTTATGATCATGAAGCAAAGTAAAACTATTATCCCTCACGCAAATACTGACCTCTTCCTTTTGACTGCGGTCATGTGACATGGACGTCACCAGCAGCAGAAGCTCGCGCGCCTGAGATGTATCGCCCTTAGCAACCAGCACCTTTGCCACATCCAGGCGTGTCCGGCTAGGTTTCACATCCTCCAGTTTAAAACTAGCACCCCCTTTCTTCAGGCTGTTCAGGAAATTGTCTAAGTATGGCACGGCGTCACTGGGACGCTCCAGATGGATGCAGAGGCGCATGAACAACTGCAGGATCTTCTGTGAACACACAGTAAAACAGAGTAGGGACAACCACATGACTGTGAACACACCGACTCTGTGAACACACCGTAAAACAGAGTAGAGAGAACCACACGACCGTGAACACACTGACTCTGTGAACACACTGTAAAACAGAGTAGAGAGAACCACATGACTGTGAACACACCGACTCTGTGAACACACAGTAAAACAGAGTAGGGACAACCACATGACTGTGAACACACTGACTCTGTGAACACACAGTAAAATAGAGTGAGGAGAACCACATGACTCTGTGAACACACAGACTCTGTGTTCACACAGTAAAATAGAGTAAGGAGAACCACATGACTCTGTGAACACAGTAAATTAGAGTAAGGAGAACCTTCTGGTTCTGTGAACACACAGTAAAATTGAGTAAGGAGAGCCACATGACCCTGTGAACACACAGTAAAATAGAGTAAGGAGAGCCACATGACCCTGTGAACACACAGTAAAATAGAGTATGGAGAACCACCTGACCCTGTGAACACACAGTAAAGTCTTCACCTCGCACACACTTCCATCCCATCCCACTCAAGCCTTGTAAGGTGGGTCCTCTCAAAGCAGGGACTGCTGGCACACACTTCCATCCCATCCTACACAAATGATGACTGGTGGATTCTGCATCCACAAGAAGGGATGTTGAGGAGTTTGAAACCAGTCTTCAACCTGCAGATATTTCTAGTTCCTGCTTCCGCAGACTTTGTCTGCTGCATTTTCTTCAAGAGGCAACTCCCTTCGGGCACTGAAACCAGGTCTTCAACCTACATATGCTTCTGTCTCAACCTACATATGCTTCTGTCTCAACCTACATATGCTTCTGTCTCAACCTACATATGCTTCTGTCTCAACCTACATATGCTTCTGTCTCAACCTACATATTATGCTTCTGTTTCAACCTACATATTATGCTTCTGTTTCAACCTACATATGCTTCTGTCTCAACCTACATACTATGCTTCTGTTTCAACTTACATATGCTTCTGTCTGAACCTACATATGATGCGTCTGTCTCAGCCTACATATTATGTTTCTGTCTCAACCTACATATGTTTCTGTCTCAGCCTACATATTATGCATCTGTCTCAGCCTACATATGTTTCTGTCTCAACCTACATATTATGTTTCTATCTCATCCTACATATGTTTCTGTCTCAACCTACATATTATGTTTCTATCTCATCCTACATATGCTTCTGTCTCAACCTACATATTATGTTTCTATCTCATCCTACATATGCTTCTGTCTCAACCTACATATGTTTCTGTCTCAACCTACATATTATGTTTCTATCTCATCCTACATATGTTTCTGTCTCAACCTACATATGTTTCTGTCTCAACCTACATATTATGTTTCTATCTCATCCTACATATGCTTCTGTCTCAACCTACATATGTTTCTGTCTCAACCTACATATTATGTTTCTATCTCAACCTACATATGTTTCTGTCTCAACCTACATATGTTTCTGTCTCAACCTACATATGTTTCTGTCTCAACCTACATATTATGTTTCTATCTCATCCTACATATGCTTCTGTCTCAACCTACATATGTTTCTGTCTCAACCTACATATTATGTTTCTATCTCATCCTACATATGTTTCTGTCTCAACCTACATATGTTTCTGTCTCAACCTACATATTATGTTTCTATCTCATCCTACATATGCTTCTGTCTCAACCTACATATGTTTCTGTCTCAACCTACATATTATGTTTCTATCTCAACCTACATATGTTTCTGTCTCAACCTACATATGTTTCTGTCTCAACCTACATATGTTTCTGTCTCAACCTACATATTATGTTTCTATCTCATCCTACATATGCTTCTGTCTCAACCTACATATTATGTTTCTATCTCATCCTACATATGCTTCTGTCTCAACCTACATATGTTTCTGTCTCAGCCTACATATTATGTTTCTGTCTGCTGCTTCCACATACCTTATCTGTTGAACCTTCTTCAAGAAGGGACTTAATGTACTGAAACCAGAAACCTTCATATACTTCCCTTCCCTTCCATCACACAAACCTTAAGTCTGTTGGATCCCTGTCAACAAGCAACTTGAGGCACTAAAACCAGAAGTCTTCCCTTCTCTTCCATCACACAAACCTTGTCTGTTGGATCCTCGTCAACAAGTGACTTGAGGCACTGAAACCAGAAGTCCTCCTTTTTTTGCTCTTGGGCCACTGTGGTTAACTTGCTGATGATCTCCTCAAAATTGCAGTCTGTGCAGTTGGCCGCCACGTGCTTAAGCAGCGTCTGCATTCCGTCCTTGTCCTCCTTCGGCAGCAGGAGGTTCTCGGCCTTCAGCTCCACCATGGTGGGGTACATGGCGTGGGTCGGGAACCTGCAACACGGACACCCTTGCTCTTACTTCACTGCACAACGGACTGACTCTCATTCACAGCGGTGTACACATATATTTGTAAAAATGAAGATGGGGAAAACAGATAAAAGAAGAAATTTATGACAACAAACAAACAAAAAACTACAAAACAAATAAACAAACAAAGCACACATAACAATCAACAATAGAAAGTATCTATAAAATAAGCACTCAAATCAACAGTTTGTCTTAAGTCTGCAAATTGGCACAGGAATGGAAGCACTAAACTGTTTTTTATTATGTTGGTGTTGACACACAGACATGTATGCAAGAAAAAGGCTGCACACTTTTGATGCTGCTGGTGTTGTAACAGCAAAAAGAAAAGAAAAAAAGAAAAAAGAAAAAAAGAAGAGGTTCCACCAAGATCTGAACTCAGTATCATGGGACTGAGAGTCAGGAGTGATAACTCCATTACACCATGCAGTCACCCAAGAAACAGGGGTGCAGTAAAGCATACTCCCTTTATTTGAAAGAGACTCATTCGTTCATGATTTGTTCGTTCACTTCAATATCTCCCATGTTCTTGTGTTAACCAGTCACCCAAGAAACAGGGGTGCAGTAAAGCATACTCCCTTTATTTGAAAGAGACTCATTCGTTCATGATTTGTTCGTTCACTTCAATATCTCCCATGTTCTTGTGTTAACTGGTTGTCCTGAGGTGACCCTATGTGGTCAATTACTAACTAACTAACTTTTGTTAATTGGTGAAAGAGGTGTTTCTCATTGTATAGTCACATGACCCAGGCATCTTGCCACCAAGTTTCATGTTAATAGGTTCAGTGGGTCAAGTGCCAAATCATGTCACAATGTTGACACAGATCCATAGACACTCTTTTTTTTCTTTTTCTTTTTTCATAAGATACATATAGCTCAAATTTCATTCCACCTCACAAAGACTGAGAACTGTTCGTCAATGTTTCCCACACAGCCAAAGAAAATTAAGATTTTCTTTTTTACGTAGCTGTCATTAATGTTAGCAGTAATTACATTTTAGTTACAAGTGTCAATACCTTAAATTTCATCTTCAAATAGTAGCAACTCTCTATTACACTTCCAGACACCACTGCCAGATTGTTGAACAATGCATGTATGTCTGATTTTTGTTTTTTTAAACCTACTTGTCTAAGCAAGCATCCAGGCTGTATTGGTATGGCCGCTTCACACGCTTGTTCTCAGGAAGGTCAAGGTCGATAGACAGCAGAATGCCGTAGTTTTGGGGGTGGTTCTTGGGGCTGTCAATCAGAGCCATGCACATTTCTGCGGCTTTCTCGTGCAGGTCGGGTTTGTTCTCCACCATGTACTGAATCATGGTGCGATGCATCCCAGCCAGGCACTCGTCCAGCCAGCCGTTCTGCTTCAGGATGTCGACTAGTCAGACAGAGCATGAAAAGAGGGGTAGTGTTTGGTTAGGAGTTGAATTACATACGACTATGCAATAAGTCAAGGATTATGTGTGTGTGTGTGTGTGTGTGTGTGTGTGTGTGTGTGTGTGTGTGTGTGTGTGTGTGTGTGTGTGTGTGTGTGTGCATGCGTGCGTGTGTGTGTGTATGCATTTCCGTATAATACTTTATGTAAACTGTTTTAGATAGGACTGTGCTCTACATATGTACAGACTATCATATTTAAGTTCATACATATTATGTGAGCGCTCAGGGCATTGATGAGCATGCAATAAATGTACATTATTATTATTTCAACTCGTCTAATCGAATGCTTCCTTCTGTGATCAACTTGGCATTAAAGAAGACAATCATGGAGGTTTTCACAAAATGGTGCATGTCATGCAATGGAATCCCTCTTAAAAAAACCCATCAACTAAAAAAGAACACTGGGGTGGGGGTGAGGGTAGGGGAAACTGTTTTGGCTTAGCGATAAGGCATTAGGCTGGTAAGCAGAAGGATTTTGGTTTGATTCTGCTTCAGCTCTCCTCTCTCTTCAAAAGCTGTAGTCTGCAGACACCGTCTTCTGACATTTTCCTTCACAAGTAATCAAACATCAAAATGGCTGTCATCACTGCCCACCTTGATGCAAGAGTTACTGTGGTGGTGACAGCGTAGCAGTAAGTATAGTTTCCTTCTTCCTCCACTTTATGGGATCTCGGTCACCGCCAATGCCTCCTTGGAGCCAACTTGGTGTCAAACAAGTTCAACCAACCAACACTGGTCTTTAAGTAAGGGTGCATGTTGGTGAGTGACTGATATACATGCAAGTATAAAAGGTGTGCAGACAGAGGTCTTTAAAAGATGGGTGCTTTGTCTTTCACTGGGAGTTCCATTGTATTGTTTCCAGAACGTGAACACTTTTCACCTCAGGATGAGCATGGCTGTCAGTTAATTATCAACACCCATCGGACACACAGCCCTAAAAACTTGCGTCAGCGTGAAGGTAGCTGTTTAATGCTGGACTCACAGATCTCTATGAAGAAGGGCAGCACCTCCTCGTACTTTCCTTGTTTCAGCATGTTGGCAAAGAGGTTTTCTCGACACCGCCGGTATTCCTTCTTGGTGACCTCAAATTCATTGGCCTGAAACAAGGTGCACACTCAGTAGCCAACATTGTGTGGAGAGGGTGAGGGAGGGGGGAAGAGAGATGGGGTGAGGGGGGGAAAGAGTGGGGGGAGAGAGATGGGGTGAGGGGGGTGAGGGAGGGGGGAGAGAGATGGGGTGAGAGGGGGAGGGAGTAGGGGTGAGGGGGGGAGAGAGATGGGGTGAGAGGGGGAGGGAGTAGGGGTGGGGGGGGGGGGGAGAGAGATGCTCGTTCAGGATGGCTCTGAAACTGAGCTGAAATTGTCATCAGTAGGGGGCATGGCACAGATGCTGTCCTGCATGCTTTGAATCAACACAGGTATCACTGACCACCACCACATCAGTAGGGGGCATGGTACAGATGCTACTCTGCCTGCTTTGAATCAGTGCGGGTATCAGCGACCACCACTGAGGTGACTCAGTGGCAGTATGCCAGCTCCTTTAAACAGCAGCCCACTCTAATCGTCTCACAGCTTCTCCTAGGGGCCTCATGAGGTAGGCCGTGATGTGGACCAGGCTCTGAATGCGGCTGGGCATAGGAACGTTGGGATTAAGGGCAAGGGTACAACGCCTCTCAAGCCAGCACAGCTGCTGGTGTGTGTGTCATCAGTTGGTCTGAAGGGATCTGCATGCACACTCACACACACACACACACAGACACACACACAGACACACACACACACACACACACACACACACACACACACACACACACACACATACACAGAGCTCAGGAGCTGTGTGAAAGTTGAGGAGGCTGTTCTTGGCTCCTGTCCCTAATAAGCCTATGATTTCTGTGGACATAGAGCAACACTTCAACTTCAACAGATGCTAGGGCAGCAGAGAAAGAAAGAAGCAGAAAAAAGAAAAGAAAAAAAAGAAGAAGAAAGAAGCAAAACAAAAACCCAACCCCCCCAAAGAAGTGGCTATAGCCACAAGAACTTCCAACACATACAGACCTCTAAAACTTCTGACCCAAAGACTTGCAGAAAGCAGCTAACACCTGATTCTGCCTGTAACAGAGACTGTGTCATTAAGTTTGCTCTGTTCCAGATCAGTGGACTTTGTTGGCTGGTTTTAAAAGGATGCTATTGACACTTACCTGATACACAGCGATTGCTTTGCGGGTCCATTCTTCTGCCTTCGCATAATTCTTGCGATGCATTTCCAGCGTCCCAAGGTTCATGAAAGCAGTGGCTATCACCACGTGGTCCCATCCTACAGCATTGGCCTTGATCTGAAGGGATCTGCACACACACACACACACACACACACACACACACACACACACACACACACACACAAGGCAGTGGCTATAGCCACATGGTCCCATCCTACAGTGCTGGCCTTGATCTGAAGAGATCTACACACACACACACACACACACACACACACACACACACACACACACACACACACACACACACACACACACACTTACATACACACAAGGCAGTGGCTATCACCACAATGTCCCATCCAAATGATCACTTTATTTGATCCTGTAGGTTGGTTTTGCCTTACTCAACCAGGGTTTCACACGACAGCCACTGCAGTTCTAACGACAAAGCAGTGTAAGTGATGCATAGCTTTTAATGCTGTACCAAAATTTGTAAAAATAAAAGTCTAAAATAAAGGCCACCAAAACTGCAATCAAAGTATTTAATATGAAATGCAATAATAGATACTGTTACACACATTTAAAAGACCTGGCTAAAGTGTGTCCAGAAGAGAAAGAGAGAGAGAGAACAAAGACAAAAAAAGGGGGTGGGGGGACAATTTTTTTGTTCTGATTGTGCAATGCCAGGCAGCTGACAAGCAATGATTATCCCACAGACTCATGTCCTGCGTGAGAGTCAAAAAGCCTTTCCTCACTTTAAATAAGCTTCTTCCGCTTTGTCCAGATTTCTCATGCGCCTGTAAACAAGGCCGATGTTGGTGTACAAGTTGCCCACGTCCATACTCAGCTGACCAAACAGCCCTTCTTCATATGCCTGTGGCAGAGAACAAAGACTTGAAAGTATAGCAGTTTGCATACAGTGACACAAATCCATTCAAATAATTAAAATGTAAACAAGCACAGCATGAAGTAAGTAACTTGGTGTTTTACACCCTGTCAACCAGTACAGCTATACCAGGCCAGCACAGCAGGAAACAAGGGACATTACTAAGCAGGCAGTTTTAGCCTCTAGCACTAGCCTATCTGAGGTGAAATTATACAAGTTTACAAAACTAATCATGTGTTGGCCAATTATGATAACAGCAACCTAATTTTTGACATACAAATAAACGAGTACCTCCAAGGCTTTGTTATAGTATTCCAGCGCCTTGGCGAAGTCTTGTTTGTACATGTAAATCAGACCCAAGTTCGTGTAACCAGCAGCCTCATTCTTCCGATCATTGTTTGTGCCGTGGAACTCACACGATTTGATCAGGTGCTCAATGCCCTGCAGACAGAAAAAGCAGAAGGGGGGGGGGGGGGGGGGGGAGGAGGGGGGGGGGCATGCAAAAATCAGCAAAATGTCACAGATCTAACCTTGTATTTTGAACAAAGCTTTGGACCATTTCAGTCTTCTGAACTCCTTGTGGTTTGTTTTAAACAGAGTCTCTTTTTACATTACTAAACAATGCTCTTCAATTAAATAAACCTTTAACAATGTTAAAACAAATAGTGGGACAATATTGGCTCTCGAAGTGTCGTGGTGTTTTCATTATATCCAGGTCTTTGACACACAGCATGACCAGCAATAATTAGTATTTGCTAATTCCAGTTTCTCTTCTGCTGAGGGAAGAAAAGACTGGCATGTGACAATGTTCAACATAGTCAATGGAAATGACTGAGCAGACAGGCTAGCAGGCAAACCAACCATCACAAGTGGTTTGCACCTCAGAAAATCTGAAGTGTTGAGGAGCTTGAGACACTACCTGCGGGCACAAAGCCAAAGATGTCACACCACCAATCACCTGGAGGAGAGAGGTGTGGAAAGAGGAAGCGCTAGATGAGCTTCCTTGAATTGATGAAAAAGGGCCATCGTCAATCAGACCAAACTGGACCAAACTGCTTCATATGCAATACAGAGGAAACTTCTGAGAGATGGAGCCGAGTGCATATGGCCTTTCCTGAGCATGTAAATACCATTTTGGATGAACTGTTATTGCTGATCACTTTTATATAGTGCTATTCTCTGCTCTTGCACAGACTCATTTGTCGCATGTGATTCTAAATGATCAAAACTGACCTGACAAAGGGCTGCAGTGTGCAGACTTACTTTGTCGTACTCGGCGGAGTGCATGCAGAGAATCCCCAGGCCGTTGTGGGTGTAGGCAATCTGCTTCTTCAGCTCCAGGTCGTCCTTTTCTGCAAGGGCCCTGCAGAGGCACAACACCAACACAACACAGATACCTCAACATGACACAGATACACCAACATGACACAGATACACCAACATGACACAGATACACCAACATGACACAGGGACACCAACACGACACAGGGACACCAACATGACACAGATACACCAACATGACACAGATACACCAACATGACACAGGGACACCAACACGACACAGATACACCAACATGACACAGGGACACCAACATGACACAGGGACACCAACATGACACAGGGACACCAACATGACACAGATACACCAACATGACACAGGGACACCAACATGACACAGGGACACCAACATGACACAGGGACACCAACACAACACCAACATGACATAGATACACCAACATGACACAGGTACACCAAAATGACACAGATACACCAACACAACACAGGTACACAAACATGACACAGGTACACCAACATGACACAGGGACACCAACACAACACTGATACACCAACACGACGCAGATACACCAACACGACACAGGGACACCAACACAACACAGGGACACCAACACAACACCAACATGACACAGATACACCAACATGACACAGATACACCAACACAACACAGATACACCAACATGACACAGATACACCAACATGACACAGATACACCAACACGACACAGATACACCAACAGCATCTCACTCTGGTTTGCTGGCCCTTCATTATATCTTGTGGGAAGTTTGAATTACCGTACCTGGGTAAGGCGACAACATCCACAAGATCAGCGCTACCCATTCCTACCATGGTGTGCAGTAGTTCCTGTGTCCAAGCAATGGTATGGCTGCCAGTGTTTTTGGAATTTTAACGTACACACAGATGTTGATGCACGTGGTTGCACATGGAATGAAATTTAACCTCGGTTTGCTCAGCAAAGACAAAAAGGTGGCATCATGCAGTATCTCTTAGCATGTTTGTAAAGCTACAGACCAAACAAAGACCCAATGGATGAAATTTTAATCTTCCACTATCCTTGGGTAAACATGCAGAGGTATGTGTGGTGTTTAATGGTGGGTGGGGACACTGATCCCTCCCCCCAAAATACACATAAGCAAAACATACCGCTGAAATTCTTCCATGTTTGCCTCGTGCATGGCTTTTGCCTCATGGTATCGGTCCTGAGAAGCATAGGTACAGGCCAGGTAGTAATAGGCATCTCGCAGGTATTCCTTTCTCTTGTCCTCCTCCATCTTGCCGCCAGCGTTTTCCTGAGAAAATAGCAGAAAGTAGCATGAGTCATCCTTAACAAACATTTGCACTGAGAAAATAGGAGAAAGTAGCATGAGTCATCCTTAACAAACATTTGCACTGAGAAAATAGGAGAAAGTGGCATGAGTCATCCTTAACAAACATTTGCACTGAGCAAACAGGAGAAAGTGGCATGAGTCATCCTTAACAAACATTTGCACTGAGGAAATAGGAGAAAGTAGCATGAGTCATCCATAACAAACACTTGCACTGAGAAAATAGGAGAAAGTGGCATGAGTCATCCTTAACACCACTTGCACTGAGCAAACAGGAGAAAGTGGCGCGAGTCATCCTTAACATCACTTGCACTGAGCAAACAGGAGAAAGTGGCACGAGTCATCCTTAACATCACTTGCGCTTTGGCTGTAGCACGGTAGTACCTCATTCTGAGAAGTGACACTCTAATAAACAGTACACCAAACATCAACAGCCTTTCAGTCCAGTGATTCTGAAGACACAGAGAAACCGGGGCAGGCCATACTCACCAGAATTCTGATTTCTCGTTCCAGAACTTTTTCTGACCCTTTCAAGTTGTTGGCTAGGTCAAAGAAAGACCTCATGTGTGCAACAGTAACGCGCAGCTGCAGAAATAATTAAAGGAATTTAATAATAAAAGTATTTATAAAAAGCAAAATCTTGTCTGTAGAAACTATTCTAAGTGTGTACATGCACACACACACACACACACACACACACACACACACACACACACACACACACACACGCACACACACGCACACACACACACACACATACAAAGCGTGTATGCACACACACGCACACGCACACATACACACACACAAACACAAACACACATACACACCAGCATACTGACTATACAAAACTTAATTTAAACACAACTTAAAATGGACAGCAAACAGAGACTTGAGACAGATAAAGAACAGCAGCATGGAGCAGAAAACATGGCAGGTCACAGTGGCAGGTCACAAAATATCACACATGCATAGTTTCCAGACTGCCATTCCCCAACCTAAGCAAAAATTCCACATAAAAAAACAAAAAAACACACAACCCCCTCCTCACCAAAAACCACAACGTAAAAACCCACAAACAAACATACTGACAAACACACACACTTCAGTTTTCTGAGTCGACCTGGAATGTCTGGCAGACTGTCTGGGTAGTTCATCACTATCAACCTGCCTACCACCGGCAAACAGACCAGCTGTTTAGCCAATGATGAAACAGATATTGCATGTGTGTGTGTGTGTGTGTGTGTGTGTGTGTGTGTGTGTGTGTGTGTGTGTGTGTGTGTGTGTGTGCATGTGTGCATGCGTGTGATATGTGAATTATTTAGAGACTACTTAAATTCAGTTTTTGATTGTGCTTTAATATATGAGGTAAAATGACAGCTTTAATTTCCTGCTGGGAGTAATAAAGTACACAATTACTGTTATTGTTGATTTCAGCTTTTCCCCGTCAACACTTGTGCAGACACATCCGTGCCCATCTAGCAGCCAGTGGCATGGCAACACACAGAGAACACACAACAGTAGCAGACTAATCAGAACGATGAATGCTGCCATACCCCTAATGTAAACAGAAACGACTATAGCAGAGATGTGGGAGAGGAGGGAGTAGGCCAGAAGTTGCTGCTTGGAGTGTGAAGAAGTGACTGACCCTGACTCCAGGCGACTTCTCCCTGTCCAGCTCTCCAGCCTCCGTCGCCAGGTAACAGTCAGCAATGGCGCAGTCCAAAGCAGTCAGCAGTCGACAACACACGTCACTCCACTTCAGTCCTGTCCACTGCCACAGCTCCAACAACTCCAGATCATGCTCACTGCAACATAAACATCTATCCAACAACTCCAGATCATGCTCACTGCAACATAAACATCTATCCAACAACTCCAGATCATGCTCACTGCAATGTAAACATCTATCCAACAACTCCAGATCATGTTCACTGTAATGTAAACATCTATCCAACAACTGCAGATCATGCTCACTGCAATGTAAACATCTTAACATCTAGTCTGTTAACACACAGCTCCAGCAACGCCAGATCATGCTCACTGCAATGTAAATATTGGTTTGTAAACACACAGCTCCAACAACTCCAGATCATGCTCACTGCAACGTAAACATCTCAACATCCAGTCTGTTGAACACACTACAGTTGCAGATCATGCTCACTGCAACATAAACATCTATCCAACAACTCCACATCATGCTCACTGCAACATAAACATCTATCCAACAACTCCAGATCATGCTCACTGCAACATAAACATCTATCCAACAACTCCACATCATGCTCATTGCAATGTAAACATTTATCCAACAACTCCAGATTATGCTCACTGCAATGTAAACATCAGTTTGTAAACACACAGCTCTAACTCTAAGCCATGCACGCTCACTGCAACATAAACACATCTGTTCTTAATCCTTGGAGGTGTTACAAGTACATGGTGTTCATCTGAGGCAGCTGCTTCACAACAGGCATGTTTCATTGGAACAGAAGGTTAGTAATTGGTTTTTAATGCACAGCCATCCTTGAGAGTCATATAAGTGTGAAAATGGAATGGAAAATATAAAAAGGAGGGTATGTTAAGGGAAGACACATTATTGTTCTCATTTACCGAAAATTTAGAAAGCACTGTACTTTGCCAATGGACTTTCGCAGTGAGCTTCAGATTCACTCATCTCCACCCACCGTCCCATAATCTAAGGATGAATCAGTTCTTGGATTTTGATGTCCCATCATCTAAGGATGAATCGGTTCTTGGATTTTGACGTCCCATCATCTAATGATGAATCAGTTCTTGGATTTCAATGTCCTGTCAACCGTACAGGGTCATCAGTCACCTCAGGATGAGTTACTTAACTCTTGGACTGTAACATCCTGCCAACCACACAAGGCCACCTTAGGATGAATTCAAAGAAGAAGACAAAAACCAGAGAAGAAGACCCAACGCAAACAGCAAGGTAACAATCCACCGACTCGTTCATGATCCTGAAGACGGCAAGGTCGGTCAGGGAGCGGATCAGTCCCGCCCTATCCTCCTGCTTCCGCTGCAGCCACACCAGCTCCCGCACCGCGTGCAGCGTGGGCTTCTCCGACAGCTTCTTGGTTGTCATCCAGGGACACAGGTGCTGCCAGGTGACAAAACACAGAAACACACGTTAATCATCTGCTGCCAGGTGACAAAACACAGAAACACACGTTAATCATCTGCTGCCAGGTGACAAAACACAGAAACACACGTTAATCATCTGCTGCCAGGTGACAAAACACAGAAACACACGTCAATCATCTGCTGCCAGGTGACAAAACACAGAAACACACGTTAATCATCTGCTGCCAGGTGACAAAACACAGAAACACACGTTAATCATCTGCTGCCAGGTGACAAAACACAGAAACACACGTCAATCATCTGCTGCCAGGTGACAAAACACAGAAACACACGTTAATCATCTGCTGCCAGGTGACAAAACACAGAAACACACGTTAATCATCTGCTGCCGTGTGACAAACACAGAAACCCACATTAATCATCAGCTGCCGTGTGACAAACACAGAAACCCACATTAATCATCAGCTGCCGTGTGACAAACACAGAAACACACGTTAATCATCAGCTGCCGTGTGACAAACACAGAAACCCACGTTAATCATCAGCTGCCAGGTGACAAAACACAGAAACACACATTAATCATCAGCTGCCAGGTGACAAAACACAGAAACACACATTAATCATCAGCTGCCAGGTGACAAAACACAGAAACACACATTAATCATCAGCTGCCAGGTGACAAACACAGAAACACACATTAATCGTCAGCTGCCGTGTGACAAACACAGAAACACACATTAATCGTCAGCTGCCGTGTGACAAACACAGAAACGCACACTGCTTGTCAGCTGGCATGTGACAAAACACAGAAATGCACATTACTCATCATACGGGGCCGTCATCAAAGGCTGCAGCTGCTGCTGTGTGATAAAAACTAGGTCACCTCAGCTCGGATGAACTTGCTGAAGTTGCTGCAGTATGACAAAACATGAAAGCAAATGGTGAGAGCCCTCAGTGACATGAATCAAATATCTAAAAGACATCAGCTCCCCTTGCATGCCCCTCCACCCTCCCTCCTGCCCCCCCCCCCACCAAAAAAAAAAGAAGAGAGAAAGAAAAGAAGAAGAGACAAAACAAAAAGAGGAGAGAAAAAAACGAAAAAAAAGAAGAAAAAAACCCGGAGAAAACCCAACCCAACCGTATTCTAAGCATGATAACAAAATGTGTACCAACCTTCCGTATTCCATCAAAGTAGGATATCAGCTGCAGTCGAGCCTTTGCTCTGCAAAGAAATAAAAACATTATTAAAAAAAATCTATCCCTGAAACCAAGAAGCAAATACAATGTAAAGCCCGTTCTTAATTGGGTGAACATTTGTTCGCAAACATAGTTGGGAGTATTTGGCAAATATAGTTGGTTTTAACTGGGTGAACTTCACCTTGTTTCACACACACACACACACACACACACACACAAATCACACATCACACATCAACCACACACACGCAAACACACCATACACACACATACATAAAATCACACCCACACATCCCCATCCCCTGCATCCCCCATCCAATCCACACATTCACACAAACATATACACATGAATCATAGATTAACCAAACATAAACACACACACACATGCATGCACGCACGCACAAGCACGCATACACACACACACACACTTTCAACAACAAAAAAACAAAACAAAAAAATGCTTACTCTTCCCCATCATCATGGAGGTACCTCTCCTTGACTGCCTCCCGGAACTCAGCAAATGCAAACCTAGGATGCAGAAAACATTTTGTTTGAACATCAGCATTCACAGTCACGCCCATTCTACTGCACAGAGACAGAACTGTGAAACAAAGGGTTCTACTGTACCAACAGTTCCACTTTAGTATGATAAATCTCTATGTAAATGCTAAAGGCAACCCTGAGCAAAAAGACACAGGTTTTGACTTGAAAATACAGAAAATCTGTAAATATTTCCATTTGCAGGGTCCATATGGTTTAAGAAAATTATATCTATTTTTTTATAATCAATATTAATGCATCAGAAACACTTTCTTGCTTTAAAGATGAGCTCATGAGGGTGTGGCCATGTTAGTTTGATCTTTACCAATGAAAAGCAGCAAAAGGCTGGCTCAAGATGTGTACACACACACACACACACACACACACACACACACACACACACACACACACACACACACACACTCACACACACACACACACACACACACACACACACATACCCCTACCTGTGCTACACATGCTGACCTTGTTCATAACATCATACACAGACACAAAGGGGCAGCACTCATATCCATGTAATTGTGATTTTCACAAACTTGATCATAAACAGACTGAAAAATTGCAGTGAGTCAATTTCCGATTCCATTCCTACTGATAGACACTGTGATGCTTCTTTGCTTCAAATACCCTTTAAGTGATCTCATACACAGAGAAAAAACAGACAGGTACTCTTTCAGTGATCTCACACAAACATACAGAAAACAGACACACATGCAGAGAAAACAAAATATGCCCTTAAAGTGATTTCACACAGACACACAGAAAACAGACAGGTACCCTTTAAGTGATCTTATGCAGAGAAAACAGACAGGTACCCTTTAACTGATCTTATGCAGACAGAGAAAACAGACAGGTACCCTTTAAGACACACACACACACACACACACACACACACACACACACACACACACACACACACACACACAGAAGGTCCCCTTTAAGTGATCTTACGCAGAGAAAACAGACAGGTACCCTTTAAGCGGTCTCACATACAGAGAAAACAGACAGGTACAAACCCATAGTTTCCAAGGTAGGACACTATGAAGTACTCCATGGCAAAGTAGAATGGTGACCACACATTGGACTGGATTTTGAAAATACTGGTGATCTCACTCTCTGTCAAGCCTTGGTGGGACACATGTATAGCTTTCAAGATCTGAATTGTAGGGGGAAAAAACAAAAAAGGCAGGAAGATGAAACAGCATGCACAAACTGCAACAAGTCTTTTTTCCCCTCTTTTTTCTTTTCTTCATTTGAAAAATTTCTTTAAGCCTGTTGTTAGTCTGTGTTGTTGTGGTGTAATTTGTTGACGTAAATTGCCATCTTGATAATCATAAGATCAGTCTAATATTACTTATAGGAAAAGACTTTAAATAAAAAGGAGAAAGAATGCACTACATTGTTTACAGAAACTCTTTCCCACATACACTAGAGCACTCCATGTTGACCTCAAAGTCCTACTTCCTGTCGTTACATTCTCACAAGCTTTTGAATGGCCACCATGCGGAACTGTGTTGACTGCTGGAATGCCCAGTGGTTTGAGGGCTAAATATACTTACAGCACCATACACAAACAAACAATAAGATATATTTTACTAATCCCTGGCGATAAATTTGGGTAACCTTACCTGGGTAAAACTACAGCAGCCGTAAGAGCAGCGCTACCCATTCCTACCAGTGTGCGCAGTATTTTCATGTGTCCAGACAATGGTGTGGCTGACAGCGCTTGGGATTATTATTGTGTGCATAGATGTGGATGCATGTGGTTACACATGGGGGCTGCGCGAACACAAGAACAGAGAACAGAATCTGTGCTGAAAGCTGGCTCTGGAAGAAAATCCCTTGCTGCACCTGGGACTTGAACCCACATCAGTATTGCACCTGGTTTTTCGGTCTGATGTTTAACCGAATGAGCTATCTGCCCCTTAAATTATTGGGGTTTTTGTGGATTAAAAATAAATAAAAATATGCAATAAAGCACCATAATACACATACCACAAACACCAACATCTGATGTCACAAATAGCTTTGGTTCTCAGAACATCTTGTTCTGCTTTGGTTTTCAAAACTTCCTGCTTTAGTTCAGTATATTTCTTTTACAAAGAGTGTGTACTTCACCTGAAAACCATCTTGTTATGACCATTAACACTGATGAAGACAAGCGAGTCAAGTCCTCTCACCTCCCCAACAAGGTTTCCCTCAAACGTGGAATCATCATAGTCAGCTTCAAAGCGCTGCAGACAGTTGTGGATCAACTCTTTGATACTGAAAACGGGCAGGAAGACATCACTGTGTCATCAGCTGATCAGGCAATTATCAAATCAGTGTGTTAAAAAAAAAATCATTATCCCTTTGAGATGTAAACCAGTACAATGCTAAAACCGAAAGCAGACTGCTTGAAAACTGGCAAGATATACACCAGTAAAATGACAACAGACTGCTTGAAAGCTGGCAAGATACACACCAGTAAAATGACAGCAGACTGCTTGAAAGCTGGCAAGATACACACCAGTAAAATGACAGCAGACTGCTTGAAAGCTGGCAAGATACACACCAGTAAAATGACAGCAGACTGCTTGAAAGCTGGCAAGATACACACCAGTAAAATGACAGCAGACTGCTTGAAAACTGGCAAGATATATATGAGTAAAATGCCAAAACTGAAAGCAGAATGTTTGAAAGCTGGTGACGAAAATTGTATCATGTTACAGAATTTCATATTTAACCTACTAACCCCTAAATCTGACTATGCAAATCTGATGGTCACAGTAAGGTTCTTCAGTTCATGTACATTAAATACTTGAGACTTTGTTGTCTCATTGGTACACACAATCAGAATGGGAGAGAGAGACTCTCAGAGAGAGAGAGAGACAGAGAGAGAGAGAGAGACAGACACAGACAGACAGAGAGATGCAAAGAGAGAGAGAGAGAGAGAGAGAGAGAGAGAGAGAGAGAGAGAGAGAGAGAGAGAGAGAGAGAGAGAGAGACAGACAGACAGACAGACAGACAGACAGACAGACAGACAGACAGACAGAAAGAGAGAGACACACACACACACACACACACACACACACAGATGCAGAGACAGAGAGACAGAAAGTGTAAAGCCAATCAGAAAAAGCAAGAATAAAAACAAAGAAAAATGCCCAAGTACAGTTAGGTGAGTTTGCTTTGAATCACTGACTGACCTGTATCACTACTTACACCTTCCACACCAGCATTTTGATATTTTCTGTGATGCAAAGCTAACTGTTCCTGCTTTCACAATAATGCAACTTTCAAAATGTAATCCAAAAATCACACCAAAAATCTTTTTTGGGGGTGTGGGGGGTCCCAAAATAAACACACTCCACTTACTTTGACACCTGGATGAGAGAGTCAATCTTCTCATCTAGCTTTCTGTAGTAACCAAATATGGAGAGTTCCTGCCCATGCACACAAATATCACAAACAATGTCAATAGTGGATGACTTCAAAACAGATCCTGTGATGCTGTGCGTTTTGCAGATACAGGTGATCTGTCAAAAGGTGCAAATGACCTTGACATTAAATTTCATAGAAGAAAAACATTTCTGTCCAGCCTTAAGTGATAACCACCCTGGCTGTAGGATGTATTCTGAGAAGCCTATAAGCGATAACCACCCTGGCTGTATGATGTATTCTGAGAAGCCTATAAGCGATAACCACCCTGGCTGTATGATGTATTCTGAGAAGCCTATAAGCGATAACCACCCTGGCTGTATGATGTATTCTGAGAAGCCTATAAGCGATAACCACCCTGGCTGTATGATGTCCATGTATATTAAACAAAAAAGACCAGTGCACAAAATCCATTTATATATGTAGTTTACACTGCAAAAAAAAGGAGATATATTTGAGGATTAATCTTCATACCATCTACCCCTTCCACACACACCCACAGTCACAACAACTGCCCACCCAACCTCCCTTTATGCCCCCCACCCTACCCAATCCAAACAAAATGAAACTATCAAATGCACACATGCACCCCCCACCCACCCACAAACACTCAAACACACCATACCATGCAAACTTACATTCAGCACAATCACCATACCATGCAAACTTACACTGAGCACAATCGCCATACCATACAAACTTACACTGAGCACAATCACCGTACCATGCAAACTTACACTGAGCACAATCACCATACCATGCAAACTTACACTGAGCACAATCACCATACCATACAAACTTACACTGAGCACAATCACCATACCATACAAACTTACACTGAGCACAATCACCATACCATACAAACTTACACTGAGCACAATCACCATACCATACAAACTTACACTGAGCACAATCACCATACCATACAAACTTACACTGAGCACAATCACCATACCATACAAACTTACACTGAGCACAATCACCATACCATGCAAACTTACACTGAGCACAATTGCCATACCATACAAACTTACACTGAGCACAATCACCATACCATGCAAACTTACATTGAGCACAATCACCATACCATACAAACTTACACTGAGCACAATCACCATACCATACAAACTTACACTGAGCACAATCACCATACCATACAAACTTACACTGAGCACAATCGCCATACCATACAAACTTACATTGAGCACAATCACCATACCATACAAACTTACACTGAGCACAATCACCATACCATGCAAACTTACACTGAGCACAATCACCATACCATGCAAACTTACACTGAGCACAATCACCATACCATGCAAACTTACACTGAGCACAATCACCATACCATGCAAACTTACACTGAGCACAATCACCATACCATGCAAACTTACACTGAGCACAATCGCCATACCATACAAACTTACACTGAGCACAATCTTGAGGAAAAGGGGATTTTCTGTTTGCTGGGCCTTGGTGATCCGGTCCAGCTGTGCTCGTGACAGCTCTTTGCCACTGTGTTTCAACGTTTGCTGCACACAACACAGCACTAATTCAACAATGCAGTTCACTTCAACAGGTCTCTACTGCTAGGCATTAAATAAAACAAAAAGCATGTGGAAAGAGGTGAAGTGTTGAGACCAATGATACATGTTCGCACACAAACAATTCTGGCCTTGGTCAGCTGCTACTGATGTTGTCATACACTGGTATCTTACTGTCTTGAGCCAAAATGTCAGGGCTACTGACATTGGCATGCACTGGTACCTTACTGTCTTTAGCCAAAATGTCAGGGCTACTGATGTTGTCATACACTGGTATCTTACTGTCTTGAGCCAAAATGTCAGGGCTATTGACATTGGCATGCACTGGTATCTTACTGTCTTTAGCCAAAATGTCAGGGCTACTGATGTTGTCATACACTGGTATCTTACTGTCTTGAGCCAAAATGTCAGGGCTACTGACATATTGGCATGCACTGGTATATTACTGTCTTTAGCCAAGATGTCAGGGCTACTGATGTTGTCATACACTGGTATCTTGCTGTCTTGAGCCAAAATGTCAGGGCTACTGACATTGGCATGCACTGGTATCTTACTGTCTTTAGCCAAAATGTCAGGGCTACTGATGTTGTCATACACTGGTATCTTACTGTCTTTAGCCAAAATGTCAGGGCTACTGATGTTGTCATACACTGGTATCTTACTGTCTTTAGCCAAAATGTCAGGGCTACTGACATTGGCATGCACTGGTATCTTACTGTCTTGAGCCAAAATGTCAGGGCTACTGATGTTGTCATCCCAACGAAAGGCCATAGCAAAGGAAGACCACACTGACTTATAAAAGACAACCCTGAAGAAATACCGATCCAGTGAATGGTCACATGATAGACCAGTCTGATGAAAGCTGACCCTGATGAAAGACCATTTGGATGTAAGACCACCCTGTGTGATGAAAGACCCTGATGATGAAAGACCACCCTGCCTGATGAAAGACCCTCTGATGAAAGACCACCCTGCCTGATGAAAGACCACCCCACCCAATGAAAACCCAACCAGATGAAAGACCACCCAGATGAGGGATCACCTCTTTTTTAAGACCACTTTTTTCTGAAGCCTTTCCCTTGATGTATGTCCTGGCTGACTGGGCATAGAGGACAAGTTCCTTCCTTCCTTCCCTCCACATACATGTCCACATTAACAAACCTCTTACCAAGGAGCACCAGTCTCATACCACCACTTCCACTTGATTTTTACAGTGACCTGTTATTGTGTGCTGACAAAAAAAAGAAAAAGATTTCACCCTGATATAACTATACAGGTTGACTGGGTGTACAACACCAGCTTACTTACTTACTTATGATGGCCTGTGCACAAAGCTACTTTCCAACAGTGCCAGTTACTTTCTATTGGGCACAGTATGTGTGTGTGTGTGTGTGTGTGTGTGTGTGTGTGTGTGTGTGTGTGTGTGTGTGTGTGTGTTGTTGTTGTTTTTGTTTTTGTTGGTGTGGATGGGGGTATACTTTAATTATGTTAGCTGATCATATCAGTGTTGTCATTTGCTTACATTTGTATGCTTACAGCTTTTCAGGACCACTTTCCTTGTTGTTAAACCTGGCAAAAAAAGAATGTGAATGTGAATCTGATCTAAGGAGGCAAACTAGCTAGTCCAGCTTCACTCACCACGCAGATTTCATGCTGGGCGGCCTCCGTCAGGGGCTCCAACTGCAGCACTCGGAACTGCCGTTCCGTCTGCAGAACCTTGATGGAGTCCTGGTCCGTGTCATCAGTGGACAACACGCAGAGCACGCCTTTGGGCAGCTTCTCGGGTAGCCAGTACAGAGTCTGATCAGACACAAAAAGGTCACCTGATCTACAGGACCACCAGCTCCTTACATGCAGTGTCGTACTCAAAGAGGGTGAAAAAACTTGTCAACAGTAGATGGAAAACTGACTTAGATGAACATTTTCATGGACCTACAAACCCAAGAGAAAGAAAGAGAGAGAGAGAGAGAGAGAGAGAGAGAGAGAGAGAGAGAGAGAGAGAGAGAGAGAGAGAGAGAGAGAGAGAGAGAGAGAGAGAGAGAGAGAAAGAGAGAAAGAAAAAAGAAGAAGAGAGAACTTGAACTTGAACTCAAACTCGAAAACTTTATATTACAAGGATTGTAGTTTAGGTTCAGTCTAAAACCTGTCTAACAACTAGTCCTTGCTAAGCTACTGATGAGTAGATATCAAATTACAGGCATTAGAGAGAGAGAGAGAGAGAGAGAGAGAGAGAGAGAGAGAGAGAGAGAGAGAGAGAGAGAGAGAGAGAGAGAGAGAGAGAGAAGAGAGAGACAGAGACAGACAGACAGACAGACAGACAGACAGACAAAACAAGTCCATCACTCCAAAACCCCGTGGTTTTTACTTGGCTGCAACAGGTTCAGTTGTCACCACCTTGAGATCTGATTTTCTTTTTTGTTTGTTACTTTGCTATTAATCTGTGATCAGTCAATGACCAAGTTATGGCTTACCTTAAAATCTGTAAATCAGTAAAATCACAACTATGGCTTCTCTGCAAACAGTCACAATCCAGCTATGACTAACCTTACCTGTGATCAGGAAAACACCACCTATAGCTTCCATCTGCAAGCAGTCAAAACCCATCTATACCTAACCAGTATAACATCACCTATAGCTTACATCTGCAAGCAGTCAGAACCCAGGTATGACTAACCTTACCTGTGATCAGTAAAACACCACCTATAGCTTACATCTGCAAGCAGTCAGCTGTAGTAATCTTCTGATACACTCCATTGTTGAAATCTCTGCAGTCAGAGTGCAGCTGCCGGAGCAGCATGTAACACACTTTATGTATGACAGTAAGGACAGGTGTGGGAAAATGGTTGCACACACTACCCCCTCACCCAACATTAGCTGAACCTCTCTGCTTTAGCTGGGAAATGCTAACATCCAGTCTTACCTGCAACCAACACACATGGGAGTTAATTAATGCTTGATAAGGATGTACCTCTGGTGGAGTTTATGTACCTTGTATTTACTTGCATGCCAAGTGAGTGTTGCCATGGGTGGCTCATGTCTTTGTAGCTGCGTTTATGTGAAATCTTCTGAGCACTAAATAACTCCCTTGCGTGTTGATTCTGCAGGAGTGCTCTGGGACTCAGTCTGTTTCAGATTGTTATGTTCAACCAGTCCCAGCCCAACACACAAGGGAATTAATTAGCGCTGGATGAAGATGTACGTCTGGTGGAGTTTACGTACCTTTTATTTACTCGCATACCAGGTGAGCATCACCGTAGGCGAATTATGTCTTTGGTGTTGTGTTTGTGTGACGTCTGTTGAGTGCTAATTAACTCCCCTGTGTGTTGATTCTACATGAGTGCTCTGGGCCTCATTCTGTTTCTGATCGTTACCTGCAACCAGTCAAACAGTCAACCAGTGTGAGCTGAGCCGCAGCTTACCTTGCTGGTTCTGCAGGCCACCACCAGGCGGTTGACGGCATCAAAGACCAGCAACACCCTCTGACCACCCTCCACCACTTTCTCCAGTTTCTTCACCACCTGGTGCTGGAGTTCCTTCCCTTTGGGTCTGTGCTCTGCCTTTGACTTCTGTTTCTCATCATCGGACTTTTCTGGGGCTGTGGACTTCTCTCCCTTGTCTGTTGATGCATCTAAACCCTCCACTTTGCCCTGAGAGTCGGGTTTCTTGTCAGAATCAGCACCTCTGCGTTGCTGGTCCAAGACTGGGTTGCCATTTATAAGATCCCCTGCTTTTTCACCCGAAGAACTTTTCTGATCACTCGTTGATGAACCAGGTTTTCCTGATTTTGTTGGATCTTTGCTGTCGTTACGATTGGTAGCCTGTGTTTGGTTTACACTGTCAGTTTTACTTTTAGCATCATTTTGCAAGTTTGCACTGGTTTGGTTGTGGCCGTTTCTTTCACATGGATCTGTGTCAGAGTTTTTTTCTGACTTATGTTCTTGCCCCACGTCCTCTTTCTTGCTGCTACCTTCCAGGTAATGCTCCAGTTCACCATACACAAAGTCAAGAAGTGCTTCAGGATCTGAAACACATTAATACATGCATTTTCTTTTTAATGACTACTTCAAGTCATGATGCTTTATACAGCATAGATAAAGTTTGCCTCAGAATTTCTCGAAACTTGTCAAAACTCTAGTCTGAAAATTGGCCAATATATTCCTGCCTTTGAAAGCATCAGTCTCAACTGATAAAAGCTTGTGCATTCTCAGAGGAGACCATATATGTGACTTTTATGCTGCTTCAGTGACATAGCACCATTGTGCCTCCAAGAGCTTATTCCCTGCCATGCACAACAGCTTCTTCACAGCCATGCTTGTGCATTTCAAGTGTGGATGAGAGGTACATGAATAAACAGTCTGAGTTCACAGACTTCTGAAACTGCCCCTAAGATCTAGAATACTCTCCCATAGACTCAGAGAGAATGTACTTCCTCGAGTCTTTTGCCTGCACCTGAAAACTCACCTGGTCTCAGCCCAATGCTGAATTGCTGCATTGACTGACACACCCCACCTGTCCAAATTTCTTGACTTTTTACATATATTTTTTTACTTCAGTTCAGCCTTTTTCTTTTTACTGTGTCACTTCTACAATATTTCTGTGTTTTGAGCATAACTTGCACATGGATACTGAATGCTCCACAAGTCTATGGCTGTCATCATCATCATCATCATCACCACCACCAGCACCACCATCACCACCATCATCATCACCACCACCACCACCACCACCACCACCATCATCACCACCACCACCACCACCACCACCACCACCACCACCACCACCACCACCACCACCATCATCATCATCAACAACACTGTATACAGGTAATGAATGGGCTTATTTTCATTAACAACGACAACAACAACAGCAACAACAACAGGACTTGCTCACCTCTTGTTCTGGGGGCACATCCAATGAAGTAAGGAATGACGACAACATCGGGCTGCTGGGAAACATGGTCCTGGAGCCAGTTGCTAAGCAACGCTGACTTTCCAATTCCAGCAGACCCCAACACCAGGATGTGTGGACATGTGCCAGAGTCTTCACTCTCTGGTTTTGCTGCAAAGGCACAAACAGGCATTGTTTCAGGACAGGACTTACTGTGGGTGATGTGGATGAGTCCAGTTCTATTTAACAGACATTTAACAAATCAGCATGCCACAGACATGAATAGCTGACGGAGAAACATGACCCATGACAGCACAGCTAAGGCTACTGGTTATCAGCATTCATTTTACAGAAAAGAAACCACAGCAAGCACACTGACAATAAACACTGCTGAAGGTGCACTCTCATACATTTCCGTTTTACCTACCGTCAGATGGGACGGGGAGGCATTTATGTCTTCCAGTTAGTTTAGCATTGATGCTGCTGATTTGGGTTTGATTCCTCGGTGTGGCCAGATTAGTTCTCCCAGAGTCAACTTTCAGCGCTGATTCTCTTGCAGTGTTTCTACCCCCCACCTCCTATGCACAATGACATGCATTACATCTGTGCATTAAAAAAAATCCCAAGCACTGGCAGCCATACCATTGTTTGGACACACGAAGACACAGGGCACACTGGGTCAACTTTGAATGTGACTGCCTACAGGGCAAGGGAATCAAAAACTAGACACAGGACACACTGGGTCAACTTTGAATGTGACTGCCTACAGGGCAAGGGAATCAAAAACTAGACACAGGACACACTGGGTCAGCTTTGAATGTGACTGCCTTGACTGCCTACAGGGCAAGGGAATCAAAAACTAGACACAGGACACACTGGGTCAACTTTGAATGTGACTGCCTACAGGGCAAGGGAATCAAAAACTATCATTACACACAATTTGTCTCCCCTACAAAACAGGCATACCACCTCCATAAAGGAGGGATGCAGAAGAACACTCTAGAACGCTCTTCAGACATCAGCTTACCAGCATGAAGGGATTGATTGAGAGCCGTAAAGCAGTCCTGGTTCCCAACGTACAGCGAGGTACGGCTGGCCATGAAGGCTTTGTGAGGGGCGAGGTCTTTTTCTCGCCGTGGCAGATCTGCTCCTTGCTTCAGCACCTTGTCATTCAGGTGCTTGATGACAGCTTCATACATCAGCCTGGCACCCTGCGCCCAGACACAAGAAACAAACAATAAGCTAAAGTTGTGGAGTTAATAGGCAAGGCAAAAGAAGACAGTCACTCAAAGAAGATCCCTCTTTTTCCTATGCTGCTCCTTCTGTCTGGAGTTCTCTGCGAGAAATTAGACATTAACACATGCACAACCATTGCATTTAAATCCACTGTGAAGACCCATCTGCTTGACACCTACTACTGCTAGCAAGCACTGTCCCATTCAACTTGTTGTGAAATTATTTCTGTTGACCTTTGTGGTGTGTGCATGTGTGTGTGTGCATCTGCATGTACGTGTGTGTGTGTGTGTGTGTGTGTGCGCGCGTGCATACATGTGTGCATGTGTGTTTGTGTATGTGTGCTCAGGTAGGTGTGTGTGTGTGTGTGTGTGTGTGTGTGTGTGTGTATGTGCTGTGTATGTGTATGTGTGCTCAGGTGTGTGTGTATGTGTGCTTAATGCAGGTCTTGCAGTTTGGCTTCTTTTGGTTTCATTTGTTTGTAATCATTGTTACTGTCATTTTCCGCTTGTGGTGTCTCAACATGAGTGTTCTGTACAGCCTGCCAAGCTCTATTTTTATGTTAGAGGATTATGCTTCACAAATCTTTTATTGTTTTTATTATTAAAAGCAGAACAACCCAAAACAGTTTTTGAGTAACCAAGTGATTGTTAATGAAAGATACCAAAATGAAATGAACTAGAAAAATTATTCATCAATAAACAAACAACAAGAATGTCCAACAGCATTTACAGAATATGCCTTCATCAGGTACAGGTATTATAAGTACAAAGACAGCTGTTGACACAGCTCTGCAACAATTATCATTGTACTTGACAAACTGGTGGTGCTTTCTCTTTGTGCATTTCAGTACAAACAAGGCTATTTACAGAGGGGACGTTCCAAGAAACAAACAACAAACAGCGAAATCAAACCGTCATTCGTTTTTGACACTTAGTTTTTCCTGGGACTTTTTCTTTTTCTGTTTAAATTTGAACTGTTAGCACTGCACAACTTATTGAAAACACTGGCTACAAAATACAGAGTGAGAGTTACTTGCGATTTAAAAACTCTTGTATACACACACACACACACACACACACACACACACACACACACACACACACACACACACACACACACAGACCCATCTGCTTCACCATGAAAAAAAAGGAGGGAAAAAAAAAAGCCTAGACAAATAAAGGTACATGACAAATGGATAGAGTAGACTTTTGTAGCAAGAACAAGCCCAAGAGCAAAACAACAAAAACAAATGATGACAATAAAATACATCAAACTGTAGTATCCTTACATCGTGTGGATTTGGGTAATCCATGTGAACAGCAAGAGTCTGCAAAAAAAGGAAAGCAAAACAAATACTGGATTTTATCTGATACTGAGTTACACACACACATACACACACACACACACTCACACACACACACACACACACTCACACACACACACACACACACACACACACACACTCACACACACACACACACACACACACACACACACACACACACACACACACGCACATTATTAAACAGATGTATAAAATATTATTAGATGTATACATATAAATATCCCTACCAGCTGCAAAACAACCTGAAAAACACTGACACCACAGGATACTCAGATGACCATGCTGAACAAGACAATTGATGAATAACACATCTTTAACAGTGATTCCTTCATCAAAATTCAATCAGCTGCATGATCCTCTGTCACCAAGACGGAGACAACAATGGAAGAGCACTGATAACATGTTAGCTTCTAGATCATTCTCAGCACTCTGTTAGTAACACAGGGACTGGACTTTTACAGAATGCACTTCTTGCACCTATAGAACGGTGCCTAGTCAAATCTGTCAGGAGCTAGAAATAACTGAGATAAAAATAGATTTAGGCTTTTGATAAAAATGCAACCAACGGGGCATGTTCTTCAGTTAACAGTTTGTTTCCCTGACTTTTGCTAGCTTGTAACCAGATGCAACATGTTCATGGCCCTCAGACATGTCAGTGATGTGAGACTCACAGATACTGCACTGTGATTCAATGATTTTAATGTCCTGCACCGTGTGAAGCATATCACTCAAAGTCACTGATTTATTCCTTATTACTTGATAACAGGTAAAACACTGAGAATGATGAAACTGTCAGTAGGAAGAAAGACAAAAAAAAGGCACCTTTTCCCGAGTAGCTAACACTTTTTGTTTGAGCTCAGCCAGCCGTTCCACTGAGACAGAATCCTCAGACATGTAGTTTGCTGCCTTGTCTTTGTGCATTTCTTTCATCACATCATCATATTTCTGAAACAAGTTGGCAATATGATGCTCATTAGACCTCTCTCACTGCACACACATGCACACACACACACACACACACACACACACACACACACACACACACACACACACACACACACACACATACACACGCATGCATGCACGCATGCACACACACACACATGCATGCATATATGGAGAGAGAGAGAGAACTCAAAAGCTTTATTTTATAAGGATTGTAGTTTAGCTGTAATCAAAAGCTAACAACTAGTCCTTGTAAACTATTGATCAGTAAAAAATGTACAGGGCATCATTTATGTATTATATGCACATATGAAGCATTCATGAATGTGAAATTGTATACATGAAAATGTATACATGGAGCATAACACAGAGAGAGAGAGAGAGAGAGAGAGAGAGAGAGAGAGAGAGAGAGAGAGAGAGAGAGAGAGAGAGATGTTTAGATTGATGTTAAAATGATAAAAATAAATAAGTGTATTTAAAAAAAAAATATACAACATATAAATGCATCCTGAAAAAGGTATAATTTAAACATAAATCTGCCACACTGTCTGAGCTTTTGATATATTAGAAGAAAAAATTAACATAAAAAGTATTTAACCATTTACTTCTCTTGTACTTCTACAACTTTACAGCCACTCACTTTATCCCTGAAACAAATGACAGCAGGCATGTTGCCAGGATGGTTGAGGTGGGCATGGCGAAGTTCAAGCTCGGTCACGCTGCATTCACGTGCCTCTGCCAGCCATGGGTACTTGCCCAATGCAGCATCAATGTTTTCTTGGAGAAGACCATCTGTGTGCCCATGCCAGCCATAACGCTGGACAGTTGTAAAAAAAAAATCAAAAAAAAATCAACAACACAAAATCACAGGGTATATCAACAAATATGTAATTTGGTAACTGCAGTCTTGGCCACAGGTATTTTTCAATGTATGATACTATGAACTGAAGTACAGCTGACATTGTAAGTATGATGCCTTAATAAAACACTGCTCCGATGTCTTTTCTTACACCCGTGACCCTGCAGCATTTCTCAGTCATTAACATCAAAAGCAATTTTTCACCAGCTGATACCAGCACTACTATAGTGCTCCTCATTTATAATGAACTTGCTTATAATGACAAATTTCAAATTTTGCTTAGCCCCCCCCCCCTCCCCAACTTGTTCTTTGTAAAAATAAAATGCTGGATCCGTATTCAAGGGGGGGGGGGGGGGGGGGGTGCGTGGGGGGATCTAATGAGAGCTAAATAGGCTTATCTGCAGCAAAACACAGACACACAGACACATATTCGCTTGCACCAAATTCCTCCTCTTACATCTTCTGCTAGTTATTTAGCTGGCAGAGAACAAAACAACAAACAAAAATCCCCCAATTTTTATTCTTAATCAAAATTTATTCGATCAATACCTGTGCAAAAAAGCACACCAGCATGTCAGACCGGTCAATCTCTCTGAAGCAGATGTTAATGGTCTGTGCTTGCTGCGCCGACTCGGCACTTATTCCCCACCGCATGTCAACAGGGACGAACTGTAAACCCATTTCAGAGCACTTGTGCTGAATCTCAGGGAAATATTTTCTCGTCAACTCCTCGCGTTCCTCTTCCATCCCTTTGAATGGGGAGGAAAAGAAGACACGAAAAGTCTGTGGGTTTTTCAACACGGCCATGTTGGTGTTCGAACCAGACACTACAGAAGCACTGTCATGTTTGTGCCATCATTCCAACTAAATGTTTTTCCGACTTCTTGTTGTTAACAACATGGGCAAGGGGCATAACCACTGCCAGTTTACACTGGGGACAAACGGGCTAAAGGTAACGGATGATTAATCGCAGGAGATATTTCATCCTGAAACATAACGACAATTAAAAAATCCGCAAAACGCTTTAATCACATCATTGTACAACGTTCATCATAAACGCTACAGGTTTGAGCTTAATACTTTAGGATTAATGGCAAAATAAATATATTCGATTGACCTCAAAGTTCTCGTTTTTGAAAAAATCAACAGCGATTTGAGAATAATTCACCATTCGCGGATACGATGGGCTGGTACAACAGACAGCTGATGACAACGGAGTGATCTCCCGTCCAACAACAAAGATGGCTTCCGTACACGTGCAGTATGATTCTGGCCCTGACAGTGACAGTGAGGTGGAAGACGACGATTACTTGGGTAACAGTTAGAAACAGTCGTTTTGACATGCTGATCAGGGTAATCGTGGTAGTTTATTCCTAATGTCCCTCCCATGCTGCATTTTGGACAAATTTCGACGAGTTCCTGAGACGTATACCATCGGCATCGAGGTCCAGTCAATTCTAGTTTTTCTATTGGATACAACTACGAGATGAGATTGGACCTCGTCAGCTCGTTAGTCATTGTAATTCTAGCCCCGACCCCTGTATCCTCCAGTCCACAAAATATGTCACATGAGTTGAGAAGACTGTGTGTCAGACTTGTGTGTAAGACCTTTCTGTTTTCAGCAAAACAAAACTTGTAGCTTGTCTGAAAAGTGAATGTAGTCTTTCTCCGTTTAACTTTTAATCGCATCTACACACACACACACACACACACACACACACACACACACACACACACACACACACACACACACACACACAATTAATACGGCTGACAAACTGTCAGACCTGGTCAGGTGCCCTTGATGATGATCAGACAGATTACACTTTTACAGGTGTGACTGCATTTTCAGGTACCAGCGTTGATACAGATGGAGCAAACTTGGCATCACAGGATGAGGCAATGGGTCAAGCGATGGGGGAGTCACTGGAGAGTGAAAGTGAAACGAAGGACACCGAGAACACAAGCACAACAGAGGAAAACACAAAAAGTGGTATTGCAGATGTTATGGCAAAGATTCTTGGAAAGACAGTTCCGAAAAACAAAAACCCTGTTCTAGCCAAGGGTCAGACAGACAGAGAAATTCAAAGGAGAAAAAGGATGCAAGACAAGGAGACTGGCAAGGTGGGGAAGAAGTCTAAGAAATCTAAAGATGGTGATGAGTCTTCAGATTGGACAGATGCAAGTGATGATGACAGTCCTGAATCTCGGAAGAAAGCTCAACTGAAGATGCAAAAGGTAGGTTTCAGAGTTGTTGTTACTTCTTTACACTTACACTAGTTACAGTAACAGTAGAAAGACTGGAAACTTTTTCTTTGTGTTATTGTGTACCATGACAATAATGAGTTAATCATACATTACGGCAAGTATAACAATGATTTGCATAGACCTGATCAGTAAGTACTATAACAGTATAACTATAAGAAGAGCGACTGTATAGAAAACTGATGGCAGTTTGTTGTGTTGTTTCCCTTGGATCTATGGACTAAGTCATTGTTTATACACTGTCAGAGAGAAATTGATGTCTGCTGGCATAGCAAGGCGCCAGTGAGTTAGTTATTAATACATATGTGTAAAGTCCGTTTCAAATCTTGTGACTAGTGTGAGTCACTATGAGTCATCCAGTGTTTTTTCTTCATGCTTGTTTCAGAGGAAGGAGTGGGAAGACATGGGTCGGATGAAGCCTAGCGTGTTAGACAAGGACAAAGAAAGACAGCTTCAGAAGATTGCAACAAGGTCAGTGTTACTGTGTTAGAGTGAGTTAGACTGTTAGTTTTACAGTTGTTTTGTTAGTATTACCCACTGTTGCTGTATATCAGAAAACAGTCTTAAACTCGTATAGATCTATAGACATCTTCAAAAGATTGCAACAGGGTCAGTGTTAACCCATTGTCAGTGTTGCAGCCTATCACTAACAAGTATCAAGAAACAGTCTTATGAGTTATAATGTACTGTTATACTATAGACATCCTGGAAAGATTGCAACAAGGTCAGTGTTACCCATTGTCGCAACATACCAGGAGTATATAGTAAGGAACTTGGTGTTTTACGCCCAATCAACCAGTATGGTTATCAGGGCGAGGACATACAAGGAAGCAGTCTACTGTAACTTCTAAGTCTTATGGACATCTTCCATAGATTAGATTGCAACAGGGTTTTACCCACTGTTGCTGCATTATCAAGGATCTGTCTTTATAATTATTTTTTGCCTTCAAGTACATTTAACTTCATTTTGTTCCCATAAAGCGACATGTAATGTGAACAGTGAATCAGACTAACTTTTCATGACTTGTGCTGTGCCCTGATACAACCTTCGCAACTGACTTTGCATTAAATACTGAGAACTGTGAATCATTGCTCTATCTGCCTTTGTTCCACTCTCTCTTTTACACATGTGTGTACATGCATGTTCACACTTAGGGAAATTACACACACACACACAGACACTCACACTTGCATGGGTTCATTATTGATGTTAGTTGATTGTTGCCTTGCAGGGGAGTTGTGCAGCTGTTCAACGCAGTGCGGCAGCAGCAGAACATACTGGGGGAGAAGTTATCGGAGGCAGGCTCCTCCGAGAGACGCAGGGACAAGGCGAGAGGCTCCTTGAATAAGAAGAGCTTTCTGGATTTACTGGACAGCACCAAATCTACATCTGCACTGGCCTCCAGGAAGGACAAGAGACAGGTATATATGCAGCAAACCTACAGTGTCATGAGTGCATCATTGGTAATGGATGGACAAATGGTTTTTGCAGGTACAGTTGTTATTTTATGGTGTGATTCCACCTGACTGTATGAATGACAGTCTCTGCATTTTGTTGCTCTTTACAACTTTACTGAGGTCAGAAACAGCATTTGTATGTGTGTGTGTGTGTGTGTGTGTGTGTGTGTGTGTGTGTGTGTGTGTGTGTGTGTGAGAGAGAGAGAGAGAGAGACTCTGTGTGCATGTGTGTGTGTGTGTATTTTTGTTTATTCAAGTAAATTTATTTACTCTTCCCCACCCTGATATAACCATAATGCTTGACTGGGCATAAAAGTTAAAACACCAAGTTACTCACTTATTTACTCATCCACAAACTGCATTTTTGGTTGTGATCTTTTCCATGTGACTAGTGACTATAGTGTTGCTGTGTTTTATGATTCTTATGTGCATAACAATATGAAGCCCACACCTATTTTCAATGACTTTTTCCTGTTACCTGTACATAATTTGTGTACAAGGCAAAGGCACTGAAGACAATGTTGGCTTAAGCAGGCTTATGTCATAAGGGAAGAAAGTGGGTTTATGTGATAGCGGAAATCAGTGGGTTAATATAAGGGAAATAAGTGGGCTTATGTTGCAAGGGAAAATAAAAAACAAACTGAATGTTGGCTTTCTTCAGAAACTGTTAATGGTAGATTGTTCAAACTTTACACGTTGAGAACCTTTGAACTTTAACCTGCATAACAGTTTATTGACCTTGAAACATTTTAAGGTCACTGGAGAGCCAGAAAGATAAAAAAATCCCCAGTTGTGTTTTTTGTTTCAAATAGATCATTTGCTTTGCTTTTGTGTGTGTGTGTTTCATTGTAGTAGTCAAGATCTTAGATATGTTAGAACTGCCACTTTTGGTAAAAGTGTATGAATGACTGTAACTTAGTCAGATAACTGTTCACTCAGGCATTCATTCAAAATTGACCTGATATACATGCGTGTGTGAGTGTGTGTGTGTGTGAATCATTGTTGTCAGTATATGTATATTTAAAGATTTCATAGGTGCTTAGAAACGGTATGGGTTAAGCACTCTAAGTTCCCATTCTTATTGTTACATGCACTTTCTGTTGATGGAACAGCTGCAGGATGAGTCCAACAAGTCAGAAACGTGGAGCATACTGCGTGACGACTTCATGATGGGAGCCAAAATGAAGGACTGGAACAAGGACAGCGATGGCAGTGGAGATGACAGTGCCATAGGAGTTGATCATGATAACATTATGTAGCATAGTGATTAAAGAATTGTGTAGGTAAACTGTGTGTGTATGTGTATGTGTATGATGGGGTGTTGATGTGGAGGGGATCTGTGTGTGTGTGAGGGAGTGTGTTTGGTGTGTGGATGTGTGTGTGTGCGTTTGAGTGTGTGTGTGTGAGAGAGAGTGTGTGTGTGTATGTGAGTGTGTGTGTGTATGTGAGTGTGTGTGTGTGTGAGAGAGAGAGAGTTAGTGTATGTATGTGAATGTGAGTGTGTGTGTGTGTGTGTGTGTGTGTGTGTGTGTGTGTGTGTGTGTGTGTGTGTGTGTCTCTCTCTCTCTCTCTCTGTACGCAAAACATGCATGCATGCAGATGCACACTCACGTGTACACATTTACACACAAATAGATGCACACACATATGCACACACACACGCACACTGTTCTTTACATTTTAATAGGCATGCATGCAGTACGTGAAAGAAAATAAAGCATAAAAATAAAAAACAAATGGGTGTTTTGTCGACGTAGATATTTTAGCCCCAACTGAAATTATCTCTGTTGAATAGTGATCCTGCCCAAACCCCGAAAAAACAGATGCTCCACTGAAAAAGCAAAGAACAACAACAACAACAAAATCATCAAACAAAACAACAACAACAAAAAACAAAAGCGAGAGAGAGAGAAACAAAAACAACCCAACAACGAAAACAACCAAAGAAAGAAAAGAAGAAGAAGAACAACAACAACCTGAGCCAACACCAGGACATGG
>OY757543.1:2900743-2918243 GCA_963584105.1 Alviniconcha strummeri
GCCAAGGTCACTCTGCATGCCTCAACGGAGCATGAATGGCAGCAGAAGCCTGTGCGCTTTGTGTCGTGCAGTCATTATGTCAGCAGCCAGACGGGAGAGGTCGACCTTCAGAGAGACGCCTCCTTGGGAGGGACTTATACCGGTCAGATAACTGCTGATTTTCTGAGGACTTAGGTTACGGGCCCTGGGGTTGCAGTTAACGTAATGTAATCTAAAAGACTATTAGAATACTGTCACTTAATTTGAGCCCGAAAGACATGGTACAAAATAACAGGGTCAACAAAAGTGTACAAATTAAGAGAACAATGAAACCCTCCTACTTATGAGCAGATACGCTTTAATGCTTCATTCAATGTCTTTCTCATTGCTTCCCCCACACACATGCCTACATATATACACACACACACACACACACACACACATTTGTCATGGTACCAGTAACTCTGAATGAAGTGGACTACATCATGTGTACATACCACTGTCTCAGTACCTCTGAAGCAGACTGCATGTGTACCTATCAGTGTAACACTATCAGTACCTCTGAAGCAGACTACATGTGTACCTATCAGTGTATCAGTACCTCTGAAGCAGACTACATGTGTACCTATCAGTGTATCAGTACCTCTGAAGCAGACTACAGTACATGTGTACTTATCAGTGTATCAGTACCTCTGAAGCAGATGACATGTGTACCTATCAGTGTATCAGTACCTCTGAAGTAGACTGTGTGCTTTTAAACATGTTTACATGTGTTTGTATATTTACGTACATGTGTGTGTGTGTGTGTGTGTGTGTTTACAATGTCATTGAGTGTGTGTGTGCGTGTGTGTGTGTGTGTGTGTGTGTGTGTGTGTGTGTGTGTGTGTGTGTGTGTGTGTGTGTGTTTCTGTATGTGTGTGTGTGTGTGTGTGTGTGTGTGTGTGTGTGTGTGTGTGTGTGTGTGTGTGTGTGTGTGTGTGTGTGTGTATGTATTTCTCTGTGTGTGTGTGTGTGTGTGTGTGTGTGTGTGTGTGTGTGTGTGTGTGTGTGTGTGTGTGTGTGTGCAGGGGTGGAGCCCATGGGCTTGTTCTGGAGCATGAAGCCATGCCCCTCAGGTCCACAGAACATCCGCATGGTGGTGAAAAACGTGGAGCTGCCGGTACTCTACAAGCTGTCCATTTACCTGAGCCATTTAGAGCTGGATGAGCTCCACGTGGATAGCGCCCAGCATCAGCCATTTTCTACCCTGCATGTGGAGCGGGTGGTGAAGCCGGCAGATGTCAGAAGAATACCGGTCAAGGATGGCACTGTTCGGGGGACGCTCTTCTTGCCGCCTGGTGAGTGGGTCTCTGTCCAGGTTGGGTCTTTGGCTTTGTTTTGGGAAAGGAAAGGACACTCTTGACTGGGACGACTGGGGAGTTTAACCCACTTGGCCCCAGACTGCCCGTCACCGCCTGCACTTTTGCCTTACTGTGCAACCTCAGGCAGAAAGGGCAGCAGAAGATCTGGGGCCAAGTGGGTTAAGCTCTGGACACTCAGACTAGCGTCTTGGACAGCGTCTGGACACTCTGACTAGCGTCTTGGCTTATGCAAATAGGAACAGGATTCTCACAAGACTTATAGCCTTGTTTCCACTATTCTTTACTACTTCAGACGATGTCTTTTGTTCGAAGTTTGGTGGAGTTTGAGCAAAACTGTGAATTTTCAAAGTTGTGAGATGGACACACGATTGATGCACGAAAATAAACAAAAGCCCTACTGTTAGCAGTGGTGTTGGAGCTTCCTTTGAGATTAAAACTGCAAATTTGGCTCAGTCACTTACTGTGGGCACCCTAACAGAGTCACAGAGCTTCATCTTTGGAGATTCAAACTGGAAATTTTGCAAAGTTGGTTACCCTGTAGGCACCCAAAAACCTGACATTCAGATGTGGACATTTCGGACTTTTTATTTTTTATTTTTATGCTTTTTATTTTTGAGTGAAGAAAAAAATCAATTCCTGTTGGATATTCAAGAACACTGTATTCGCAAACTGGGAAAAATATAAAGTGAGCTTAAACTGTCGTTTGGTGTTTATTATTGATTTTTAAGGTTGTATACTAGGATCCTTTGACACAGTTACTTCCCTTCGCATGGGATTTCGTAGCGAAAGGGCAGCGGCTGGTCTGGGGCCAAGTGGGTTAAGCTCTGGACACTCAGAAGTCAGTTTGCATCTGACTGCCACAATGTATTGATACAATCCCAGAGGAGTTTTTTATTGGTGCTCAGATAGCAATACCTTTGTAACAGACAACTCAGATTGTATCAGGTGTTTCTTTTATAATTATCCACATTGCTTAAGCCATCACAAATTTTAAAAAATCATTTGAATCGAGATGGAGCTCATTTTTTACTCATACCTGTGTGTCCTTTTTCTTTTCGCTAGGGTTAATCAGTTATCATACCTATGTTTTTGTTGTTTTTACCAGGGTTAATCCATTATCATACCTGTGTGTCCTTTTTCTTTTTACTAGGGTTAATAACTTATCATACCTGTGTCTTTGTTGTTGTTTTTACCAGGGTTAATCCATTAGCATATCTGTGTGTCCTTTTTCTTTTTACTAGGGTTAATCCATTAGCATACTTGTGTGTCCTTTTTATTTTTATTAGGGTTAATCACTTATCATACCTGTGTTTCTGTCGTTGTTTTTACCAGGGTTAATCCATTATCATACCTGTGTGTCCTTTTTCTTTTTAATAGAGTTAATCACTTATCATACCTGTGTTTTTGTGGTTGTTTTTACCAGGATTAATTCATTATCATACCTGTGTGTCCTTTTTTTATTTTATTTTTTTATTTTTTTTACTAGGGTTAATTACTTATCATACCTGTGTTTTTACCAGGGTTAATCTATTATTATACCGATGTGTCCTTTTTCTTTTTACTAGGGTTAATAACTTATCATACTTGTGTCTTTGTTGTTGTTTTTACCAGGGTTAATCCATTAGCATACCTGTGAGGCTGTGTGTCCTTTTTCTTTTTACTAGGGTTAATCACTTATCATACTTGTGTTTTTGTTGTTTTTACCTGAGTTAATCCATTATCATACCTGTGTCTCCTTTTTCTTTTTACTAGGGTTAGTCAGTTATCATAGCTGTGTTTTTGTTGCTGTTTTTACCAGGGTTAATCCATTATCATACTTGTGTCCTTTTTCTTTTACTAGGGTTAATCACTTAGCAATCATACCTGTGTGTTTTTGTTGCTGTTTTTACCAGGGTTAATCCATTATCATACCTGTGTCCTTTTTCATTTTACTAGGGTTAATCAGTTATCATACCTGTGTTTTTGTTGATGTTTTTACCAGGGTTAATCCATTATCATACTTGTGTCCTTTTTCTTTTTACTAGGGTTAATCAGTTATTATGCCTTTGTTTTTATTGTTGTTTTTACCAGGGTTAATCCATTATCATACCTGTGTCCTTTTTCTTTTCACTAGGGTTAATCAGTTATTATACCTTTGTTTTTGTTGCTGTTTTTACCAGGGTTAATCCATGATCATACCTGTGTGTCTTTTTTCTTTTTACTAGGGTTAATCAGTTATTATACCTGTGTTTTTATTGTTGTTTTTACCAGAGTTAATCCATTAGCATACCTGTGTGTCCTGTTTTACTAGGTGAGGGCCCCTTCCCAGGTGTCATTGACATGTTTGGATTGGCTGGAGGTCTCATGGAGATTCGAGCTGCCATGTTGGCAGCGCATGGTTTTGCTGCATTAGCACTGCCGTTCTATCGCTATGACGACCTGCCAAAAAACTTTATGGATCAGACGTATGATTATTTTGAGGTGAGAAAGCATTGTTTCTGAAACAGCAACAATCAAAACAAAAGCTGTCTATCATCTCTATCATCTCTATCAGCCTGTACAATGTGTGTGTGTGTGTGTGTGTGGGTGTGTGTGTGTGTGTGTGTGTGTGTGTGTGTGTGTGTGTGTGTGTGTGTGTGTGTGTGTGTGTGTGTGTGTGTGTGAGTGAGTGAGAATGTGTGTGTGTATGTGTGTGTGTGCATGCATGTGTGTGTGTGTGTGTGTGTGTGTGTGTGTGTGTGTGTGTGTGTGTGAGACTGTGTGCAGGTGTGTGTGTGTGTGTGTGTGACTGTGTGCAGGTGTGTGTGTGTGTGTGTGTGTGTGTGTGTGTGTGTGTGTGTGTGTGTGTGTGTGTGTGTGTGTGTGTGCATGTGTGTGTGTGTGACTGTGTGCATGTGTGTGTGTGTGACTGTGTGCATGTGTGTGTGTGACTGTGTGTGTGTGTGTGTGTGTGTGTGTGCATCTTTTACATAGTTATGCTTGAACCCTTTTTGATGTGTTCATTATGTGTTAGCTTTTGTTAAATTGTAGATAACATTTTCCATCTCGATGTACATATGTGTTATGTTTGTTCAGCGCATTGAGCTGTGGTGTAGATGTATTATGAATTTCCATTATCATTATTATTAAATAGAATTGTGTGTGTGTGACGGAGATAGGACTCTAAAATCCAGGCAAGCAGAAGTGTACTTTTATAATTTACATAAAAGCACCAAAACATAAGTACAACAGTATTCCTCTGAACTCAAACAAAATCGCGATTATAATAATAGATAACTTTTGTGTAGTGCTGTTCTCTGGTACCCCTGTCCTCAGCCACAAGGACTGGCACCACTGTTTAGGTCACAGTTTGTTGGAAACTGTTTTCCTCTTAACTCCATACAAAAGAACACTCGCCAAAGACTACCTTTCTTTCTAGACCAAGAAATCTGTTAATGAAATTTAAAGTCTTTTCCTCTCATTTTCATTAAAAAAAAAAGAAAAGAGCACTGGACATGAAAACAACACAGTTCAACCAAAAACAGATAAGTGTCTTAGCTCTCCATCTCATTTTTCATCATTTTTCACCATTTAACTGTTGTTTAAGTGTTGTTTTGTAGCTTGATAAAGGGGATCACCCCCAAAATGAGCTTGTTGTGTTTTGTCCTAACAAATGTTGTGTTTTGGCCTAACAAATGTTGTGTTTTGTCCTAACAAATGTTGTGTTTTGTCCTAACAAATAGTGCACTTCTTAGCCCTTTATGTGTTGGGATCATTCCGATGAATTTGTCACCAGAAATGACTCCTCACATCAAATATGTTTTCATCATCTGTAGGACAGTTTTTCATCATCTGTAGGACAGCTTTTCACCATCTGTAGGACAGATTTTCATCATCAGTTGGACAGCTTTTCACCATCTGTAGGACAGTTTTTCATCATCAGTTGGACAGCTTTTCACCATCTGCTGGACAGATTTTCATGTGGGATTTCACATTGTGACAATGATTGTTGTTATGATTATGTACCGTGCAGAATGCAGTGCAGTGGCTGGCTTCCCAACAGTCAGTGTGCCCTGGCGGCATTGGCCTTGTGGCTATCTCGGGAGGAGCTGACGTTGGGCTGATGGTGTCTTGGCTATGTCCGCAGGTGATGCCACTGGTCTGTGCCTTTAGTAGCTGTGATGAAACCTGCTAATGGTGCTGGACATTCTGGTGGAATCGAAAACAGCAAGTCAGTGTCACTCAACAATTATGAGCGTGGAATTAAAAGGGAACTGACTCATTGTGAAGATGTATGTAACATTATGTGTGCTTTTTCACTCACGGTGTTTAGTGAAGGTGATATTTTACCAGTAGCTGTGATAAAGCATGATAATGATGTTGGAGATTCCTGTGGAATCTAAAACAGTGTACTTTCAGTCGCTGTGATGGAGCATGCTAATGAAGTTGGAAATTCCTGCGGAATCTAAAACAACACAAGCTCAATCAACCAATCAAATAAAGCGCTTTAATTCTTTGGTATTTTGTTAGAGCAGTTAGAAATAATACTGTACTTTCCACCCCACACCTCCTGCCACAAAAAAGAAAGAACTGATACACCCAGTAGGCTCTTTATGAAGGGAGTACCACTTTCTGTTTTTCCATTCCTCCCCCCCCCCCCCCCCCCCCCCCCGCCCATCAGAATTACTCTGTTTAAGGTCTTCCAGATTTAAATATAACACCTCAACAGTTAACTACTTGCTTGTTTTTTTTCTTCTCCACTTCGACCTAAAAAAAAAACAGAGTAAGAAGAAAGAAGGTAGTATTTATGTTTAATATTACCAAGTGCATTGATCCTGTTTTCAATGCCACTGCAATCCATAGGCTTTAATGTATGTGTGGTTCTGTTTTGTTAGTGTTATTCAGTACTGTTGCAATAGTAATAATAATAGTGACCAGTTAAAACTACTTAGCATGAACTTTCAAGTCTTTGGAAGTGGTGGAAGTGTGTGTAAAAAATTCAACATTTATCCCAACACATTTATTTTTCTTCGCTATCAGGGTCTTTTCCGGTTCCCAACTTTTGACATAAATACTGTCTGCAAAAAGAAAGAAAAATCACAGTTGCTTTGTAGTTTTGAAAAGTAGGCGAGTTACGTGTTTTCCTCACAACTTTGTCTAAAATGATGAACTATTTTAGCTTGTGTCTTTGAGAGTGTTCTGAGAAGCCCAGGTGAAGCAAGTCAGTGCTACTCAACAATTATGAGTGTGGAATTAAGAGGGAAGTGACTCGTTGTGAAGCAAGTCAGTGCTGCTCAACAATTATGAGTGTGGAATTAAGAGGGAAGTGACTCTTTGAGAAGCAAGTCAGTGCTACTCAACAATTATGAGTGTGGAATTAAGAGGGAAGTGACTCATTGTGAAGCAAGTCAGTGCTGCTCAACAATTATGAGTGTGGAATTAAGAGGGAAGTGACTCATTGTGAAGCAGTACGTAACAGCATGATGTTTAGTGAAGGTTATATTTTACCAGTTTTGATGACCTTAATCTTGACCAAAGAAATCAGGGATGGAAGTGGCCTTTTTGCTTTGCTTTTTTGTGTGCTTAGCATGCACATCTGGCTTTAATTCTTGTAAAAGACAGAAATGGCTGGTTTGCTGACATATCTTTTGGCAGTGTGTGTGTGTGTATGTGTGTGTGTGTGCGTTAGCATGCGTGAGATGACCTTGAATTATTAAGATATTATTAAAAAGTTTGGTTGTGCTTTTCAGATGAGTTTGAAAACAGCATTAATTTCCCACTGGGATGAGTAAAGTGTATTGTTATTGTTGTTGTTAGGTAAAGGCCTTGGTGTACATCAATGGAGCTGGATTCAGTGGAGCACCGATTGGGTACCACAAAGGGAAACTGACGGCAAAAGGAATCGGGTAGGAGGAGTCTATATTGTGTCTTGTTAGCTTTGCAGCACTGACTTCTTTAATACTGTCACTGTACCAACCCACCAGCTCTGATCTTCTTCTGATACCTCCATTCTCTGTCTTCCCCCTGTGCACACGCACTCGCTTGGACAGAGATCATTTCCTTATGCTGCACCATCTGTCTGGAACAGTCTTCCTTGCCAAGTTAGTTCATCAAACACAATCACATTTTTTAAATCGTCTCTGAAATCTCACCTTTTCAAGCTATCCTGTTGATTCTGTGTGTGTGCTGTGTGTGTGTGTGTGTGTGTGTGTGTGTGTGTGTGTGTGTGTGTGTGTGTGTGTGTGTGTATGTGTGTGTGCACCTGCGTGCGTGCGTGCGTGCGTGCGTGCGTGCGTGTGTGTGTGCGTGCGTGTGTGTGTGCACATGCACGCATGTGTGTGTGTGTTTGTATGTGTGTATACGTGTGTGTGCACGCACATGCGGGCAAAAGCTTGTTTTGACTGTTTTGTTCTTTGCTTTGCAATGGTCTGTGTGCTTCAATCTGGATAAATAACATACGCAAGAGTACATTATTATATTATTGTCAGTATATGCAGGCCACCCATTGACACACTTAACAGCAGCTGACACAGTAACAGCTTCAAACTCGGAGAAATTCCACAAAAAAACGTGGTACATCATATAGGTAGGAGGAGGAACAAATTCAATGCACTTAACTTGGAGAAAGATATTGAAACCTCTGTAACAAAATGTGTGTGTGTGTGTGTGTGTGTGTGGTGGGGGGGGGGGGTATTCAGATCACTGTGTCTGTTTGCCAGGAGATTTTCCAGACTGTATCTTCTGGACCACTCCCACTTTTATTGCCAAAATTGAAATGGTGGTGCCTTAATTACCATGAGGTGGGATGAAAGACAGGCTTACTATCTTGAAGGTCAAGGTCACAGGGATCATTATTATCAAAATGAGACTTGCTTATACAGTATCTTCTGAATTGCTGAGCCTATTCCAACTGGATTTATTTTGATGGGTTGTATCATATAAGCTAGAGTGTCTTGTGATTTATTTTATATAAGGACACAGCAAGGGTTCAAAATTAAATGACTTTGGCTGGACATTATCTTCTAAACTGCTGAATTTGTGTCTGCAAACTTAGCACAGTAATACACAGTGATACAGATCAAGAACTCAGCGAGGGTTCATATAATCAAACTACGACTGTTTCTGCCATATCAATTAAAATGCTGGTCCTTTGTGCTGCCAAGCTTAGTCTGCTGGTCCTTTGTGCTGCCAAACTTAGTCTGCTGATCCTTTGTGTTGCTAAAGTTAATCTGCTGATCATTTGTGTTGCTAAAGTTAATCTGCTGATCATTTGTGTTGCTAAAGTTAATGTGCTGATCATTTGTGTTGCTAAAGTTAATCTGCTGATCATTTGTTTTGCTAAAGTTAGTGTGCTGATTCTTCATGCTACCAGACTTAGTGTGCTGATCCTTCATGCTGCAAAACTTAGTCTCTGATCCTTTGTGGTGCCAAACTTAGTCTGCTGATCCTTTGTGCTGCCAAACTTAATCTGCTGGTCCCTTGTGGTGCCAAACTTAATCTGTTGGTCCTTTGTGCTGCCAAACTTAATCTGCTGGGCCTTTGTGCTGCCAAACATAATCTGCTGGTCCTTTGTGCTGCCAAACTTAGTCTGCTGGTCCTTTGTGCTGCCAAACCTAGTCTACTGGTCCTTTGTGCTGCCAAACTTAGTCTGCTGATCCTTTGTGTTGCTAAAGTTAATCAGCTGGTCCTTTGTGCTGCCAAACTTAGTCTGCTGGTCCTTTGTGGTGCCAAACCTAGTCTGTTGGCCTTTGTGGTGCCAAAGTTAGTCTGATGGTATATCATCATCTTCTGGAGCATCTTCGAATAGTTTGGGTGGCTGTGTTCAAGGTCAAGTGAGGAATGATGAGATATGGAGTAACTACATCTAGAAGTAAATGTACAACTTGAAAAATGTATTTCTTTCTGTTATTGCCTTTTCTTTCTTTTTCTTTTTCTCTCAGCCTGGATCTGCAGAAGTGCCCTGTCACAGAAGAAGGGATGATTCTGAGGGATGGCTGGTTGTTCTCGCATGAAGACTTTATTCCTGTGAGTAATGTAATGCAATGTAATGTAAAAGAGTGTTTGTAAGACGCTTAACCTATCATGAGCCTGAAGCACACAATACAAAAGCAATAAATCCACAAAATATATACACATCCTAAGCACAATCAGCCCAACTAATTTCACAAACACACTACAACACTTTATTGAACATCTTTCTCATCACAATTCACATCCAACAACCCCCCCCCCCCCCCCCCCCCCCAGCCCTCAACCTCTTCCCAAACGCACACAAAATCAAAAATACACAACTGCATGCTCACACACATGCAGGCAAAGCATTCAGAGTCCAGAGGAGAAAAGGTGGGTCTTGAGTTGAAGGTAGTCACGGGTGAGCTGTCTCAGATCTGTACAGTATGGTTCACATGTGAATTGATCACACTGACTGGCACAATGGAATGACTTACATACCTGCTCGCTCATTGTCTTGCTTTCAGCTGTGGGAAAGAAACGTGCACTTGCTGACGCTGGCATCAGATGATGATGGTCAGGTGCATCCATCATGGTGTGACCTTTTTGCCAGCTGCTATCCCGAGGACCGGCGCCACCTGGTGGAGGTGGTGCACTACCCGGGGGCTGGCCACCTGCTGGAGCCCCCCTACACCCCGCACTGCCGCTTCTGCTACAATCCTTTCTTTGGTACGACGTTAATGTAACGTGGAGGGGTATTTGTAAGGCGCTTACACCTAATGTGAGCCTGAAGCGCACGGTACAAAAGCAGTAAGATCAACAAAATATATCCACAACCGAAGCACTATGAATGACATCAGACATAGGAATTTGAGTTTCAGTTCAGCTCATTTTTAGGTGGCATCGATCCACTTGGAAAAGCCCATTATGCGCTCCACCCCGTCTCTCAGAAGTTTTTCTGACGCTGCTTTTGAAACAGTTTGAATGCTTGTCTGACTGATGATAGCCCACTCTCGCCTTTCAAGGAAGACCGTCTAGTGCTTTCTCTTTCTACACCTCTCTCCTCCAGGCGATCGATGGTGTGATGTCTTGCTTTGTTAAGACATCAGACACCAGACGTAGGAATTTTATTTTCCCCCAAGTAAAAGTACAGGGGACATTTGTTGCTACCACACCTGTACAACAGCAACCCATTGCAAAAAATTAGCCATGGTGCCACGTACTACTGAGCCTACTCATACATTAATTCACACCAATCATAAAATGAAAAGTTGCTTTAATTCACACCAATCATAAAATGAAAAGTTGCTTTAATTCACACCAATCATAAAATGAAAAGTTGCTTTAATTCACACCAATCATAAAATGAAAAGTTGCTTTAATTCACACCAATCATAAAATGAAAAGTTGCAACCACAAAAGAAAGCACGAGTGTTAAAGAAGAAGAAGAAGAAAATAAAACCTCAGAATTACATTCAGACATTTAAGAACAGTCGCTGTGTAGTTCTGCATTATATAAATTAATACATTATAAAATACAATTACTACTACTAATAATGGCAAAAATCTTCAACAAGCTACCCTGACTGGCTTGCACTGGTCCTGCATTTCTGGTTGTGTTTTGGAAGGTTATGTCATGATACTGACAGTGATGCTGGAGGTTGTGTTTCAGATGGGCAGGTATTGTTGGTAGGTTATGGCGTTGTACTGACCTTGACAATGTAGGTTATGGTGTGTACTGACCTTGACATTGCTGGTTGTGTTTCAGATGGACAGGTATTGTTGGTAGGTTATGGCGTTGTACTGACCTTGACAATGTAGGTTATGGTGTGTACTGACCTTGACATTGCTGGTTGTGTTTCAGATAGACAGGTATTGTTGGTAGGTTATGGCATTATACTGACCTTGACATTGCAGGTTATGGCATTGTACTGACCTTGACAATGTAGGTTATGGTGTTATACTGACCTTGACATTGCAGGTTATGGCATTGTACTGACCTTGACATTGCAGGTTATGGCATTGTACTGACCTTGACAATGTAGGTTATGGCATTATACTGACCTTGACATTGCAGGTTATGGCGTTGTACTGACCTTGACGTTGCTGGTTGTTTCAGATGGACAGGTATTTTTGGTAGGTTTCATTGTTATGCTGACAGTGATGTTGGGGGTTGGGTTTCAGATGTAAACTTGATGTGGGGAGGTCGTGTGAAGGAGCATGCTGTGGCTCAGGAAGAATCGTGGCAGAGAATCCAACAGTTCTTTAAGAGACATCTTCCATTATCACCTCAGGAAGGGCCTGTTCAAAACTAGTCATTGTTAAAGATGTCCAGTGACAGTCCTAAAGTGGAACTTGCTCATGTATTGATGAAAAGGAAGGTCTGCATTTGTTGGCGACATTTGTTTTTATATATTTTACCTTTGGATTGTTTTTGATTTTTTACAGTGCAATGTGTTGCCCACCAAATGTAACTGGACATAGTGTTGATGTATTCATGTGCGCTGAAGTGAAACATGATACAGGCTGCACAGAGATGTGGTTGAATGATTGGATGGCTTGCAGTCACTACTGTTGTCTCTCCTTTCTCTGGACATGGTGGGACTCCCTGCGGTCAGGCCAACAATCCCTGCAGTAGTGATAGTCTTTAAAAAAAAACACAGCTACATGCGCTGCTTTCTGTGCCTTCAGCTGAGCGGGTCCTGCTACCATAATGGTGCTCCGGGCTAGAGGGCTAGACCCAGGCTTGCATAGCCCTAGGCATCTGCAGTTGTACTTAAGTAGTGTGATTCTAGCTCACAGGTTAAAAAGCTGGTAAAAGAAAGGAAGGATAGGCATTTGGTGGGGGATGTCTATAATTATATACATATTTATACAGATTTACATGTTGGCCTCATAGTGATTTGTTATGATTTATATATATATATATAATGATGTACGTTGTGGAATACTCAACACTGTTTTTTGTTATTGTTTAAAAAAAAAGAGTTTTTAGTGTGTGTGTGTGTGTGTGTGTGTGTGTGTGTGTGTGTGTGTGTGTGTGTGTGTGTGTGTGTGTGTGCATGCGCGCATGTGTGTGCATGCATGCATGCATATGTGTGTTTTTGTGTATTAGACTGATCTTTTTGTGTACCTGTACATCAGTTTTAGCTATGACGAATCTGTATGTTCAGCAGAACACCATTGATAGCGATGAATTTTAGGGAAAAGTTGATATGTTCCTGACAACAGGAGGAAAAGGGAGAAGAACAGTGTCTTCAGCAGGCCACCTTGGGTGTGCTCCACAGGCCTGGCCCCCTGCGTTGACATCATTCAGTCATGTGCAAGCAGTCTGGGCTTTCCTTGATGTCCCAAGCAGACACACACACAACTTGGGTCTGTGTTACAGGCCTGGCCCTGTGCACTGACGTCATTCCTTGATGTCCCAAGCAGACACACACACAACTTGGGTCTGTGTCACAGGCCTGGCCCTGTGCATTGACGTCATTCCTTGATGTCCCAAGCAGACACACACACAACTTGGGTCTGTGTTGCAGGCCTGGCCCTGTGCACTGACGTCATTCCTTGATGTCCCAAGCAGACACACACACAACTTGGGTCTGTGTTGCAGGCCTGGCCCTGTGCACTGACGTCATTCCTTGATGTCCCAAGCAGACACACACACAACTTGGGTCTGTGTCACAGGCCTGGCCCTGTGCATTGACGTCATTCCTTGATGTCCCAAGCAGACACACACACAACTTGGGTCTGTGTCACAGGCCTGGCCCTGTGCATTGACGTCATTCCTTGATGTCCCAAGCAGACACACACAACTTGGGTCTGTGTCACAGGCCTGGCCCTGTGCATTGACGTCATTCCTTGATGTCCCAAGCAGAAACACACAACTTGGGTCTGTGTTACAGGCCTGGCCCTGTGCATTGACGTCATTCCTTGATGTCCCAAGCAGACACACACACAACTTGGGTCTGTGTTACAGGCCTGACCCAGTGCATTGACGTCATTCCTTGATGTCCCAAGCAGACACACACACAACTTGGGTCTGTGTTACAGGCCTGGCCCAGTGCATTGACGTCATTCAGCCATGCGCATGCAGTCTGGGCTTCCCTTGATGTCCCAAGCAGAAACACACACACACACACACACACACACACACACACACACACACACACACACACACACACACACACACACACACACACACACACAAGGTTAAGGAGAGCACTAATTTTTATGGGACAACACAAAATGTGTACACATTTTTGGGTAATGCAATTTTTCAAGGCAACAAAAGGACAGTTAAACGATGCTACATGAATAGTATACATATCCTGTTATGGTTTGTGGAATGCATGGAGAGTCTGGAAGAATTTTGGCACGACCAACATTCGAGAGTCATTACCTTGTTTGAGAGTCTGTTGTTTTTGTCCCAAGCATAACTAGAAAGTACCTTTTACTCAGAATGAACAGGACGGATATATCTAGTGCCATGTAAATGCATGCTTCAATATGTGGCACATGTACCTGATGAAAGAGGCGATTAAAAATGTGTCAGTATTAGAACTCTTCTCTGATTCGTTGTTTTTTACATTGTTCTCTCTCTCTCTCTTTCTTTTTGCCCCTCTGTCTGTGTTTCTACCTCTCTCTCTTCATCTCTGCCTCCCCCTCTCTCTCTCTCTCTGTGTCTGCCTCTCTCTCTCTCTCTCTCCCCCCCCTCCACCACCACCCCCGTGTGTGTGTGTGTGTGTGTGTGTGTGTGTGTGTGTGTGTGTGTGTGTGTGTGTGTGTCTCTCTCTCTCTCTCTCTCTCTCGCTCTCTCTCTCTCTCTCTCTCTCTCTCTCTCTCTCTCTCTCTCTCTCTCTCTCTCTCTCTCTCTCTCTCTCTCTCTCTCTCTCTCTCTCTGTGCCTCTGTCAGTCTCCGCCTCTGTGTGTGTGTGTGTTTCTCTCTCTCTCTCTCTCTCTCTTCTCTCTCTCTCATCTCTCTCTCTCTCTCTCCTTCTCATCTCTCTCTCTCTCTCTCTGTGTCCCTGCCTGTCTCTCTGTGTCTCTGCCTGTCTGTCTCTCTCTCTGTGCCTCTCTCACTGTGTGTCTCTCTCTGCGTCTCTCTCTCTGTCTTTCTCTTTGTGTGTCTGCCTATGTGTCTGTCTCTCCCTGTCTCTGTGTGTGTCTCTCTCTCTTTGTGTCTATCTCGCTCTGACCCTGTCTCTGCCCTTCTCTGTCTGTGTCTCTCTGTGTGTCTCTGTCTGTCTGTCTGTCTCTCTGTCTCTGTCTCTGTCTCTCTCTCTGTCTCTGTCTCTGTCTCTGTCTCTCTCTCTCTCTCTCTCTCTCTCTCTCTCTCTCTCTCTCTCTCTCTCTCTCTCTCTCTCCGTGTTTCTGCCTCTGTTTGTGTCTCTGCCTCTCTCTCTGAGACAAGGAAGTGCGAGCACGTGCAGCTTGTGCTGAAAGATGTCCACTGCGCTGTATGCTGGGAAGGACGTACAGACCCAACAGTCCTTCACAGGCGTGCGATTGCTTCTGTGCTACACCTCTACAGCATCTTCACCAGTCGATTCCTCGCTACGCCCCCACCACAGTCATCTCACTTATCTCAGTCTCGCCTTCACATCCCAAGTGTAGCTGAACGCCTCTCGACAAGCAGTTCACAAGAGCAAAGCGAAGACTTCCCAGCAGCAGCAGCAGGATGACGTCAGCAGCACGACGTGACAGAGTTTCAGTGACGAGAGCAGGATGACAGGGTCAAATGAAGAGCCTTCCTCTTTCTCCCGATGCGCTGTTGAAGCCAGTTTATCAGGACAAAGAGAAGACTATCCAGTGACGTCAGCAGCACACCTGAACAAAGCGGAGACTGTCCAGTGACGTCAACAGCACACCAGGACAAGAGAGAACTCTATCCAGTGACGTCAGTAGCACACCAGGACAAAGATAAGACTATCCAGTGACGTCAGCAGAACACCAAGACAGAGTTTATCCAGTGACGTCAGTAGCACACCAGAACAAAGCGGAGACTACCCAGTGAGGTCTCCAGCACGCCAATAAAAGCGAAGGCTATCCAATGACATCAGCAGCAAACCAAGACAAAGTGGAGACTATCCAGTGACGTCAGCAGCACACCAGAACAAACGAAGAGTATCCACTGACGCCAGCAGCACCACCAGGACAAAGTGGATAATATCTACTGACGTCAACAGCATACCATGACAAAAGAAGACAATCCAGTGACGTCAACAACACGCCAAGACAAAGAGAAGGCTATTCAGTGACGTCAGCAGCACACCAGAACAAACGAAGAGTATCCACTGACGCCAGCAGCACACCAGGACAAAGTGGGGTAATATCTACTGACGTCAACAGCATACCATGACAAAAGAAGACAATCCAGTGACGTCAACAACACGCCAAGACAAAGAGAAGGCTATCCAGTGACGTCAGCAGCACACCAGCCAAAGCAGCGTCTGTCTAGTGACGGCAAGAGCACACCAGTGCAAACGAAGAATATCCAGTGACGTCGGCAGCAAACCAGGACAAAGCGGAGACTACCCAGAGACCTCACAGAAAACCAGGACAAAGAGAAGACTATTCAGCGACGTCAACATTCACCAGACAAACAGAAGAATATCCAGTGACGTCGGCAGCAAACCAGGACAAAGCGGAGACTACCCAGAGACCTCAACAGAAAACCAGGACAAAGAGAAGACTATTCAGCGACGTCAACATTTCACCAGGACAAACAGAAGAATATCCAGTGACGTCGGCAGCAAACCAGGACAAAGCGGAGACTACCCAGAGACCTCAACAGAAAACCAGGACAAAGAGAAGACTATTCAGCGACGTCAACATTTCACCAGGACAAACAGAGAATATCCAGTGACGTCGGCAGCAAACCAGGACAAAGCGGAGACTACCCAGAGACCTCAACAGAAAACCAGGACAAAGAGAAGACTATTCAGCGACGTCAACATTTCACCAGGACAAACAGAAGAATATCCAGTGACGTCGGCAGCAAACCAGGACAAAGCGGAGACTACCCAGAGACCTCAACAGAAAACCAGGACAAAGAGAAGACTATTCAGCGACGTCAGCATTTCACCAGGACAAACAGAAGAATATCCAGTGACGTCGGCAGCAAACCAGGACAAAGCGGAGACTACCCAGAGACCTCAACAGAAAACCAGGACAAAGAGAAGACTATTCAGCGACGTCAACATTTCACCAGGAGAAACAGAAGACTATCCAGTGACGTCGGCAGCAAACCAGGACAAAGCGGAGACTACCCAGAGACCTCAACAGAAAACCAGGACAAAGAGAAGACTATTCAGCGACGTCAGCATTTCACCAGGACAAACAGAAGAATATCCAGTGACGTCGGCAGCAAACCAGGACAAAGCGGAGACTACCCAGAGACCTCAACAGAAAACCAGGACAAAGAGAAGACTATTCAGCGACGTCAGCATTTCACCAGGACAAACAGAAGACTATCCAGTGACGTCAGCAGCACACCAGGACAAAGCCGACTATCCAGTGACATTAACAAAACACCAGGACAAAAAGAGACTAACCAGTGATGTTAACAGCCCGTCAGTACAAGAGAAGACCATCCAATGACGTCAGCAGCACACTGTACGAGCTGCAGGTCGGTGAGAGCGGTGGAGACGAGGGGCTGCTGACGACAGGAGGCGAGCCGACAGTGAACGGGAGACAGGGACCGGAACCAGCGGACACGTCACCAAGATGGTTCACTAGGTGGTCGTCTGGTTGGTCACTGGGGAGGGGTGACACAGAGGTGAAGGGGTGGTCGCCCGGTTGACCACAGGGGAGAGGTGAGGTGGAGGAGGGGTGGTCGCCTGGTTGACCACAGTGGAGGGTTGACACAGTTGTGGAGGGCGTGGTCGCCTGGTTGACCACAGGGGAGGGGTGACACAGTGGTGGAGGGGTGGTCGCCTGGTTGACCGCAGGAGAGGGGTGACACGGTGGTGGAGGGGTGGTCACCTGGTTGACCACAGAGGAAGGGTGACACGGTGGTGGAGGGGTGGTCGCCTGGTTGACCACAGGGGAGGGGTGACACGGTGGTGGAGGGGTGGTCGCCTGGTTGACCACAAGGGAGGGGTGACACAGTGGTGGAGGGGTGGTCTCCTGGTTGACCACAGTGGAGGTGTGACACAGTGGTGGAGGGGTGGTCTCCTGGTTGACCACAGTGGAGGGTGACACAGTGGTGGAGGGGTGGTCGCCTGGTTGACCACTGTGGGAAGGTTGTCACA
>OY757543.1:2922698-3047243 GCA_963584105.1 Alviniconcha strummeri
TTATCATGCGTTTCAGAAGCCAAAGCAAAGAAACAAAAACAACAAACAAAAAACGCTTAATTCGAAGTACTTTCTTCAAAGTTCTACTTATCCATCGTAAAACGGATAACACGAAGTGAAAAGAAATTCCCCAGCACTTTCGACTTAAGCGTATTAGACTTTGTATATATATATACGTGCCTGAATGGTGTTTTCTAGCGCACTGACATTGTTTCTACACCCAGTCCACCCAGTCCTCCAGACTGCTTCTTCGTGTGCCTCCCCCCAACCCCGCCCCCTCCCCCTTATTGTTGTTTGTAAGATAAAGCATTGATTGCTTCTTCAGTATTAGTCATATGCATTCATCAGCTGTTCACCGTATTATTTGCTGGTTGTACTGATGCTCAAACTGTAATTACTGAGTGACGCCAGTATTCACTGTGTGCATCTGGAATGAGCTTCGATTTTGATGGATTCACCTGCTTTATGAAAAATAGAAGCATCTATAAAAGGAAATCGGGGGGGATAGCATTGCTAGTGAGAAATCAGATCTTAAATATGGTGAAGATAGTGGAGCATGTAGATTTTAAAAGACGAATTGAGAAACGTTTACGCAAGTTTTATCGTTTTGTAGACTTTTGTGTCTTTAATGATGGACTATTTTTTGAACTACCGTGTGATACCCAAAACGACACTAATTGTAAGAAATTACTTGTCTGTGCTTTATATATACCGCCAGAAGGGTCTGTCTACAGTAACAGAAGCTCTTTTACTGAGTTGGAAGAAACACTTCTGCATATAAACCTGGATAATGTCCTTATCATGGGTGATCTAAATGCAAGAACTGGGGATTCCAGCGACTATATTTGGGATACTGCGGCTTTAGATAATGTACTGGATGATGTTAGTACAACTGAACTCATGAAAATGTACAATATCCAACAAGACAGAAGGTCGCAGGACGTAGGTAAGAATAACTTTGGCCATGCGCTCATTGATTTTTGTATTACTCAGCGTCTTTTGATTGTAAATGGCAGAGTTGGCGGAGACGCTGATTTGGGAAAATTGACCTGTAAAAACGCTAGCCTTGTTGACTATGTTATAGCGTCGCCGTGGGTTTTTCCATGCATCTGTGACTTTTATGTTGGTGATTTTGATGAATGTTTATCTGATATTCACTGCCCTGTATTTATAAAACTGAAAACTGGTACTGATAGCCACAAAACAATCCATAACGTAAATGTTAGTCAGGGTATGATGGGGTTTGCTAAACCCGTTTGGAGACCAGGAGCTGAGCGTGATTATTTAGCTGAAATTGACGAGGGAGGAGTAGAGGTAATTTATGATCGTATGCAAAAGTTGCTAGAAAGTACTGACAGTATTAACCAATCTGATATCGACGACATAACGGATGGTATATGCAGCTTGTTAACAAATGCAGCTGTTAGACTGGATATGTACCAGAGCCAAACCTGTATGAGAGAGGACAAAGGCAAAAAAAATCAAAATGAGCCAAGAAGACAGGAGATAAAAAAGAATAAATACCCTTGGTTTGACGCAGAATGCAAGAAGAAAAGGGCCGAGTATCGAAAAGCTAAAGGTATGCATAAAAGTCATGATAATTATTATACCAAAGGAGAGAGAGCACGTGCGCATAAAGAGTATAAAAAAGTTCTAAACAGGAAAAGCCGAATGCACACGAAAGTGTTCCACGAAAGGATAAGATCATTGCGTTCTTCGGATCCACGTGCATATTGGAGAATCCTGAATAGTAATAACCGTCAAAAGAAGCATACTGTAGATGCCATTAGCCATGATCTTTTTGTTGAGCATTTTCAGAAGCTGGGCAACATCCCCGAGGAAGAATTTCATACATTTGATAACGAAACTGATATATTTGTACACGATGATTTAGAAAATGATATCTCAGCGGACGAAGTTTTGAAATGCATCAAGAAGCTTAAAAATAATAAATCCTGTGGGTATGATGGTATACTTAATGAATTCCTAAAGACCTCTTCTTCTAAATTGCTAATCGCAGTTACTACGCTATTTAATATTGTACTGCAGACAGGTAAAATTCCACACGCTTGGTCTATTGGCTATATTAGTCCTATTTATAAAGGAAAAGGAGAAGAGAATGACCCAGATAACTATAGGGGTATAACTGTGCTGAGTTGTTTTGGAAAACTCTTTACTAGTGTGATAAACGATCGAATTCATTCTTTTTTAGAAACCAATGATATTCTTGGTAATGAACAATCAGGTTTTAGGAAAGGGCATTCGACGATGGATCACGTTTTTGCTTTACATTGTCTCATTGATGTATATTTGCAGCGGAAAAAAAAAATTATTTTGTGCGTTTATTGACTATAAAAAGGCCTTTGACAGTGTGCAGCGCGGATTGTTGTGGGGAAAACTGTTAAATTCTGGTGTGAATGGGAAGGTTCTACATGTGATACGAGATATGTATGCTAAAGCAAAATCATGTGTGAAAACTAGGCATGGTCTATCGCAGTTTTTTGTCTCAAACGTTGGTCTGCGTCAGGGGGAAAATTTGTCACCAGTTTTGTTTTCGCTGTTTTTGAATGACTTAAAAGGTTTTTTAACGAGTAACAATGTTCAGGGCTTAAAACTACCATTTGCATTGGCCCAGGATGTGTGTCTTCAAGATATCGACAATTTTTTGTATTTGTTTTTATTGTTGTACGCGGATGACACAATTGTACTAGCCGAATGTCCTGAAGATTTGCAGAGAGCGTTAGATATACTCAAAATATATTGTGAATTATGGGGTCTCGATATTAACGTTAGGAAAACCAAAGTCATGATATTTTCAAGGGGGAAGATCAGAAAAATGCCGAAATTCAATTTTAATGAGGAAACTGTTGACGTTGTTTGGGATTATAAATATTTGGGAGTAAAATTTAACTATAATAACAAGTTTAAAAAGGCACAACAGTTACAGTTTTTACTTGCAAACAGGGCTATGTTTTCACTATTAAGGAAATGTCGGCAGCTAAATTTGCCACTAGATATACAATTAGAACTTTTTGAAAAATGTGTGCACCCAATCCTTCTGTATGGTTGTGAAATATGGGCGTGCGAGAAGATGGATGTAATCTCAAAACTACAGCTTCGATTTTTAAAACTGACCTTAGGTGTCAAAGTTACAACCCCAACATGCATGGTGCTTGGGGAAGTGGGAAGATATCCGATAGAAATTGAAGCAAAATGCAGGATGTTAGGATTTTGGTATGGTTTGTGCAGTACCTCTCACTCTGAATCGCCTAAGATTTCTAACCTAATGTTTCAGCTATGTTCTAAGTTGTATTATGCAAGCAATTATAAGCTCCCATGGCTTATGAAAGTGCACTCGTTATTAGATAGTTTAGGATTATCTTATATTTGGTCTAACCAAATCCATACCATCGAAAGCTTTAAACGTATAGTGAAGCAAAGACTAATGGATCAATTTATACAAGAATGGCAAAGCAGAGTAGCAGAAAATAGTGTTTGTAGTAATTATTGTTTATTTAAAAAGAAATTTTGCTTTGAGGAATATCTAACCTATCTCCCATCTATCCTAAGACAAAGAGTATTGAAATTTAGACTTAGTAATCATAGACTGCCAATCCAGCAAAGACGAACGTTAGGTATTCCAAGGGATGAAAGAATATGTACTGTTTGTGACAGTGGTGAGGTAGGAGATGAATTTCACTATCTGCTTAACTGTTCCAACGAAAATGTCAAGAGAAACCGTATTAAGTATGTTGATAAATATTATACACATCATCCCAACGTGCCCAAATTTTGTAGTCTCATGAATATGACGTCAAAATATAAGAATATCAAGCTTGCTAAATTTATTAGTTGTATTCTTCAATTATTTTGATTAAGCCAATAACGAACAACGAAAACAAAAAAGAAAAAGTTAATTTTTACGCCTTAGCCTTATATATTTATAACAACTTTGATTTGTGTTTGAGCATTTAATTATTTTTTATATATAAAGTGTGGTAGTTATTTATTAGTAGAACGCATGTACTTGTTCATAGGGAATGTCGTGTGCGAATGTAACTTCGCTTTCTAGCCCCCAGGGGCCAAAAGCTCAATAAAACCTTGAAACCTTGTTCATGTCTCTCATAACAGTTTCAGTTTCATACAAATTCGCATGTTCACCCTACCAGCATCCATTCAATAAAATATTCTTTTAAAGTGATGTAAGTGTGTGAATTCGGTGTGGTGGCGTGGGAGTGTGTGTGTGGGGCGGTTTTGAGTGTGTGTGTGTGTGTGTGTGTGGTGCGCGCGCGTGTGCGAGTGTGTGTGTACGTGGAATCTTGTGTGTGTGTGTGTGTGTGTGAGTGCGCGCGCGCGCGGCGCTCGCACACACACACACACACACACACACACACACACACACACACACACACACACACACACACACACACACACACACACACGAATACGCCAGAGACAAAAAATAATTTGGTCTGTCTTCCTGTCTGTCTGTCCGGACCTTCCGTCAATCTTCCTATCAACTGTTTGTCCACCCGCCCGTCCATCTGTCCGTCTGTTTGTCTGTCTGTCAACACAGCAGTTTAACATCAGCAATTCCGTGATCGCAGGTTTGCCGGGAGAACTGTACATGCGGATGCTGAAAGGTGCCATTCTACCTCTCATCGTCAGCAGCATCATCTCCGGTAAGTTCAACCACCATCCCTTGTCCCCGAAGGTTGGCCTTGGATGCCTTAATCAGACGGAATGGTTGACGACACCAGCATGTCTAGACTTTATTATACGCTATTTTAACGAGGGTAACACTGAGGGGACTAATTATTCCAAATATGCGTTTAATGTTGTTTGTGCATAATGTATGTTTTGTTGTATATTTGTGTAAATATGCCTTTATTGTTTTCTTCGCGCCCGTGCCCGCGTATGTGGGGGGGTGTGTGTCGAATATATATACATATGTGTTGCCTATAAGGATGCTGTTTTTCATTGTAAAGTGCCAAGTGTAGTAGGCCTATATAAGGGAACCATTGTTATAAAGTCTAAGGCGAAGGTGAAAAAGTGTATAAATCTAAGAGGTGTACGACATGTGTGTGGTCAGGTCCAAGAGGCATGTGTAAAAGTGTATTACTGCAAGAGCTGTGTACCGCACTATGGTAAACCCAAAGAGAAGCTGTAAAAGTATAAATAACTGTAAGAGCTGTGGATTAGGTTCAATGGGAAAGTGTAAAAATGTATAACTTTAAGAGCTATGTTCAGCACGTCTCATGAAGTCCAAGGAAAAGGTGTAAAAGTGTATAAGAACTTTGTGCGGCACATGTGATGAAGTCGAAAGAGAAGGTGTAAAAATGTATAAGTCTAAGAGCTGTGTGCGCCACGTCTGATTAAGTCCAAGGAGAAGGTGTAAAAATGTATAACTCTAAGAGCTGTGTAAAAGTATATAACTATAAGAGCTGTGTAAAAGTGTATAACTCTAAAAGCTGTGTAAAATTGGATAACTCTAAGAGCTGTGTGCGATCCATTGAGGTGTAAAAGTGGATAATTCCAAAAGCTGTGTGCGGCAGGTCTGACAAATCCAAAGAGAGGGTGTCAGTAAAGATGTATGACTCTAGGAGCTGTCTCCGGAAGCTCTGATGAAGTCCTAGGAGAAGGTGTAAAAGTGTATAACTCTAAGAGCTGTGTGCAATCCATGGAGGTGTAAAAGTGTATAACTCTAAGAGCTGTGTGCGGCAGGTACGGCGGGACTGAAGCCCAAGGAAAACGGACGGGTGAGCGGAGTGGCGATGGCTTACATCATCATCACCAACATCACCGGCGCCATCGTCGGCACAGTGCTGGCCGTCATCATTAAGCCAGGTACTGCTCCCGAGTTGCTTAGTAACGTATGTTCACATCAGGGTTCATGACTTTGAGTTTGTTTCAAGGTCACATGTGTGTCAGAATCACAAACTCAAAATGTGTCGTTGTTGGTATTTTAGACATTATTCTTGTCCGACCTAGTTTAAACGTTGAAAGTTGCTACGTACATGAAAATATATCTGAGGGAGATAATTTACACTTCATCCCGGTGTTGTATCTGATTTTTGAATTGTTGCTTGGTCCTTTAGTATTAATTGTTATTTAACTTATTTAACACTTTATTAATGCCTTAATTGCTGCAAATTCGAGTCATCTTACCTGGGCCCTATGTGGCTGACTGGGCTCAGAGCACCAGCTAACTAATTCTTACCTGGGTAAGGAGGCTGCAGCAACGGCAACAGTAGCGCTGCTCAGTGCTGCCAGTGACATGTATAGGTTTTTGACTGGAACTGAAAAATGTCTGTGTTAATGATCAGCGATATAGGCTGTTTGTGTGTTTGGCGTGTCGAAGTTTGTAACGCTGCGATTTTTTTAGGGATACCGTAAAAGTGATCAATGTCAAAGTTTGCATGATGGTACCTTGCCTTTACCCGTTCATACTGCTTTCAATGACCTTCAGCATTTTCAAGGTCACAGCAACGTCAAACAGTTATCCCCACGCGCAAATAACATCTTTCAGCTGATCTTACATATACTCGAATGTGCAATGTATGTTGTGTGTGGCCAGGCGCCACTGAAGCTGACCAGACAGACAGCACCGTATTGGACACCGGGAATTTGCAAACGCCAGATCTCTTCGCTGACCTTATTAGGTAAGAACGGGGGGCTAAGCAGCACGCGCTCGCTGACCTTATTAGGTAAAAACTGGGGGTTGCTGACGCAGTGAGCCGGTTTGGCCTAGCGTCTAAGAGCTGTGTTAGGCTGGTAAGCAGAGGGACCTCGGTTCGAATCCGCTTCGGCTCTCCTTTCTCTTCAAAAGTTGTGCTCTGTGGACACTGTCTTGTGACCTTGTCCCTCACAATTAATGAAACATTAAAACGGCTCCCATCGCTGCCCATCTTAATGCAGGCGTCATTCTGGTGGTGACAGTGTAGCGATAGGTATATAATCTCTCTTACCCCACCTCCATACCCGCTTCCCCCCTTCTCCCCGTACCTAATAAGCCTTATGGTTTCTGTGGATGTTAAGCACCATGCTTACTTACTTACTTACTTACTAGTTGCTGACGTGGAGCACGCGCTCGCTGACCTTATTAGGTAAGAACGGGGGGTTGCTGACGTAGAGCATTCGGCCTGACAATCCACTCACACATTTCCGAAGACTGCAGTACTGAACCATCTAGCGGTCCCCGGAAGAGGTACCGACGGGGTTTAACTGGGCCTTTCGGCATTCAGCGCCCTGTCGGCTGTGTGAGTTATACTAGGGACCAAGTAATGGGAGGCTGGGGAAAGTAGACTGTCTGTAACCTACCTGTATCTGCACTGTCACCACAAGAAAGATCATTCGTTGCAACGGACAACGCTGTCACTCCTTTGTTGATCGGTTGGGCCAAACGGGAAGGCATTAATTTGATATGCTGTAAGTGGAGGGCTGTCAGTTCGAGTCCGCTTAGGCTCCCCATTCTCTTCACAAATTGCGGGTTTGGGAAACTATCTTTTGGCTTTGCGCCTCACAATAAATAAAACATTAAAGTGGCTCAGCAAGGCCGCTGCCCACATTAATGCAGGAGCCACTCTGATGTTGAAAGTGTAGCGTTAGGCATAGACCCCTCCACCCATCCACACCTCCTGGGATCTCTGTCCTCGCGAGCACCTCTCAGGAGACAACTAGGTGTTCAAATAAATCTAACATCAACAACAAGGTCTTTCTGCTGTTTAGGGACTGTTCCCCTACACTGATTCCATTTAAAGGGGGGGGGGGGGTGAACAGTGTCAGATCAGATAATAGATAAAAGATTATCCGAAACGTGTCGGGTGAGACAGACGAACGGAAGCCTTTTGCAGACCCCGTATTCCTCCAAGGCTAAAAGAGAAAAGGCCCCTGGATGACGTACACGCTGGTTGCCGACAGGAACCTGGTACCAGACAACGTGGTGGCGGCATGCTTCCAGAAGACTCAGACTCGCTACACGGAAAAGACCACCCCTGTCAACACCACTGAGCTGGTGCGTGAACTGGGCACGTCCAGCGGGACTAACATCTTGGGTGGGTAACTAGCTTTTACAGGTAACTAGCTGTCCCTGGTTACTCTCTTTCACTGGTGACTAACTTTCACTGGAAACTAGCTTTTACAGGTAACTAGCTGTCACTGGTTAGTCTCTTTCACTGGTGACTAGCTTTCATTGGTTACTATCTTTTACAGGTAACTAGTTGTCACTGGTTACTCTCTTTCACTGGTGACTAGCTTTCATTGGTAACTAGCTTTTACAGGTAACTAGCTGTCACTGGTTACTCTCTTTCACTGGTGACTAGCTTTCATTGGTTACTATCTTTTACAGGTAACTAGCTGTCCCTGGTTACCATCTTTCACTGGTGACGAGCTTTCATTGGTAACTATCTTTCACTGGTTACTAGCTTTGACTGGTTACTATCTTTCACTGGTTATATTGTCACTTAAAGTGTGGCATGTGGCTGACTTCATAAACACCAAGAGATATGTTTGCTGCTTCCAGGTCTGGTGATCGCATTGTACTTTGCCCCGCAATACCCTATAATTGTGGCATGTGGCTGACTTCATCTGGTGATCAAATGACAGTTTGCTGCCTCCAGGTCTGGTGAACTTTGTACTTTGCCCCACAACACCCTATGTGGCATATGGCTGGCTTGATAAACATCAAGAGATCTGTTTGTTGCCTCCAGGTCTGGTGAACTCACTGTACTTTGCCCCGCAATACCCTATGTGGCATGTGGCTGACTTCATAAACATCAAGAGATCTGTTTGCTGCCTCCAGGTCTGGTGAACTCACTATAGGGCATGTGGCTGACTTCATATTGTGATCAAACGACCTGTTTGCTGCCTCCAGATCTGGTGAACTAATAATTAATACTTATAATAATAAAAGTATTTTTAAAGCGCAAAATCTTGTCCCTAGAGACTATTCTAGGGACACACACCACACACACACACACACACACACACACACACACACACACACACACACACACACACACACACACACACACACACACACACAATTTGCCCCACAATACCCTATGTGGCTTGTGGCTGACTTCATAAACACAAGTGCTGTGTTGGCTGCCCCTAGGTCTGGTGATCGCCTCAGCGGCAGTGGGAATGGCTGCCGCTCAGATCGGAGAAGTGGCTCGCCCCTTCCTCAACTTCTTCACCTCCGCCTCGGAGGTCATCATCCGCCTCGTCCAGTGGATGATATGGTCAGTGGCTGTCGGTCTAGTTGGCTTCCTCATTTGTGGGATACCGCGGACACAAAGGTCCCTTTCGAAAACACTGGCCAGTGAGTTCTCCGGTAAACGTGTGTAACTCGTCTTTTGGAGGATCGAAGTGTAGCCTCTTCTTCAACTGAAATATCAAAGTTTTACCGGCCGTAACTGAAGAGAAAAAAACAGCATCGTGTACATTAGGATTACACTCTTGATTGGAAATGTAGTGTGTGTGTGTGTGTGTGTGTGTGTGGGGGGGGGGGGGGTGTAACCGTATCTCTCACCCACCCACCCTCTCTGCACAGGATGACGCCAATCGGAGTGGCCAGCCTGATCGCCAAGGCCATCGCCAGCACCACCGACCTCGTGGCAACCTTCAAAGGCCTGGGACTCTTTGTCTTGGCGGAGGTCATCGGGGACTTCGTGGCGGGTGTGGTGTTTATTGCTCTCATCTACTTCGCCTTCTTGCGCAAGAATCCCTTTACCTTCCTCGTCAGCGCTTCGCGAGCAGTCATCACCCTCGTGGCCTCAGCCAGCTCGTGAGTCAGTCTTCACGTGCTTCTTGTAAGGCGTTAAACCCAGTAAACATGCCGGGTCCAATCCGGAAGCGTTTTGGTTACAGCCAGTTATGGCCATTACGGCCAGCGTGCAACAGCCAGAATCGGGCTGGGTCGTATATGCCGGATCCGACTTCCTGCATCCGTTTCAGTTCCGTTTTTCCAAAGAAGGCATGGGCCATACTGTGTAAAACTGACCCGGACCCAATCTGGATGGCCTGGTCAGGGTTTGGCTACACTCATCTGGTCCGAAAGCGAGCTGGGGTGCAGGAATCATCGGGCCCGGTTTCTGGCAGGACGCAACCGGCCTGCTACTGGTTTCCCATTTTCAGACTCAGTCGCGTTCTTCCACAGACGTCCTGGATCATATCATACAAAACCAGCCCGGATCCGATTTGGTTCTGGCTGATTGTGCCAGGTTTTGGCCAAACGGATCCGGTCCGGAAGCAAGCCAATGTGCAAGAATCATCCGGCCCGCTTCTGGCCAATGCTTTCCAGCCGATCCGGACCGTATGCGAATCGGATCTGGAATATTTACTGGATAGGCTGGTAAGATGAAGGGCCTCGGCTCGATACCGCTTCGGCTCTCCTTTCTCCTCAAAAAGGTTGTGGTTTGTGGACACTGTCTTGTGTCTTTGTCCATCACAATTAATGAAACATTAAATAGCTCTCACCGCTGCCCTTCTTAATTAAGGAGTCATTCTGACAGTGTAGCGATAGGTATATAATCTCCCTCTTCCCCCACCTCCACACCCTTTCTGCCCCCCTCACGTCTCCGCGTCCATTGTAAGACTTTGGTTTCTGTGGAAGTTAAGCACCGTTGTGTGTGTGTGTGTGTGTGTGTGTGTGTGTGTGTGTGTGTGTGTGTGTGTGTGTGTGTGTGTGTGTGTGTGTGTGTGTGTGCGTGCGTGCGTGCGTGTAACTGTGTATGTGTGCGTGCGTGTGCGTGCGTGTAATTGTGTATATGTGTGTGTGTGCGCGTGCGTGCGTGTAATTGTGTATGTGTGCGTGCGTGCGTGTATGTGTATGTGTGTACGTGTGTGTGTGTATGTATGTGTGTGTGTGTGTGTGTGTGTACGTGTGTGCGTGCGTGCATGCGTGTGACGTTTTGATTAGAACCAGGTGCTCCTTTTTTGTTTATATATAGTTTCAGTCAGTGGGCTAAATTCAGCTGACGCGGGGCCGGACTAGATCACAGAATATAGTTTTACATGCTTTGGATACTGCTAGAAATTCAGACCTGCTAGTTTCTGCTTGTCGCTTCATTTTTCTTTCCCAACACTCCTCAAACATATAATGCCCTGTGTCCTAAACTGTGAATCAGACGTTCATTTTGATTTCTATCTGACCCGCATATGACGTCACCTTGGTGGTGGATTGTGGGTCAGACACTCTGGATCCGAGCACTGCCTGTCTGTGCAGGGCTGTGGCCATGCCGGAAGTGTTGAACTGCGTGGAGAACCGCCACCACGTGGACACCCGTGTCTCTCGGTTCGTCGTCCCCTTAGCAACGGCCTTGAACCGTGACGGCAGCGCCATGTTCATCGCCTGTACCTCCGTCTACATGGCGCAACTCCAGGGAGCAGTGGAGGCCAGCAACCTCGTCCTCATCACGTGAGTTCCTTCCTGGTGTCTTCTCCCTTCGCTCTTCACACGGAGAGCCCAGTAGAGCCATCGCGAACGCCACCCGAAGCTCCAAGGCCGTCCGTTTGGCGTGCAGCCAAGTGTCACTGATAGAAGAGGAGTGGAAATTTAAAATCGAGGGGGCGATTAAAAACAAATTCCGCTATTTTAAGTTTCAGTTTGATCTCTCTTTCTCTCTCTTTGTTTCTCTTTCTCTGTCTCTGTGTGTCTCTCTGTCTGTTTGCCTACCTGCCTCTGTGTGTGTGTGTGTGTGTGTGTGTGTGTGTGTGTGAGAGAGAGTGAGAGAGAGAGAGAGAGAGAGTGTGTGTGTCTGTGTGTGTAAGGGGGAGAGAGAGAGAGAGAGAGAGAGAGAGAGAGAGAGAGAGAGAGAGAGAGAGAGAGAGAGTGAGAGAGAGAGAGAGAGAGAGAGAGAGAGAGAGTGTGTGTGTGTGTGTGTGTGTGTGTGTGTGTGTGTGTGTGTGTGTGTGTATAGTACTGGCCGTGGTGAGGTGTGCACTGTGTCAGATGTGGCCTGTTCAGGTCAGTAAAACGGCCTTGTGTTGTTCAGCGTGCTGGCGTCAGTGGGGTCGCTGGCCACACCCGGGGTGCCTAGTTCCAGCATCGTGACCATCCTGATGATCCTGGCCTCCCTAGACATCCCGCCCGCCAACCTGGGCATCATCATCGCCCTGGAATGGTTTTCGTGAGTTGACCTGCTGCACTGGGGCCCGGCCCAACACCCCTTCCGGCCCGCGTCCTCCACATCACCCTCTTGCCCTTTGGCCACTTTCTGTGAAATCTGCCTCTGAGACCGTTCTCAGAGATCTAGTCCTTACTCTACTGTAGAACTCTGAAACCTGCCACTGAGACCGTTCTCAGAGATCTAGTCCTTACTCTACTGTAGAACTCTGAAACCTGCCACTGAGACCGTTCTCAGAGATCTAGTCCTTACTGTACTGTAGAACTCTGAAACCTGGAACACCTCATCCCTTGACCACGGGTGCTCAAATTTAGACCATCTTTCCCTGAAGTCGAGACCGTCTCTGAAAGCTCATTTTTAGAACGCTAGCAGTCATTCTGTGTCAGATTTTCTTTTTTTGATCACATCCACTAAAATCTAGACCGGCTCTGAAATTCTAATCCCATTACCACGTCTGCTGAAATCTAGACCACCTTCTCTGAAACCTAGACCACCTCAGAAACCTCATTCTTTGACCACATTCGCGGAAATCTAGACCACCTTCACTGAAACACCTTATGCAATGGATAGGTAGAATGTACATGTAACGACATGTGCATGTGTGTGCCACACGCATGTATATGTGTGTAGATGTATGTATATGTGTGTGTGCGTGTGTGTACGTGCGTGTGCATGCGTGCGTGCGTGTGTGTGGTTAACCTCCCCTCCCTACCCCCACGCTGCATTCCAGGCCTTGCTTTCCGTTACCTTCCTCCAAGGAGGAAGCATGTCGGAAACCAGAGCTTGGAGTTTGCCTCTACCCCTGTCCCTGTTTCCATGTCCTTGTTTCCCTGTCCTTGTTTCCCTCTCCTTGTTTTTCTATCCTAGTTTCCCTGTCCTTGTTTGCCTGTCCTTGTCCTCGTTTCATGTCCTTGCCTGTCCTTGTTTGCCTGTCCTTGTTTGCCTGTCCTTGTTTGCCTGTCCTTGTTTGCCTGTCCTTGTCCTCGTTTCATGTCCTTGTCTGTCCTTGTTTCCCTATCCTTGTTTCCCTGTCCTTGTCCTCGTTTCATGTCCTTGTCTGTCCTTGTTTGCCTGTCCTTGTTTCCCTATCCTTGTTTCCCTGTCCTTGTCCTCGTTTCATGTCCTTGTCTGTCCTTGTTTCCCTGTCCTTGTCCTCGTTTCATGTCCTTGTCTGTCCTTGTTTGCCTGTCCTTGTTTGCCTGTCCTTGTTTCTCTATCGTTATTTCCCTGTCCTCGTTTCCCTATCCTCGTTATTTCCCTGTCCTTGCAGAGACCGGATGCGGGCCATTCCCAACGCCAACAGCCACGTCCTGTGCGCCGTGCTGACGTGGCACCTATGTAAGAAGGGGCTGGGCTTTGAGGACAGCAAGCCGGCGGCCCCACACCACAAGGCCCCCCTCCCTCCCACCAGCCAGCCCGGGAAGGCGGACGAAGAGAACACGGAGGGTGACACCATGAACAGCAGACTGTAAACTGTATGAGCTGTACACAGTAGAGTGTGAACTGTAAGCAGCAAAAGCTCTATGAACTGCTGACACCATGAACAGCAGACTGTAAACTGTATGAGCTGTACACAGTAGAGTGTGAACTGTAAGCAGCAAAAGCTCTATGAACTGCTGACACCATGAACAGCAGACTGTAAACTGTATGAGCTGTACACAGTAGAGTGTGAACTGTAAGCAGCAAAAGCTCTATGAACTAGTGACACCATGAACAGCAGACTGTAAACTCTGTGAACTGTACACAGTATAGTGTGAACTGTAAGTAGCAAAACTATGAACTGGTGACACCATGAACAGCAGACTGTAAACAATATGAACTGTACACAGTAGAGTGTGAACTGTAAGCAGCAAAGGTTCTATGAATTGGTGACCCCATGAACAGCACACTGTAAACTCTATGAGCTGTACACAGCAAAGCATGTGAACAGTAAGCAGCCAAGGCTCTGTGAACTACGGACTTTAAACAGCAAGGACTGTAACATGTAAACCTGTATTTGGTTTCAGTACTTTTAATTGCTTAAGAATGATGACAGTTCATGCGATCAAGTTTGGATGCCCAAAGTTCGGTTCAGCATACTTGCAACAGGACTACTCTTTTAATATTCAAACTTCAGACTGACCTAGGTCAGACTGAAATTTGCATGGACCTATATATAGGACCATGGAAGTTTGAATATTAAAAAATAGTCGGTCAAGGTCGGTATGTAATAACCAGGCAGAAAGATGTGCAACTATTGGGATTTACTTTGAAAAATTAACTGTCAAGGTTCAGTGAAGGGTTCATACCGCTGCATGTTTATGGGTCACTGGCATCTTATGATTTTGATTTTTTTAATTCTCAGTGTCCTTGGTGCACTGTTACTTTCTCTGAAGTAAAAAAAAAAAAAAAAAAGGGGGGGGGGGGATGTACACACTGACTGACTGGGTGGGTACAAAAAGGGCAGGGGTGTGTGTGTATGTATGTGTGTGTGTGTGTGTGTGTGTGTGTGTGTGTGTGTGTGTGTGTGTGTGTGTGCGTGTGAGGGGTACTTTAACGCACAAGGTAATGACAACACTTTTTTTGCATCCCTCCCTCCTCCTCCCGTGACTGTCTCCATCTTGATAATATAACTGCAGCAAAGTGTATGCTATATTTTACCTGTATTACCTGTATTGCATGATTATTGTACCATTCACTGTATGAACTCTTTACACCAATAAACTGCTTTATTTAGCTTCTCACAATGCAGTTCCTATCAGTCGTATAAATGCATGTGCTGGAGAGTTATACTTGACGACAGATACCGAGGGTAGATTGGGGGTTGGAGGAGGGAGGGGGTAAAAGGGAGAGGGTTGTCAGATCATGATGATTTTGTTGATCATGATGAAATGTTGGCAGTCAACTTCTCAGGTTCCCCCCATGATTTGCAGAACTGCTGTAAAAAGTTGAGTGGGGGCGAGAGGAGGTTGTGGGGGGGGAGGGGGGGGAGGGGAAGAAGATGTACTGTAGGTCACTGCACCAGTTGCCGTGCCCAATCACTCATCGGGTCTGGTCTTCACGCATGTAGCAAAGAGGCTGTCTGTGGTACAGCCGAATGTCACATTAGTTTTTTCTTTGTACTTTGTATTTAGGCTTTCCATCACTTGTCAGTCATCTCATAGGAGTTCGGAAAGGAAAGCTTATTTACACAGGATCACAAAACGACATTAGGGTATTTAGGGTAGTATGATCTAACTGTGATCAGTGTTTCCCTCTCTCCTTTTGGGCTTTTTGCCCCTATGCTATTCATGAAGCTACTGGACAAAACTGATCAACTGTTGTGTTTGCAGTTGGGATGTCATGGCCTGCTACACGAGGCCAGAGCTAAACAAGCTGGTCACAAGTAGAGGCTGGCTGTAATTAGACCATGTTACCCTATCACAAATAAAATGTACTCCAACCAAAGGGTCAGCTGCAAATATATTGATTTTACTATCACCATTATTGATTTTACTATCACCATCATATTGTTTCAAAGGCACTTTTATTTCTGACTGCACAGCACAGTAGATTACAACAATCATTAATTTGTGAATTGCACAGCACAGCAAATAACAACAATCATTAATTTGTAAATTACACAGCACAGTAAATTATAACAATCATTAATTTGTCAATTGTACAGAACAGTAAATTACAACAAATATTACTTTGCAAATAAAATAAGGTGACATTGAACACATCTGTGGTATTAAAAGAAAACAAAAGTGCACATTCTCACAATTTTTGGCATGTCTAGTTGGAATTCATTGCCACTGTCCCTTAGAAAAGCAACACTTCCAATCTGTTTTCACACACAGCCATTCACTGCACCATGCAGCTGTTACCAGACACACAAATCTGCTTGGGGGCAGTAACCTGACACACTGATGTCTTGTCCTGGGAAACTGGACATTGGTATTTAACCCCTTAACTGCCCCTGCTTGTACATTTTCTGGGCTGAAAAGTGCACACCTACACGCCTGCAAACAGCATAGCTGATGGGCCTATAACTACTCTACTTTCAATGCTGTGCATTTTGGTAGGAGTCCTTTTACGTGCTCATGTGAAGAGGGGGAAATGCCTTAATGATTTCAAATTTGGCACTTCCATTGGTCCTCACTTTTTGAGTGATGGTGCGGCAAGCATGGCAGTTAAAGTCAACCAGCATAGTGGGGCAGCAGAACTGTTATCAGATTGCAACAAGAAAACCTGTATCATTTTCAAGCAAAAATAACCCCTGCATCACTTTCAAGCTGAAATACCCCCTGCATTATTTGCAAGCCAAAACACTTGATCATTTGAAAGCCAAAACACCTGCAATGTTTTTAAGCCCAAATGACACCTGCATCATCTTAAAGCTGGAGTAGTTGGCAGTCTGATCTCCAGTGCACAGGGTCACAATCAAACTGTTATAAGTAACTTGGTGTTTCACGCCCAGCCAACCAGTATGGTTATATTAGGGTGGTAAGTTATAAGTGAATACACACTTCAAAACTCTTCTCATACATAAATCCATTTTTTTCAAGTCAAATCTTCAGAAGCAACCCATACACAGTACAAAACATGCATACACACAAACTGAAACAGCAATTGCTGAAGAGTTAGTCCTTCCAATATTGTCCTTGCTGGAGAAAAAAAAAGCAAGTAATGCTCAGACATGCTGGTACCATCAATCATTCCATCTGATTTATAGACACCAGATTAAAGAAAAATGTAAAAAAAAGGAACTGAGATACACAATAGGATTTTTTCACATAAATGCAATAAGGCAAATACTGGTGCCATATAATGGCAAGCTGCACAAACCACCTACAAACAATCATTTAATAGCTGCTCAACAAGAGCCATACAAAAAAGCCTGTCCCTTAACAAACAAAAAAACCCCACAAAAAACGGGCACATTCTCTGGGGGAAAAAAGGCAGGAAAAAAAAGAAGCCAAGACCAAAAGAGCAACAGAACCAAGCAGAAAAATAGGAGATAGGAAAGGGGAATTAAATGATACACCTTAGATTCGAGACCAGGGAGAAACCTCACACATCCCCAGCCTTCCTTAGGGGCCAAAACAACAGCTGAATCATCTTAAAGCCAGAATAACTCATAACATTTTAATGTCAAAATGTTAATAACTTACACTCATAAAGTGCCCTTTCTCACAAGAGCTCATAACACTTCACAACAAGTATGAACAACACCTACAACTAATACAACACAAAAGTATGAACAACACCTACAACTAATACAACACACAAGTATGAACAACACCTACAAGTAATACAACACACAAGTATGAACAACACCTACAACTAATACAACACACAAGTATGAACAACACATACAACTAATACAACACACAAGTATGAACAACACCTACAACTAATACAACACACAAGTATGAACAACACCTACAACTAATACAACACACAAGTTCCACAGATGCACTGAATCAAGCACTTGAGCAAGTTAACGACCCGATCACATTGCTTGAACACCGAAATAAACCATATGCATCATTCAAAATTTAAGTTTTACGAGGACACTTGTTTCTTCATGTTGAACAAATACATACATGTACTCTAGACAGAGAGAAATACACAAGTGGCCACTGCCATATCAAAACAATTATGAGTAGCTGGATAATTTAAACAGACTTAGTATTATGAACAAAAACTGGTCAGTTGAAATAGACTGGGTGTGCTGAATGACCCATATCCACACATACTTTGTACTCCTGCACCTGACCGTGACCTCAGTGGAATGTTAACCATGTGCCTCTGACCATGAACAAGACATAACATTGTTATTAAAGAAAACATAAGATCAGTGTGGTGATTTCTCCAAAGAAGCAGGTTCTGAACAAGACAGAACATTGTTATTAAAGTAAATGTAACGTAAAATCAATGTGGTGATTTCTCCAATGAAGCAGGCATCAGGATGGAAAGGAAGCTGACAGTTGACGAAAAAAACACTGACAGTCGGTTTGAACCTATCAGAGCCACAGACAGGTCAGGCAGCAACAGGCTGTAAAGAGCCCCTGGTCCACTCAGCCTGGGAGTGAGGTGACTAGACAGTAAGTAAAGTAAACATGGTGCTTAATGTCCACAGAAACCATAAGGCTTATTAGGGATGGGCTAGACAGTTAAGGGAAGTAACTCTGTAAAGAGCCCCTGGTCTACTCAGCCTGGGAATGAGGCTCCCAGACAGTTATGGGAAGCAACTCTGTAAAAAGCCCCTGGTACATTCTGCCTGGGCATGAGGCTGAGACAATTAAGGGAAGCAACTCTGTTCAAATCAGTCTCGATCCTTCATGACAAAACATCCTCAAAATTTTTGCTTCCAGCATCTGCCATCAGGTTGACGACTAAAAGTGCCACTGGCAAAAAAGAACGTTATAAGAAATCTTTTATACCCACTGCTGTTTCAGTTTTAAATGCAGAATTTTAGAATTTTAATGTTTCAGGTAATGAAGTGTGTGTGTGTGTGTGTGTACGTAAGTGTGTGTACATGTGTGCGTTCATATGCATGTGTGTGCAGGCATGTGTGCGCACGTGCGTGGATGCACACGTGTTCTGAACATTACTCATGTGTTTGCAGGTGTATGTCAGTGGAAGAAGCTGGGGCAGGCGAGTAGGGGAGAATGCCAGAGTAAGATTTTTATTTATTTTATACTTATTGTTATTTTATATGTACCTTCTTGAGCCCATGTGGCAAAGGAAAATTTTCATTTTTATGCTTTGTATATTGATGAATAATAAAGATTTATTTGATTTAAAACAGTCCCTGGTCCATTCAGCCTGGGAATGAGGCTATGAGATAGTTAAGGGAAGCAACTCTGTCATCCTCCCCTGACTCACAAAACATGCACTGAATACACACATCTGCAGATCCGAACCCTGTTGCTGTATCACATATACCCATTGGAAACTGCCAGACTTGTGCATTTTAAACACTATGAATGACTTCACAAAAACGTAGCCTGACACTCATTGCATTATTGCACAACATAGAATGAGAGATGTATCAAAAACACCAAACAGGAAAAGACAGTGGAAATCATGATCCTAACTGCATGACAAAAAAAATCTGAAACAAGAATAACTGCAAGCATTCTAAAACAAGAGTAAAACACATAAAAGGTTCAAAAGAACGCTACTTATTAGGACAAAACACAACTAACTGCATGGCCAATAAACTACCAGCAACTGAGACAGTAAACAGAAGGATGCAGCTTAACTATCAGAAAGCCGAATACCCTTCCATTAGAGAGCAGATTGCGAGACTTGGTGTGGAAGCATAATTAGCCCCAGTATGCTGACTTTCTTGCTTGAGTGTGGCCTAGATTAGTGTTCAGCCTGTGATTACAGGAGGACAGTATCATTATCTTAGAATAATAATAATACGTTATTTATGGCACCCCATCTCATAAGAGTCTGGGTCACTTACAAAGGCCCACAGATCCGTGCGTTTCATCACTTTCACAAACGCATGAGCACACACAAGTACACAACTGCACACTCACGTGCACCTGCCTGCACACCCTACAAACACATGCATTACTGGTGATGGGTTGGAGGAAAAGAAAAGAAAGACACCTCTGCCAGTAACTATAAGTAGCAGGCAGCAACTGCACACAAAGCAGTGCCCACTGGCACTGTATAGCAGCAGGCTTCAATCAGCTTCCTACAATGCTGGGGACTCGGTTGGCGATGATGGAGGAGCAGGATTAGCTCTACGGTAGACTGCCAGACTCATGATCAAAAGGTTGTAGGTTCAAGTCCCAGCAGGAGCTGAGGATATTGTCTTCCCCAGGGTCAACCGTCTGTGCTGACTCTTATTTGAGTATTTGTTCACTTACATTGACACTTGGCAGTACAGTTATACTGTACTAGGAAAAATAAAAGTACCCAAGTCTTCCACAACATGAAACAGATACAAGGGAAAATGAATAAGGCCTTGTAAACTAACAGAAACAAATTTTTTTTAAATGCACTTAGTGACCCTCCCACAAGGACACACACACACATCAAAAATGCATACATCTCTCATTTTAAAAAAGTTGAAGTTATTTCGCATTAATTTTGTGGTGGTGCATACATTCCTGCAGTGAAGCATGCACAGTTTTTAAAGGGCTGGTGCTAGAAATATGTATTTTTACTACAAAAAAAGAAGGTAGATACTCAGTTCTGACAGTCAACCCTCAAATTGTGTGCTTAATTCATTTATAACCACACAACTCCCTGAACCATAGCACTTCCTTGGCAAAGAGCTCCAGCAAAGTGCCATTCCATTTCAGAATCTAAGCACTGTGAAGACACCTTTCCATACTTCCAGTCCATACTACCGGCTCCTGGGAATGCTTCAACTGGGCTACACGATCATGCCATGATCAGGAATGTTTGGACACTTGATTGTGGACCATCATCAGGGCTTCTGGCAGCATCACCCTCATCAGGTAGTCCAGGTTCTGAGAACAAAGGAGAAACAACTGGCTGTGTGGAAAGTGAACCTCTTCATGCAGATGTGGTGGCCACATAAACACTTGGACTCACAACATTTATAAGAAACTGCATGCTGATTTGCTTCTTTTTCAACATTTTAATCTCTGGTGGACTATTTACAATATAACAACAACAGCAATAATATTGTGTTCTTTAATTTGCTATTTCTCCATTGGAACACAGTCCAGTTCGTGAACCAAAACAGCCTCTGATAAAGTAGCTTGTTTTCTTCATACTTTTTTGTAAACAGTTTTTTTGTTTGTTTTTTATAATATGAACACTTGTCAAGCATCTCATCATGAGATAAGTCCTAAGCACTCTGCAACGGCAACAATAGCACTATTCTCCATTTCCAAGCAGACACACTGCACTCTAGTCACATGTGACTCTGAATGACTGACTGCAGCTTAACACAGCACAGCACTTGAACTACTCCCCAGCCCCCCTCCCCCCATCCCACCCACCCACCACCCAGTGAGACATGTCACCCCACCTTCAACTCAGAGCTGGTGAACATGGTGAGAAGGACATCCATCACCACGTCCTCCTGACCCTCCTGCACACACTGCAGTTGCCCGTCATGGTCAAGCAATCCTGAAAACCATGGCAACCCAATTAGAGGTCTGATGATGATGATGACTTGATTTACAGAGTGCTCCAAACATCCATGGGAGAACCATACTTGTGGTTAGTACTGGGGCAGTCTCTCTGCCAGATAATAAACAGACTGGGGGCAGTCTCTTTGCCAGATAATAAACAGACTGGGGCAGTCTCTTTGCCAGATAATAAACAGACTGGGGCAGTCTCTTTGCCAGATAATAAACAGGGGCAGTCTCTTTGCCAGATAATAAACAGACTGGGGCAGTCTCTTTGCCAGATGATAAACAGACTGGGGCAGTCTCTTTGCCAGATAATAAACAGACTGGGGCAGTCTCTTTGCCAGATGATAAACAGACTGGGGCAGTCTCTTTGCCAGATGATAAACAGACTGGGGCAGTCTCTTTGCCAGATGATAAACAGACTGGGGCAGTCTCTTTGCCAGATGATAAACAGACTGGTGCAGTCTCTTTGCCAGATGATAAACAGACTGGGGCAGTCTCTTTGCCAGATAATAAACAGACTGGGGCAGTCTCTTTGCCAGATGATAAACAGACTGGGGCAGTCTCTTTGCCAGATGATAAACAGACTGGGGCAGTCTCTTTGCCAGATGATAAACAGACTGGGGCAGTCTCTTTGCCAGATGATAAACAGACTGGGGCAGTCTCTTTGCCAGATAATAAACAGACTGGGGCAGTCTCTTTGCCAGATAATAAACAGACTGGGGCAGTCTCTTTGCCAGATAATAAACAGACTGGGGCAGTCTCTTTGCCAGATAATAAACAGACTGGGGCAGTCTCTTTGCCAGATAATAAACAGACTGGGGCAGTCTCTTTGCCAGATAATAAACAGACTGGGGCAGTCTCTTTGCCAGATAATAAACAGACTGGGGCAGTCTCTTTGCCAGATAATAAACAGACTGGGGCAGTCTCTTTGCCAGATAATAAACAGACTGGGGCAGTCTCTTTGCCAGATAATAAACAGACTGGGGCAGTCTCTTTGCCAGATAATAAACAGACTGGGGCAGTCTCTTTGCCAGATAATAAACAGACTGGGGCAGTCTCTTTGCCAGATAATAAACAGACTGGGGCAGTCTCTTTGCCAGATGATAAACAGAGGCACAAGCACAGAAAAAGCCCCCCCCCCCCCTCCCCCCCAAAAAAAAGAAAGAAAAAAAAGAAGAGAAGCTACAAGACTACAAAACCAGGGACACCACACATCACCATATAATTATGCAATAAACACAGCTACCCAGTTGTGAACAGAAACAGCTGGGGGGAAAAAAAGACAAAAAGCAACAATAATAAAACAAACGACAACACCAAACAAGACAGACCAACAGATAATTCTGCAATCACTGGTTTAAAAACAGGTTAGTCTTAATTTGTCGGCAAAAAGCTGGGGAGGCTCAGATTCTCTCAGTGATCAAAAATCAATAGTGATCAACCAGACTTGATGTAACTAGTGATTCAAACACTATCATAAAAACAAAAAAATGTCAATAGATTAAAACACCTACACACCATTTTCAGCACATGCCCAGCAGGATACCAATGGCTGTACACTACAATTTCTGTTTCTGTATTTTTTCTTCTTTTAAGTTTTCATATTCAGTTGTCCATTGTAAACAGTATTTCCTGGCATACTGCCATTTTCCTGTCATACCCGTTTCCTTGCATTACAGCAATGATAAATACATAACAAAGCAGATCTGTAGATCACAAAGCTTACGACGTGAATTTCCACCCTCCATATAGCGCTTGTGTCGGTCGCTGTGCAGTCTGCCAGCGTAAATGGCAGTTAGATCGCTTTTCAATCCCATCACCCTTCTCCGGAGTTCCTCGTCAGACAGCGACAGGATTTCTCTGCTCACAGAAACATTTAAACTAAACAGTGAAGGAAAAATCAGACAGGTATTTTTTGTTGTTGTTCAAGTATCAAAGCAGTGTACATCAATTTGTTGTGCACTGCAATGTGATCTTGATCAATGTGGTCAGACATGATAACTGATATAGTCAGACATCTTTGACGTAAAACAAATCAGTTTTGTTGCTCAGTGAGGAAAAGAAATATCCTTCAATAAAAAGATCAGACCTCAAATATAAACTAAGCTTTGATTCTTTCAAAAGTGTGCTTCTGCCCAACACCCCCTCCCTTTCTTGTTTACATGTGTGTGTGTGCATGTGCGTGTGTGTGCATGCATTGATGCATGCATGTGTTGATGCATATGTGCATGCATGCATGCGTGCGTGCGTGTAAGTGTGTGTGATCTGCGTAGTCTCTACTGATACAGAAATGTTATGTGCTGTAAGAGATTACTGAGGAAGCTACAAAATAATAAGTGTGGTGGATAATTACATTTCATTAAAGATTCACTTATGTGTTCAAAGTGATTTCAAAACCAACCCTCTTAATCATAACAGCTAGTAAAGCACCAACATCCTTTTCACTGAATGAACTCATCAAGTACCCCAAAGCATCTTCAACTGTTCCACAAGTGTCATTCTCACCTGTGATTTTTACTTGTGCTGCCCTGACTGGCTCTCTCCCTGCCGTTTTCAGCTAAATTCATCACCAGAGTCCGGTCAACTTCCTGCAGTCTTTCTCGCTTGGCAGTCGCACTGCTGCTGTTCTCCTCCGATGAGGGATGGGACTGTCGTTTGCGGGTGAACACCGGACTTCTCCCTCTCCCTGGAGATGCTGGCTGTGACGCATCTGCCTCGCCATTTTCCACTACAAAGCAGTCTCTGGTATCGTCCTGAACACACAAGGTGTTCTGGTCACGGTAGCTTTTATTCCCAGTCTCCTCTTCTGAAATGTCCTGAGTGAGGGTACCAGGGACAGTCATGTCTCTTGACACATCTGTCGGTTTTTGTAGTCCGTTTGTCACCTGGGGATGCTGTGTCTGTGGCCTGGACTGTGAACCAGTAGATGCAATATGCTCCAGTTGGTCACTACTTTCAGTCTCATGATCAATACCTTTGGAACCAGCACAGTTCATCTTTTGGGTAGATCTCGACCCAGAAAGAACAGAGTTGTGTATCACAGATGGAGGAACTGTTTGGGTCAACTGGATTTCACCACTAGAAATTTCTGAGGTGGATTTGGGAAATGCGCCAGACTGAGACAGATCCTGTGGCTTAGTGCAGTTCTTAGGCCATAACTTATGTGTCCCAACCCCATGTCTCCGCACTCTTGCGTGACCAGCACTCTTTGGTGACAACGGTGAAACAGACGAAGGCGATGATGCTGGTGATGATGATGATGATGAAGGCTTGGATCTCTTTGCTGCAAAACCTGATGATGAGGCATCATTTGTTGCTGTAGGTTTTGTTGGTGTTGTGAGACAATGCACAGGTTTTGTTGGTGTTGTGAGACAATGCACAGGTTTTGTTGGTGTTGTGAGACAATGCACAGGTTTTGTTGGTGTTGTGAGACAATGCACAGGTTCCCGTCTTTGTGTGCAATGTTTCAGTTTCTTTACGCGTTGTGGACCGCTGTCCGTGTAAGCTGGGGACTGTGAACCTGACAGCCCTTCCTGAGGATTGGAATCGTTCCATGTTGGAGAAGCAGAACTGGGTCCTGGCGACAGCCTGTTCCGCTGCCGTGTGGAAAGACCAGCTGCTGATGACTTGGGCCTGTGAAAGTCTGCTTGTTGTGACCTGGGATGCAAGTCTAACCTACCACCACTGTTCTGACTACAAGGTGATGAAGATTTATCTGAATGGATCCAATTACATGAGGCACTATGTTCTCCACTAGAGGACTTAGTTCCACATGCTTTGCCTCTCAGTCTGGAAAGACCTTTGTCACGCAGCATGTTAGCAGTGCTGCTGATTTTGCAGTCTTTCACAGCAGAAGGGGACCTACAAAGAAAGGGCTGGCCAGTCTTGAATGCAACAGATTTTGTCCTTCTGACAACATCTGGAGATGACTGTGGGGAGACTGACCCTGAATCAGAAAGTGATGAAGAAAAACATGTAGCATCTTTACTTCTTACAGGCATGCCTTTATCATGGAACAGAGCGCTGTCATAGTCCCTGAAGTTGCCAGAGTTTTTACTTGCAAGAGCACTGTCTCCACGTTTTTCACCATATCCTGCTGTTATTGTGCATTTCCTTTGCTGAGCCACTTCTGGGGAAGATGATGACAATGAAGATCCAAAATTGAGGTCTATGAGGTGAACTGAGCATGGCTTGAGAGGCAATGGTGAATTGTTAAGTTTGGTGGGGGGTCCAGGTGAGCAAGGCTTGCCAGATGCTGCTGAATTGTTAAGTTTGGTGGGGGTTCTAGGTGAGCAAGGCTTGCCAGATGCTGCTGAATTGTTAAGTTTGGTGGGGGTTCTAGGTGAGCAAGGCTTGCCAGATGCTGCTGAATTGTTAAGTTTGGTGGGGGTTCTAGGTGAGCAAGGCTTGCCAGATGCTGTTGAATTGTTAAGTTTGGTGGGGGTTCTAGGTGAGCAAGGCTTGCCAGATGCTGCTGAATTGTTAAGCTTGGTGGTGGGTTCATCACAGCTGTTCTTTTTCTCACTAGAAGCAGAAACATACTTTTTAGCTTGTGTATGGTACTTGCTAGTTTTAAGCACAGACTCCTTTTCCTTTCCTTTGTTTGTATGTTGGGGTAAAATAGATTGCTCTGAATCTGGTCCAATGATGTCAGGCAGCTCCTCCTTCTCCACCAGGTTGGATGGGAATGCAGAACTTGCACACACAGACCCCCTGGATGTCTGCCCTTGTCTCACTTTGGGTGCCACAATTGCTGGCAACTCCATATCTTCAGACAACTCCCCTTGAGCTAGTTCACCACTAAAACCTCCGTCAAGAGGACCCTGGTGGCTACCACTGACTCTAGGACGTCTTGAGACTGTGGGCAGCTCATGGTCATCTATTTGCAAAGTACCATCTGGTGTGTTTTTGCCCTTGTTTTTCACCCCAGAAGTGCAGTTATTGCTCCTAGTGAGATTGGCAGCATGGTTGTGTTGATGATGTGATGTGGACAACCGTCTCTTGAAGCTTTTGGTGATGCTCAGAGGCTTCACAACTTCTTTGTTTTGAGAGTGCTTCTTCTTCCTGGACAGCTGCCGCTTCTGAGCTCTTCTCTGCATCCTGTAGCAGTCAATGTTTAAGTGGTTAGACTCAACAAAACAGTCAATAGTCATGCAAATAAAACTACAAAATCTCAGAAGAGAAACAAAACAACAGCAAGAAGCTACAAACAGGCTAAGGACTGTGAAAAAACAAAGGATAAAAATAAAACAAATTAAAAGCACTAAAACCTCAAAACAACCATTCACTTGTGCATATTGGTATAGACTGATATGACATGATGACAAAATGCCACACAGAAACAAAAGCACACACTAAGTATGAGGTCTAAGCCTAAGACTGAAATCAGTGACACCAAAATTACAGGACAATCTTGCATAAAAAACAAACGAAAAAACCTACATGTGCATGTATTAAAATAAAAAGCAGCAACAAAATCACCAGGATTTTGATGAACTTACTTTGCACACACAGCAAACACAGTACATCAGGTTTTTGATGGACTTAGTTTGCACACAGCAAACATAGTACAGGTACTAGTCAAACCCATTATAATGCCACCATCAGGCTTTATAGGCAGATGAGACAGTTATAGACAACTGCTTTTAATGAGACAATATGAAATAAACCAGGGGGAGTACTGATACAGACCAACTGGCATCATTACACAGAGAATGCTACAAATTCACTGTAGCTGCAAGTATTGAAGTAAAGCATACAATAATCTTTTCAATCTCTCTGAAATATAACTAGAAGACTGTTTGACCAACGGCAATACAACAGCCATTTCAAGCAATTAAGAGTCCCATGTCAGGATTATTTTCAGCTATGGTAATCATCACAAGATGACAAACTCCATTAGTGAAATCCTGAAGTGGGAGTACAGCTGCTGGAGTGGCAGATGGCACTGCACCTGAGTGAGAGTACCTGCAGGATGGTATGCACAGGTGTGGGAAATGGTTCTTTGACAGCCTACCTTCTCACCTAACAGTGGGTCAACTTCAGGGCGTTAGCTCACAAGCCCTAACACAAAATGATGCACATACACATGACGTACACATACACATGACATACATGTTTTTCAAGGCAGGTAACACTGCACTTGAGTACATGCATGACGGTACACACAGGTGTGGGAAATGGTTCCCTGACAGCCTACCTTCTCACCTGACAGAGGCTGAACTTCAGATTTCAGCTCAGGAACTCTAACACAAAATGACACATAACTGTATACACATGACGTACATGTTTTTCAAGGCAGCCTTCTTTCGATCCTCCATCAGCTCCTCAGGGCCATCCTCTGTCGTCACAGGATTTACTTCTGTGGTGTGTTCCTCGTCACCACTCTGCCATGACCCCAACTCTGTCAGATCCATGCTGGCACCATTGCCGTGGGTCACCACTGCTGCTGCTGGGCCATCACTGGTGATGGCAGAAACCACAGAAGATCCTGCAGTAGCGAAGTCACTGCCTGGCTGCTGAGACAGGACTCTTGCACCTTCATTTTGCACGGTGTGTTTTGGGCTGAGGTGGAGTGGATTCTGTTGGTTGTGCTTGCAGCTCTGGCAGGGTAGGTTTTGTTGGGCATGATTTGGGCTGGGAGAGGGTGGATTTTGCTGGGTATGCTTTGGACTGAGGATGGGTGGGATCTGTTGGGCATGTTTAGGACTAGCAGGAGCAGAGTTTTGTTGAGCGTGAACTGAGCTGAGAGAGGATGACACTGCAGTCCCCACAAAACAGCTGTCACCATGTTTCAGACTGGATGCAGAGTACCTGGATGTAGTGTTGACAGCTCTGTTGCTGCTGGTGGTGTTGACGGTAGTGGTATTGCTGTTGGTGGTTTGTTTCTCTGGGATTCTCTGAAAGTAGCTGCTGATCTCACTCTGGTCAGTTTTACGCTCCTCTTTCAGCAGCTGTTCATAAGATTTACAGAAAGAAGTTTATTGCTAAGTGTTTCTTCTGACCCACCCCACTCTCTTCTTTCTTCTGATTTCTAATTACAGGACACAAACAAAAATACTTTCTCTCTCTCTCTTAGACACACACACACACACACACACACACACACACACACACACACACACACACATACATACACACACTCAGTGACCACAGACACATGTACTAAACACACACACACACACACACACACACACACACACACACACACACACACACACACACACACACATTTATATGATTTATACACAAACACACAAAAAGCCTAGACTACACACCTGGCTGAAGGCAGAGGTGATACAGGTATCTTTCCCATGCTGTCTAGGACATACATAGGCAACTAGCTTGACATTCCGGATCACGGAACTTTTACGACCTGAGGGAAACAGATGCCAATTTTCATTTCCATAAACTACAGTACATCACAACATAGCAATGTGTAACTATGAACTGACAGAAACAAGTTGACAAGAGAAGCAGTCAGGCTGAGAGCAATGACATTATATATATACTCCAGGTATATAGCTCACGAATATGTGTGCTTGTCAAGGCTGTCAAAGATGACTGACAGATGGAGAGACTGGTGTCGAAAGAAAATGCTCATTTTCTTGTGAAAGTGAAACTGTCACTATGTTGCCAAAGTTTTCAGGACCAGAACACACACACACACAATATATCTACCTCTGTACAAAATGTGTTTTTCTTTCTTTCTTTTCATTTAGAAAACTACTACACACAATATATGTCTACCTCCCTACCAAATGTGTTTTTGTTTTTTCTTTTCACTCCTCCATTCTCAATATAGTTATTTCAATCAAATTTCCTAGTCAGAAGCCACTGAAAATGTCTAATTTCCAGATAAGAAAGATTAATCAGGGGGACTCCCTGTGCCCTGATATGGAAAATCTGGCTGGCAGTGGCAACTGAAATATGTGGCTGTGCTTTCTTTGGACTAAGTGCACTTTCCTTCAGGTCAGGTTGAGGGAAGGGGACGAGAAAGACTTAGGTGTAAAACCAGTCATGCTTCTGGTCTTCACTGACAAATGCTCTGCAGTTGTACAAAACAGATTCTGACTAATCTCAGTCATGGCTTATTTTCAAATAGCAATAGTGATCATCTACGTTAGTAAAACATACTGATCTATATAGAATACACAAATTCACATATATATATATGAATACATAATAAATAATTAATATATATAATCAATAAGTTATATATTATTTATAAAAGGCATTGGACCCTGGCCTCCCTTTCTGGCAGACAAGAGACAGCCAGATGCACACACACATGCACGCATGCACACATACACACACACACACTAATAATAATAGACTACACATAAGCACATTACACACATAAGCACATCACACATACATCCATTTAATACAGACTTCCATACATATACATGTATACATTGCCTTCACTAAATTACATCATTAGATCATACATTAGCATGACAGTTCTTGACATATCAATTATTATTTCCCCATGTTGACTGGCCAATGGGAAAAATTCAAATGCTGATCATAGTAAACAGATGGCGCTGTTCTTCTGCCAGTCACTGTAACTAGTCAAAGCAATGATCAGTCATCCCCTTATTATATATTGTGCTGTGGTATTTGTACTGTATCATGTATCCTTTTCTTAAAAATCAGCTACTCAATCAGCTACCTACCTCCAGCTGATCTGGTCAGCAAACTGTGGCGTTCTGCTTTCGGCTTCAACATGAACCCAAGGCGAATGCTTTGCCCTTCAACAGATTGAAGGCATGACACAAATAATTCATTCAAAACTCTGACTGATGCCTAAGCCTTGTTTGAAGAATACAGACTACCTTATCGGGATGTGTCACAGACTTCAAAATGACTTATCTTTATCACTATTACTGCACATTAATTTGCTGTTTAAAGTATTTGAATGATTAGGGCATGTGTGTGCATGCATGGGTGTATGTGTGTGTGAGCATGGGTGTGTGAATAGGTGCATGTATGAGTGTGCATGCATGCCTGTGCTTCATTAAGGATTATTTTTTTAATAATATATATTATATGAATAATATATTGTCACATGTATAGCATGTTACATTGTTAGTATTGTTACTGTTAATAACCTGATGAAATATATGCATGTGATGTTTTAGGTTTGTTGCTGTGATTGTTGCCAAATCAACTTCTCCACAGGGACAATGAACCTGCATAGCTGCAGCAATCAAAATTAAAAAAATATTTGGCAGTTTTCATTTACAACATTCCACTGATTTACACCAAGTTTGTAAACTGGAGGTTTCAGAGATGACCTTGTTTCAAACTACCTGTCACCAAATCTCAGATGTATTTTATACCTCCAATAACCAAACTTAAAGGGGACCACAAACAAACAAGTAACAGGCTCTGACAGGAACAGAATAAAATAAAATACTCACACTCACACAGAGGTTTTTCAGTCAATTTATGGTCTAGTTTGCTGAAAAGACTTATGTCTGAAAGTCCAAAAAAATATGGCCATGAATACTGTCACTTTGTGCCTGGCATTCAGTGTATGTCACATGATGAACAAGGTCTGCATGTGTGGCAGAAGTATTTTTCATGTCATAAGCCCACCTTTCTCTACTCTTCATTGGTAAAGAACTAACCAATACAGCTTCATGCTGGGAAGCTCAAACTTCAAATGAAAAAGTACTTCTGTTGTACCTATACACAACAGAACCAGCATATGAAGGACGCATTTGAATACATTTGCATCTTTTTATGTTTTAGGGCCAGTTTGCTGCTTTGTTTGGGGTCCCCATGATGGGCATTCTTTGACTGTCAAGGATACGTGTCAAGCATAAGGAAATTGTGCACTGTCCACAGCCCAGATCTTGCCCTGGGGTCCCAATGACAGGCTATTCTTTGACAGTGAAGTGCATGCGTCAAGCATACGGAAATCATGCACAGTCCACAGCCCAGATCTTGCCCTGGGATTGCTCTCTGTACAGACTGTTCCACTGTTCTGCAGCTGGTTCTGTGCACTTGCAAACAAGAACAGCAGTTGTTCAGCTGACCCATTCAAATCTTTCTGTCAGCCTACAGATCTTTCTGTCAGCCTACAAATCTTTCTGTCAGCCTAGCAGTAGCAGCTTTAGTCAGCCTTTCAGTCAGGGGAATGAGACAAACATCCGGCCATCATGGAAATTCCACACCATAAAAAATAGTTCTTAATATCTGCTCACAAAATGGGCAGGTTTGTTTCATTCTGTCCTCTTTGATATTGCAGAGTGTACAGGAAGGTGTGAATGTGTGTCACTGAACAAAACCATCCAAATCTTTTTGTACCTTTGTATGCACAAATGTGATCCAGCACAAATAAAACATCTGATCTTATCTCACTGCATAGAATAATAGTTAATACAGTACTAGATGGTGCCCATCTGGTTTCTGAACTCACCAACTAGGCAGCCCTGTTTAATGGTGTCCTTGTCCTTCATGGGCTTCAGTGCTTTTGGGTCAAACATATCATATGTGGCCAGCACTGGCTTGAGAAGAACCTCCACCTCCTGGACAACAACACAAATCAAGCTACAGAAACTAGCCTTCTCAAAACAGGCTTTGCCAACACCTTCTCCAGTAAATATAACAATCAAATCAAAAACGTCATAACAAGGACTTTATCTTAAAACGCCCTGTTGATTTAATTTCATTTGTGTGTGTGTGTGTGTGTGTGTGTGTGTGTGTGTGTGTGTGTGTGTGTATGTGTGTGTGTGTGTGTGTGTGTGTGCCTGTATAAATATTCTGTGTGTGTGTTTATATAAATATTCTATATTTATACAAATAAATAGTCTATCTTTATACAAATGATTCTGGAATCAGTCTTGGCTGTCTGTTCACACGTCTTAAATAAACTGTGATTTTTTTTTTTTACTCAGTGTACATTGTCTGTTGTTATAAATTTATGTCTTGCCTGGTATCCTACTTGACTTGACTACTCACTTGCATGTGTTCATTTTGAAACCAGTTTCTTGGAAACTTCTCAACATGGGACGCTGTCAAAAATGGATGCAGTTCCAGCTGCACAACTTGTTTCCTTGATATCTGGAAACAGATAAAACAACAATTTAATTATTTAGAAGACAACTTCAGAAAATAAAAGTGGGCACAGTTTAGGAGGCGTTTTCTTGACTGCAACAGAGTTGCCCCCTCTTGATCTCCTGATGGGGAGAGCAAGCATCATTCTCCCCTTTGCTATTAGTATTATTATTATATATACTTCCAAACAAGAATGGAGGCGGGAGCCAAAAAGATGAAATCTCCAGTCCCCATGGACAGACTGCGCCACAAGAGACCAGGAGGGGTGGGGGTGGACTGACTTTGTCCAAAGACAAACAGGACAGGATTTCCTGCTTGTTTTCGTGGTTCCAAGCATATTTCTTGAGTTTAGATGTTTTTGTGTGCTTTTTTTTTTCCTAAAACTTCTCTATCACTCTGAGGCTCAACGGTGAGTTCCACAGGCATGTGTTTAGATTAAAATTTCTGTGCAACCTTTAAAGACATGGTCAAGGAGAGTAAACGACATCTAGATACAATGAAATAATATATTACACTGCAGCCAACAGAATGTATTATATGTATAGTTATATATGTAAAGTTTCTGCACTCATCCCCATAGTTCCATTTACAATATGGAACCCAAACTGTTCGCAGGTGTTCATCAAGTACATACCAAAGTCATGCACTTCTTTATCTTTGGACGCACACTTACTGACTTGCACTGAATCACCATTTTTATCTTCAAAAATGTTAAATGCTACTGTTCATTTTCTGGGGTTTTGTTTCCAGTCCGTGCATTAAAATCCCCAAACAGTATGAATGGCACATCACCTAGGTCTTCTAGTTCTATAATGTCCATAACAAATAGTTCAATGAAGGCAATGCCATTGTGGCTCTCCATTTCCCAGGAGTAAGTAGACGCTGTTGGTGGTAAGTAGACATTGAAGGACCATATTTTAAACCAGGAATTTACTACTCTCCCGTCAGGTCGTCGTCTTAGATGCCCCGTTTGTAAGATGAATAGATTTAAGAACTCTTTTACGCCATTCACAGTACGCCTTTTAAACAATACATGAAGTGTGTGTGTGTATGTGCATGTGTGCGCGCGTGTGTGCATGCGTGTGTGTGTGTGTGTGTGTGTGACTGCGCCATGGTGTGCTTGTGTGTGTGTGATTGTTCCACGGTGTGTGTGTGTGTGTGTGTGTGTGTGTGTGTGTGTGTGTGTGTGTGTGTGTGTGTGTGTGTGTGATACTGTTTTAATTGCTGTGTGTGGTACTCTAATTGTTTTACAAGTATGTGATCTTAAGTTTATTACTATTTTATGATGATGTCACAGTTGTTCTATATCTATAAGTATGGCTAAAGTAAGACTCTTTTGTTGGTGGTGTTGTGTTTGTTGTATTGTTCTCTTAACTTTATGTATTTTTTAATTGAACTGAAGTGAATTAAATAGACTCCAAGCAGGACAATTGGTGTATTTGTACCAAAGCAGAACAATAGGTGTATTTGTACCAAGCAAGTCTTTCGACAGCTTTATCACAATTATGTTATCATATTCCACCTTCACCTGTTCAATATATTTGCCTAACTCTTTTCTTATCAAATAATCAATAGAACCACTCTCCCAGAAAGTTGGGCTGTTAAGGCATCAGTTTAACTTTACACCAGAAACAATAAAAGCATCATGGAGTGGAAATAGCACAGATGGAAAAGTTGTGGAGAAACTTTCTACCATTACCAACAAACAAAAATCAAAGTCTGTAAGGTATGCATATGTACATCTGGTTCACATAGTCGAGTCAAGCCTTCTATGTTGTCTGTTAAGTGTTACAAAATGTGCAAACATGTGTTGATGTTGGTACAGGTTTACAATTACTGTCACTGATATGGGCCAAGCCAATTTCCTATTATGTTGTCCCAGCTGTGTTTGTGGTAGTCCTTGCTGGCTTTGGTGCACTTTATTTGCTTTTTTTGCCATGGTCTCTCTGTCAGCAGGTACTCCAGACTGATTTAATATATATATTGTTTACATTTCACTTTTATGATAATCAGAGAGAACTTTGTACACTGATTCTACTGGTTTAAAATTTATCCTGATGTGATAATATGTTCAAAAGTTAAAAAACATTATATATAAAAAATGGGGGGGGGGGGGGGGGGGGACTTTTCCCGTCCAAAAACTAAACTGGCTAAATCAGCAAATTCACAAAGCTATGGAACACGTGTAGACATTTGGAAACCATGCCAAAGCACAGAATCTTGTTTCATATTAATTATTATATATCATATAGATTGCAATTATTTTTTTCCAGGAAGAGAAACAATAGCATGAAAACACCACCTTTAAAACACCCAAAATAAAAAATTTGGACCTGCTGTAAAGTTAACAGTACATAACACTGAAAGTAACGTGTTCACGGAAATTTGAAAATCAACTTCTAATTAAGATACAGAGATAAATTTGGCATCACTGGAATCAGCAGAACTGTATAGATCTATAATGTACACTGTATGCACTTTCAAATTTAGACAGTTAAAACACTAAAAAGATGTTAAGCTAAAAATGTTTGCTCAAATATCATCTATGTTGAAATTCTATTATACGCTTCTACAATGTCTTCAATGCACTCCATATGCCAAACACGGCATTCACTGCTCACAGGCAGAACATCAAAGTCCCACTTGAAGATGTAGTAGGCATCAGTGACAGCAACATCATCGACTTTTAGCCATTTAAAATTGTCTTTTCCACTCTTTGACCGTTCCAAGTACTGCACCATGGCACTCTGGGGGTTGAAGACCTCAATTACCTATCCCAGGTAAAACATCTGGCCGTAAAAGTCGCCAACCACTGTCCCTGTGTTAAAAAAGAGAAGCCAGTCTCATCAGTGGCATCAGAAACTGTGTCTGCAGTGTCCGTCTGCCTCAGCTGCCTCTTTTCTCCTTCATTCACCACTTCCTGCCTGTACACTGTGAATCCACTTTGCACATGTGTTTCTTCACTAAGCTGTTTGTCTGTCAGGTCCGTGACATCAGAACCCAAACTCCAAGCAGTGGTTTACGACATCCTTCCTCCAACCACTGCCATATTTAGCTACGCCACAGAGTCCAGAAAACTGTCAGCTAACAAGCAGTTTTTTGTTGGTGCTCAAACACTGAAACTGTAGTAGGGTTGTTACAAACACCTCAAATAAAACAAGGCTGTCATTTATAGCCACCAACAAAGTTTACACCAGCACAAATAAAACCACAATTGTTTGAATCAAGACAGAACTCTTTTTCTTTACCTGGGGTGAATGTGTCTCATGTTTACATGTGTGCTTTGGTGCTAGGTTGCTTCTACAGTCATGTTAGTACCCGAACCTTTCAGTGGGCGCTGACCGTGTTGCTGACCGCATTGCTGGACAGCTGCGCAGAGATAAAGAGTGCCCCTTCAGTGGCGTAACTAAATCTGGCAGAGTATGGAGGAAGGTGCCGGAAAGTGACGCTAGAAGTGTGATTGGTACCTTGTGTACACAGCTCAGTGGTTGGGTGGCGGTACTCTGGGGTTTTCATATCAGCTGATTCTGCATCATGACACATGGGTGCTATTGTTGTCACTTGGGTGTTTTCCAGTCAGGTACTCACACCCTCTGTTCCCTCTGTGTCTTCAAGCAATTCTTTGGCAACATGAAACTTTGCATGACTGTCAGCTATCGGGGGGGTCTTGCTGTTGAGGATTCTGGTATGCTGTGTCATTTTGCTGATGGGAAGTTTGTGTGTCTTCCACTGGCTGGTCACAAGTGGGCAGCGTCTCTCTCTGTTGTCTGCCCCCCCCCCCCCCCCCCCCGCCACCCCCATCTCCCTGTTGTGACATCTTTGTTGCTGGTCTTTCCTTTTCCTCCTCTGGCCCTTCTGGAGTTGGCTGCACATTGTCTGTGAGGGGACTCTCTTCTGATTGCATAAAGGTGTGTGGGTTGAAGACCGGTGGTTCCTTGTCTGCAACCAGGGTTTTTTCTCTGAAGTTCCTGCCCCCAGTGTGTTTCCTTTGTGGCTACGTTGCTTCTCCTGGTGGCTGGTGCTGGGCTTAGCAGGCACTCCAAAGATTTCTCCTGAGTCAAATTCTCAAATTCTGTGCAGACTCTAAAAATATCCTTTAGAACTGAATGAGACGATAAACTGCAGCCCCCCTATGTTACGTATGTATATGTACGTATGCAAAAATATCACATACACATGTGTTAAAGATCCTGTTGTCTACGTCAGACTCAAAGCTCATCAGAGTGTCACAGACTGACTCAAGTCTTCAAAGTTTTGAAGCTGGACACTATGGAAGAACCAACTGTCGCCAGCCCATATGGTTCATCTTGTTCAATTTATTTCTTGAAACGCAATGTAAACACACATTATGGTTATCAAACTGTAACTATATATGGTAGATCTTTAGTTTTATAACAGAACGAAGGTCTGGTTGGACACGTTTGGAGCTATTCGCTTAGAACTTTATAAGGCGTACCGCAAAATACATTTGGAGGTACCGCCAGTTAAAGTACGACTCTACGAGGAATATCGTTGAACATTGAAGTATTGCTTTACGTCCACAGAAACCGTAGGTTTATTAAGGACGGGAGCCCAGAACGGCCACCTCGATTTTCACACAGCTCCTGAACTCTGAGGAATATCGTAAAAACAGGCAGATATTTAAACAGATGGCTCAAGTTTGAGTACCTGTGGCGAACTTCCGCAACAACAACAAAAGAAAGAAGAAGAAAAAAAAGGCATTACTCAGCTTTCTTTTTTTCCTTTTAAAATTACAAAGTCAAAGAACAAATGTCAACACTATACCTGTACAAATTTTAGCTGCTTTCTGCTCATAGACAGGCCACCAGGCCCCATGATCGTTGGCTTACGGCACTCGCCTATGAAACAGTTTTCAGACCCAGTCCACAAGCTAACATTTCGCTCCCACCACCGCCGACTTCGCAACGCTTCGCTAAGTTGTCTCCCTTGAAAGACCCTTGACAGTATTAGTTGTAAACATCAATGAGATAATTTTTCTCAGCAGCAATATTATGGACCTGCTGTGGGTAAGCGTCACAATAATGTTCTACTGTGTTATAGTTAAATACTACGATGCGTCGTGAAGCAGACGACACACACACACACGCACACACACACACACACACACACACACACGCAAGGTCATGTGGTACCAGTTCAAGTCACATGATTAGACAAAATGGCGCTGACTTGTGTGCAAGTTGTGCTGATGATAGGGATGTTGGTGACAGGGAGCATAAACACGCTGAGTAAAAAGGCTCAGAATGATTGCAAGTAAGTGGTTATAACTTACTGCCAATAGCGATGTTTGTGTAATGTTCCCAGGGATATCAATCGGACAAGTGGCTGCAGCAGCACTGCCCCAATATGTGGAGTGCCTCTGTCGAGTCAATGCAGTGTTACTGAGTATTACGAAGCGATCGATGTGTGTAACAGCCCGATACAAACCGATACAAGCACCGATACGAAATATTGCAGGCACACCTGATATGAGATCTTTCCAAGCACATCACCTGTGTGAGTGAAAATGGGCACCTCATTCCAGGGTGAATGAGAAGTCAGTGGCGCAGAGCAAGAGCACTCCGGCTCTCGAAAGCCAGAGTTAAAGTAAAAGTCCAAGGTTTTTAAGTATGCAAAATGACCATCGAAATGATTGACAAATGAGTCACTAGTTTCAGTTTTAATGAAATTAAAAAAATGTTTAACTGGGTTTTTAATCAATTTTATTTTCTGTAGGCTGGCCGAGACTACAGTCTCGGGTTCTCCATCAGTCACGTGGCTTTCCTGGAAGGAGTCAGTGCGGTTGCCATCTTAGATTCTTCAGTAAACTGTGTATGCGTGTGGTCGACAAAAAGTTAACTATGCTGGCCTACTGTGTTGCCGCGAACTGTAACAATTCGCAGATGACCCCAGGTATAACAATGCACAAGCTCCCGCACAATCGTCCTGCAGTGAGGCAAAAGTGGATTAAATTTATACAGTTCAAACGAGCTGACTTTCTTGCCATGCCGCATCATGCCCATTTGTGTAGCGAGCACTTCAGTGAGTGTGATTTCGCAAACCCCATGGAATACCGCACAGGGTTTGCTTTGAAGCTGACATGATGTTCCGGTACTCTTTCAAAATCCTGCCTGACAGGCTGAAACTGATACAACTGTATCCTTGTGGGTGTCTCGGGCAAAGTATCAGTTTCGTCTTCGGAGCTTGAGTTGGCCATTTTGCAGCGACTCCCCAGAGTGACGTAGTAGGCATGTGTGTGTGTGTGTGTGTGTTTGTGTGTGTGTGTGTGTGTGTGTTTAGCATAGTAATAATACTGATTACTTAGAACACAGCTTTATAATTATATACCTGTTTTAAATTATTGTAACGTCTCTGTGTTTTATAGCAGTTTTTTATGTGCCATTTTACAAGTTTTTGTTTTATATTAGTGTAATTTATTAAGTATGTATTATGAGATTGTTTGTATATGATATGTTAGTAAATGTTAATGTAATATATTATGTACATGTATGTGAACAAGTGCGTTGAGCTCACTCAGCGGGGAATAGCGCTATAGAAAATTTATGTATTATTATTATTATAATTATATGGTCACGTGATTTGGGCGTCATGGCAACGCTTTCTGTACGACTGAAAATGCCTTTTTTCGTGCATTCATAACCCTCAGATCACAGTTTCACCTACATCATCGTTCTCAGCAAACTTTAACAGAAGTCGTGTCAAAAATCACCCTTAACCTTGGACTTGTCCTTTAAGCATGATCGAGCATGGTCACCAAATGGCTGCGTGACTCTTAGCCTATGTGCTAGGCTTTGCGCCCCCCTAAGTTTTCTCTGGAGTCAAAATTCTGTGCAGACTCCACAAAAGTCCTTGGGATGAGACTATAAAGTATAATTATAAACCGAGGTCCCCCATGTGTATGCACATGCAAAAAGAGCACATATGCACGTTAAAGATCCTGTTGTCACTGTCAGAGTTCGGTGGACTATGGAAACAAGAAAATAATTCAGCATGCACTGAAAATGACAGTAATGGCCAGCTTTGTGGCCGATGGTCATTAACAGAAGAAGAAGAAGAAGAGGTTGTGCCACTATTTTATGGCCAACCCACTGTGTGACCCTTAAGTTGTTTTGGGTATGCAGTGGTTCCTTTTTCAGTGACTCCTCACTCACGTCCCACACACCAATCATCAGGGAACTGTGCCATTGGTTTTTGTTGCACATTGTAAATAATTTATTGCTTCCACATTGATCAGAAAAAGTGTGTGTTTGTGTGCACCTGATGGGAGCAAATGTGTGCCTCACATATCAGCCATTTATAACACAGTTACCATGATTGTTAAGGAAATGTGTTGTCAGTTTTTGTTGTAGTAATTTATTGTTTCCACAATGATCACCATAAAAAGTTGTGTGGGTGTGCCTCTCTCTCTCTCTCACTGCACCTTTCTCTCTTTCACTCTCTCTCTCTCTCCACACACACACACACTCACACACACACACACACACACACACACACACACACACACACACACACACACACACACACACACACACACATACACACACACACACACACACACACACACACACACACACACACACACACACACACACACACCATCAGACTGCTGTAAAAGAGAGTTTGTGGAAAGCATGTGTGAGCAAGTAAGAGTGAAACAAGTGATATGTTTCTGTGCATCAATGGTCACATAATATAGGTATTATGTGAGAGGTTGTTTGCTTTTGTGTCTTGTCACTCTGTCTCCCATACACCATCATGTTGTTCTTTGTAAACAGCTTTGAGTTTTTAAAGACTGGAGGTGCCGGAATAACCATTACTGGAATTCACTCCCACAAGACCTGAGACACTGCTCAGCCCTATCATCTTTTAAAGCCAAACTGAAAACCTTCCTCTTCTCACAGTATTTTCACCCCAACTAATATCGTTACCCAGTTTCTGCTACAGTCAGTGTGTGTGTGCGTGCGCGCATGCATGTATGGTGTATGAAACAGATCAGTGTCATACACATTTGAATTTATTGCAGTTTGTGTGTGTGTGTGTGTGTGTGTGTGTGTGTGTGTGTGTGTGTGTGTGTGTGTGTGTGTGTGTGTGTGTGTGTGTGTGTGTTTATATAATACTTTATGTAAATTGTTTTGATAGGATTGTGCTGTACATGTGTATAGAATATCATAGTTAATATGTATCATGTGAGCACTCAGGGCATTGATGAGCACATGATAAATGTACATTATTATTATTTTTGTAATTTTTAAAAAGCCACATCTTTCAATTGATACATTTTTCACTGTCTGGCAGTGTGAAGGGTTATCGCAATTCCACAGCCAACAACACTGCCACAGTTCACAGTTTTGATCACCCCTGGTTTCAGACCTGGATCATGTTTATAGGTAAGTTAGTTTCAGGCCTGGATCATGTTTATAGGTAAGTTAGTTTCAGGCTTGGATCATGTTTGTTGGTAAGTTAGTTTCAGACCTGGATCATGTTTATAGGTAAGTTAGTTTCAGGCCTGGATCATGTTTATTGGTAAGTTAGTTTCAGGCCTGGGTCATGTTTATTGGTAAGTTAGTTTTATGCCTGGATCATGTTTACTGGTAAGTTAGTTTCAGGCTTGGATCATGTATATAGGTAAGTTAGTTTCAGGCCTGGGTCATGTTTATTGGTAAGTTAGTTTCAGGCCTGGATCATGTTTATTGGTAAGTTAGTTTTAGGCCTGGATCATGTTTACTGGTAAGTTAGTTTAAGACCTGGATCATGTTTATAGGTTAGTTAAACTTAGAGACATGGATCATGTTTATAGGTAGGTTAGTTTAAGACCTGGATCATGTTTTATAGGTAAGTTAGTTCAAGACGTGGGTCATGTTTATAGGGGGGTTAGTTTTAGACATGGATCATGTTTAGAATTAGAGGTAAGTCACTTTAAGATGTGGATCATTTTGAAGAGAGTTGCTGTCAACATTCATCATACTTTGAGTAAACCTGCACCAAGATTGCATGCCATGTGTGGAGCCCTTTTTTGTAAACATTACAAAATGAACAGTCATCATTGTCATTTGATTTAAAATGCCAATCATATTACAGTAAATCTATGTGTACATAAGCTAGTGTAATTTTTTTTATCCTAGGCTTATCAGTTTCATAGAAAGGTGTCACCATGTCAGAAATTCTGTAATCAGTTGGGTCAAACAATTAACACTACAGGCGACTTAAACACAGTGTTATGGCATGCAGACTTTCACACGCTTTGGATAATGATATGACTCAAGTTCTGAAATAAAGTAAAAATTGTGTTTTCTTGAATAGTTGAAGAGTTCAGGGATATGTAAGAAACTTTAGCAGTTATATGCTTTCTGGTGTGTGGGATGAGTTGTTATTAACATAATTGTAAACTTCTGGTTCGTTGATTTTAAAACAGGAGAGTGCTCTTGCCTTTTTGGTCTTTTCTTGGCAAGAAGAAAGGAGAGAAAACAGTTCATCAGAGAGGTTTGTCATTTTTTCTTAGAAACAGTGTGACTGACTTAACACACACATGCACTCACAAATGTGCACACATACACACACACACATGCATGCATGCAGGCATGCACACACACACACACACACACACACACACACTCACACACACACACACACACACACACACACACACACACACACACTTGCTTGGCTGCATACATGTACAAATGACAAATATGTGTGTATATGTGTGCATGTGTGTGTGTGTGTGTGTGTGTGTGTGTGTGTGTGTGTGTGTGTGTGTGTGTGTGTGTGTGCCTGATTATAATCATTACTGATCCCTAGGCATTCATACCAATGTCTGTGACTCTGACCTAGTTTGACGAAACTGGGAGATTACAAAGTAGAAAATATAAAACAGGGTCAGCTGTTGATGTGAGTTCACTGAGCACTAATGATCTTCTTGCTGACTTTTATGTTTCATGTAGCTACACTTTGCATAGTTTGCTTTTTATAACTGTTTATTGGTATAATTATTATTAGTGTCTTTATTGTCATTTGTTTTAATTATTATGCTGTGTGCATTATTTAATAATGATAATAGTAGCAAAGAAGCTTTCTAGTGTCCCATCTCATTAGAGCGTGAAGCACTTCACAGTAGCACCAGGACAACAGTGATGCCAACAACAGCAAAGCACATGAAGGTACCCCTCAACAGTACAGTGGCTTTAACAATGGTTAAAAATGAGGCAACTGGGGTGAAGGGGGTGGGGATGACGGAAAAATTATGTGGTGGCAGTAGAAACCTGCGACATGTGTGGCAAACAGGACAGAATATTTTGAAATTCAGTGTGCGTGCCAAACAGGTACCTTTGAGGGTTTTCTTGAATGAGGTTTTGATGGTGAAGTCCTGCTATTGCATGGAGGTTTTGTCTTGTTGTGTCAGATGGTGTTTTTGATCGTGAAGTCTTGATGTCACATGGAGGTTTTGTCATGGTGTGTCAGATGGTTTGTTTGATTGTGAAGTCCTGGTGTCACATGGCAGTTTTGTTTGTTTGTCAGATGATGGTGTTGGTTGTGAAGTCCTGATCTGATGTCATGTGGAGGTTTTGTCTTGTGTCAGATGATGATGATTGTGATGTCCTGGTGTCACATGGATGTTTTTTTCTTCTTGTGTCAGATGATGTTGATTGTGAAGTCCTGGTGTCACATGGAGGTTTTGTCATGTGTCAGATGATGTTGATTGTGAAGTTCTGGTGTCACATGGCAGTTTTGTCTAGTTTGTCAGATGATGATGTCGATTGTGAAGCCCTGATGTCACATGGATGTTTTGACTTGTGTCAGGTGATGTTGTTGATTGTGAAGTCCTGATGTCACATGGAGGTTTTGTCTTGTTATGTCAGATGATGATGTTGATTGTGAAGTCCTGATCTGATGTCATATGGAGGTTCTGTCTTGTTTGTCAGATGATGATGTTGATTGTGAAGTCCTGATGTCACATGGAGGTTTTGTCTTGTTATGTCAGATGATGATGTTGATTGTGAAGTCCTGATCTGATGTCATATGGAGGTTCTGTCTTGTTTGTCAGATGATGATGTTGATTGTGAAGTCCTGATGTCACATGGAGGTTTTGTCATGTGTCAGATGATGTCAATTGTGAAATCCTGGTGTCACATGGATGTTTTGTTTTGTGTCAGATGATGATGTTGATTGTGAAGTCCTGATGTCGCATGGAGGTTTTGTCTTTTGTCATATGGTGTTTTTGGTTGTGAAGTCTTGATGTCACATGGAGGTTTTGTCTTGTTGTGTCAGATGAACTGGGCAGCACAGCTGGGGCAGGAGCCACAGACTCCACCTGAACACCCCAGGTATGAACCTACCACTGTTGCCAAGACAACACTTTCACACACCAGGTTTAGTACATTGATGTGAACAAATGTTTGACTCACTTAGAGGGAAACTGAATCAAAGATGCAAGTAACCTGAAAACAGAAAATGTGAAAAAAAAACGTTTGCTCCTCAGAATGCCACCATTTTGATTCACTCTTTACCAGTGAAGAGCAGAAAAAGGCTGGCTCATGATGTATGTGATGCCTTTGGTGCATGTGCCAGCCTTGTTATGACATCACTGATACAGAGATCAATAAACACCCACAGTCATTTTTGTGACTTTTGAAAATCAATTTTGAACAAGCAAGATGAAAAACAGAGTGGAAAAAGTACTGTATATTTATTTAATGATTGACTGTTTCAGGGTGTTTCAGTGGATCTTTCTTTTGCCCACTGTTTGCGACCTGCTGGGTACCTCCATTGCTGGTAAGACAGAGAAAAGCTAAAGGAAGAAAACAACACTGGGGTAGAGTTAGTAAAAGAGGAAAACAACACTGGGGTAGAGTTAGTAAAAGAGGAAAACAACACTGGGGTAGAGTTAGTAAAAGAGGAAAACAACACTGGGGTAGAGTTAGTAAAAGAGGAAAACAACACTGGGGTAGAGGTAGTAATTTTAAGTAAAAGAGGAAAACAACAATGGGGTAGAGCTAGTAAAAGAGGAAACCAACATTGGGGTAGAGCTAAAAGAGGAAACCAACATTGGGGTAGAGCTAAAAGAGGAAACCAACACTGGGGTAGAGCTAAAAGAGGAAAACAACAATGGGGTAGAAGTTTGAGAAATTCAAGAACAAGAAAGAATGACAAACGATAGATATAATGTGCAGACAAGAGCACTTGTATACATTGTGAAAGGTTGACTGATGGAATGAGCAGGTTGGAAGTAGACAAGAACGAACAAGCCACAGCAAGAGGTTTCTGAATCTGATTCCTTTTTAGATGGCATTGACAAGAAGCAGCTGGTGCAGCTTCATTCATTTTGTTTCATTCATTTTGTTTCATTCATTTTGTGAAAGGTAGATCATTGGAAATCTTTGTATAATATTTCTCCTTTAAACTTTGTAATTTGCATAAACTGATCATGATTTTTATCCCTTCGGCTGTTCTGTGATGAGCTGACCTATCTGAGTTTGCTTTCTTCAGTTAACATTACATTTTATTTGTGTTGATTTACTGGCTTTGGTAATGGAAGTTGCAAGTTTGGAGAGGTAATCCTTGAATGACTGAGTTGAACGGGTGTGACTGGAACCCAGATGCCTCTGTATAAGGTTGCTTCCACTTCTAGAGCTGGAACTGGAGACTAAAAGTTTCATTCCTTCTATTGAAATATCTTTCCAAGAACTGAACTGACCTATACCAATGTTGAAGATGTACAAATTTGCTGCTTGTGTGTATGCGAATGTAATTTTCTAGTGTGGATAGGAGTGGATGGGTGTGGGTGTGTTTTCATGAAGGGTGTGGATGGGTGGGTGTGTTTCCGTGCATCACATCTGGTCACTGTCATGACTCTGTGCAGATTTCGTGATGTGATTCTTTGCTGCAAGTTAAAAACAAGAGGTATGAGTAGTCTAGGTGTGAAGACCTGCCTTACCATGGTGGGTGGTATTAAAAAACCCACATATGTACACTAGTAAAGCTGACGGTTTTCTTCTCACCAGGTATTGGACTCCTGTACGTGGATGCGTCAGTGTGGCAGATGTTACGAGGATCTATCATCATTTTTGCTGGCATTCTTTCTGTAAGCACTAGTTGTGATGATGCTTGAGGTTGTTTGGTATAGATAATGTTGAGCACCGAAAGTATCTCGATTCCCCCCCCCCTCCCCCCCAAAAAAAACCACAAAAAAAAGCAACAAAACAACACACACACACACATGTGCTCGCATGCATGCACACACACACACACATGCATGCACGCACACTCACACACGACTCCCATCTGAAATATAGGGGGAAATAAGATTTTGATGGTGTTATTCATTGTGTATTTCAAGTTGCCTGGGGAAAAAATGTGAGCACATATACACGTATGCTTGCATGTGTGTTACGTGTACCATAACGGTAGTTCCATATTGCTTTGTTTTGTCATTGCTCATCGTCTCGAGTGCCAGAATCTACAGCAGTTACTATCAAAAGAAGACTATAACTGAATCTGTTGAAGTTTACTTGTGGGTAGATGAGTTGAAAGTTTGATTGGATCAGCTGGTTTATAAATGTGACTGACTTATTGACTGACTGATTGGTGGATGGATGAATGGACTGACTGACAGAGTGACTGACTGATTGATTAGTCAAGAGTCAATTAGATTGATTGACTGATTGATTGAGTGATTGACTGATTGGTTGACTGACTGATTTACTGACTGACTGATTAGTCAACTAACTGATTGGTTGATTGAGTGGCTGATTGATTGGCTGACTAATTGGTTGACTGACTGGTTGGTTGATTGAGTGGCTGGTTGATTGATTGAGTGGCTGATTGGTTGACTGACTGGTTGACTGGCTCCCTGGACAGAAAATCTTCCTGAAGCGGCGGCTGTACCCGGTTCACTGGCTGGGCATGATGGTGGTGATGGTGGGCCTGGTGCTTGTCGGCTGCTCCAGCGTCTTCCGTGCGCAGCACAGCGTCAGTGCCTCTCACACCCTTCTAGGTCAGTGGTCAGCACCTCACACACACTTCTAGGTCAGTGGTCAGTGCCTCACACACCCTTCTAGGTCAGTGGTCAGCACCTCACACACACTTCTAGGTGAATAGTCAGTGCTTCACACACACACTTCTAGGTCAGTGGTAAGTGCCTCACACACCCTTCTAGGTCAGTGGTCAGCACCTCACACACCCTTTTAGGACAGTGGTCAATGCCTCTCACACCCTTCAAGATCAGTGGTCAGCACCTCACACACCTTCCTAGGTCAGTGTTCAGCACCTCACACTCCCTTCTAGGTCAGTGGTCAGCACCTCATACACCTTTCTAGGTCAGTGGTCAGCACCTCACACACCCTTCTAGGTCAGTGGTCAGCACCTCATACACCTTTCTAGGTCAATGGTCAGCCCAGCATCAGCACCTCACGCACCCTTCTAAGGTCAGTGAGGGAAACATCCCAGGGTCTTATTAACTGGAATGGAATCAGAAACAGACACAGCAGCTTTCCACTGGATTTGTGGTCTGTTCTGTTTAAAGCTGATGCTTAAAAGTTGCAAAAACATGGCCAGGAGTATACTGCCATTTTGCCTGTGGTGTTTCCTGTGTGTGACATGATGAACAAGCTCTGTTCCAGAAGCGTCTGTATGTCATGAGACAGCCTCTCTTCTGACCTCAACGGGTAAGAGGGACCCCGCATGGCTGTGGCTCGAGGAAGCTCAGATTTGAAGCAGAAAGTACTTTTGTTCTGTAGATACTGACAGAACAGCCAAATGAGGCTTGCATATGGAAAACGTTGCACAATTTTAGTTTTCATGTGAACTTGCGTCTTCATTTGAAGTCCCCTTTAAGACCTTACCTAAGGAGAGGAGTGCCAAGCATGATCAAACATGGTCACCATGTGGATGGATGGCTGACCATTACACGTGCAGCTTTGTACCCACCCTGAGATTTCCCCTGAGTCAGGATATAAAAGTCCTTCAGATGTGAATATAAACCGAGGCACCACATGTGTGAACACATTCAAAAAGATCACTTATGCATACTAAAGATCCTGAAGTCCATGTAGGTGGATTATGGAAACAAATAATCCAACATGCATTTAAAAGTGTCAGGGCCTTCAAAATGTTGAAATTGGACACTATACAGAAGGAAAAGGCCACTTGACCAGTAGGTCACGCTGCTTGCTGATGTATAATAATAATGATAATGTACATTTATCATGCGCTCATCAATGCCCTGAGCGCTCACACGATACATATTAACCTAAATACAATATTCTATACACACATAGAGCACAGTCCTACCGAAACAATTTACATAAGGTATTATATATATGGAAACACACACACACACACTCACACACATGCACACACACACACACACACACACACACACACACACACACACACACACACACACACACACACACACACACACACACACACACACACACACACACACACACACACACACTCACACACACGCACATGCACAATGACTACAGCAGAAACTGGGTATTGATATTAGCTGGTGTGGAAATACTGTGAGAAGAGGAAGGTTTTCAGTTTGGCTTTAAAAGAAGCATGACCTGTAAACTCTGTAAGTGTAACCTGTAAACTCAGTAACCTGTGAACTCTGTAACCTGTGAACTCTGTAACCTGTGAACCCTGTACAGGCATCCTGTTGATCCTGGGCAGCCAACTGATCAGTGCCTCACAAATGGTGATAGAGGAAACTTTTCTTAAGAAACGCAACTTCCACCCACTACAGGTGATTTGTGTGTGTGTGCGTGTGCATGCGTGCGTGTGCGTGAGTGTGTGTGTGTGTGTGCATGTGAGTGTGCGTGCGTGCATGCATTTCTGTGTGTGTGTGTATGCATGTGAGTGTGCATGCATGCATGTGTGTGTGCATGCGTGCATGCGTTTGTGTGTGTGTGTGTGTGTGTGTGTGTGTGTGTGTGTGTGTGTGTGTGTGTGCATGCGTGTATGTGTGTGTGTGTTCCCCCCACCCTTTGGACATGTAATCTGAAACTGAACAATGCCTAGAGTGCTCGTCCAGAATCAACGAATAAAGTGACTTTATGTACCTTGTGTTGACTTGCATGCCAGGTGATCGTTACTGTCGGCAACTCAGGCCTATGTTGTTGTGTCCCTTGCTGTTGATGTGACGTCTGTTGAGTACTGTTCATTCCTTTAGAGAAGACATGTAATTTCTCAATGTGTTGCAATGTTACATGTAGTATGGTTCTCTTGCCATAAGGAACTCATTTTTCCTTCTTTTTCTTTTTTTGCAATCAGGTGGTTGGAATGGAAGGTTCCTTCGGATTCTTGCTCATGACATTTGTAAGTTCATTGTTTACTGCTATGAATATCAGTAGAGATTCTTGATATTTTGAGTGTGTCTGTGCCATTGTTTCTTTCTTTTGTTACTGGATTTTTTTCATCTCATATATTCAAAAAAAATCTAAGTGAATGATTTGTTTTCCCAAGATTGTACTCTTGTTCTGTGTTAATTAGTGGACTTATCTTTCTTTCTTTTTTTTCTTTCTTTTTTATGGCCCAAAAGATTGTTTTTGATGTTTTGATCACTTTGGTTTAGATTTATAAAAATATCCAAGAAATAGATAAATAATTGTAATACTGTGGCACACACAGTTTGTGTGTATGTGTCTTTTTTTCATTTCTGTGATTTTCTTCTCCAACATGTTTATCTGGGGTGTACTGTATTAAACATGATTTGGGCTATGTGGTATAAAACAGGTTTTGGATGTGGTGTTAGACACACTCTGTGCTAGCCCCACACTAGTTTTAGTGGGAGTCTGTCTCTTACTTGCCCTGTGTTAGATTTAGTGGGGAGTCTGTCTCTTACTCGCTTTGTGTTAGTTTTTTTTTTTGGAGTCTGTCTCTTACTTGCTCTGTGTTAGTTTTAGTGGGGAGTCTGTCTCTTACTCTCCCTGTGTTTTAGTGAGGAGTCTGTCTCTTACTCTCCTTGTGTTAGTTTTAGTGGGGAGTCTGTCTCTTACTCCCCTTGTGTTATTTTTAGTGGGGAGTCTGTCTCTTATGCGTTCTGTGTTAGTTTTAGTGGGGAGTCTGTCTCTTACTCCCCTTGTGTTGTTTTTAGTGGGGAGTCTGTCTCTTATGCACTCTGTGTTATTTTTAGTGGGGAGTCTGTCTCTTATGTGCTCTGTGTTAGTTTTGGTGGGGCATCTCACTTACAATCCCATGCTAGTTTTAATGGAGAGTCTGTCTCACTTGCACTGTGCTGTTGTTAGTGGGGTGACAACTGAGGATTACTGGAAGGTTTCATAGAATAGACAGGGTTGTAACTGTGATTTGAATGAAGGGTATGGATCTGAGTGGTGGATAGAGAAGGGATGTACTGTGATTTGAATGAGGGGTTTGTTTCTGAGTGATGGGATGTACTGTGATTTGAATTAGGGGTTTGTTTCTGAGTGGTGGATAGAGAAGGGATGTACTGTGATTTGAATGAGGGGTTTGTTTTTGAGTGATGGGATGTACTGTGATTTGGATGAGGGGTTTGTTTCTGAGTGGTGGTCAGAGAAGGGACACTGTTCCAAGTTACAGGACCCTCATAACAGACTGGTTTTTGGCTGGGGTCTGACAGTAGTTAGGACTGACAGAGATGATCATGGCCGTTATGACTGACAGTTTTCACTAGGATTAGCAGCCAGTCTTCAGACTGGTGACTTTTGAAGTTTTGTGGAGAGAAAAGATTTAATGACTGTTGATGAAATAACTGAGAAAATGCAGCCTCCAATAAGAGGCAACACAGTGTGTTGTTCACAGCATCATGTTTAAATTGGCAGGTACGTTTTCTCTGTTCTTTTGTATCATGAATGTGTGTCCTGGACAAAACATATTGGTCTTGTTGTATTGCGTATGTATAATACAGTTGTTGCATCTGGTGCTTGCAATTGATGAAACGATAAAACTGGTGGAGAGTATATATTTAACACTGCAACTCATGTAGCAAATATCTGATTAGGCTCAGCAATTAATCAGGCAGCAGCTGACGCTACTGTCTCTCAAACCAGCAACTCCTCGTCAGTGTGTCTTTATTGTTTGCTCACTTGCCACTTTTGGAGGTGGGTTTGATGTTGAAAAATCATGATCAGTTTGATTTGTTTTCTTAAGTCTTGCTTCACCTTTTTTGTTATTTGTATATATGGCATATATGCTGCATCATGTTGAGCTTTAAAGGAACTTGCCTTCTCAAAAATCTTTTACTTTGTATTTGTAAAAGATGGCCAGCCTTTCTGTAACAGGTAAGAGAGGTCAAAATAAACACTAAACTTTGAGGATTTGTTTTACATGATCCATTGAGTTTGTTTGTTAATTTTCAGTCTTCTTGTGCTGTAGTGTCACAGCTGACCTAAAGCTATAGAATGTCACTGTGTGTCACAGCTGGCCTAAAGCTGTAGTGTCACAGCTGGCCTAAAGCTGTAGTGTGTCACAGCTGGCCTAAAGCTGTAGTGTGTCACAGTTGGCCTGAAGCTGTAGTGTCACAGCTGGCCTAAGGGTTACTTGCAAGACCATCTGTGTGCTGATGGCACTAGTCTGAACATGCAATGCTTTCTGTGGGTTGCTTTGTGCTCCGTACACACATGTTCAGTCATTTGACCGTTTCAGGTGGTGCTGCCGTCCATGTATTTCATCCCAGGCTCAGGAATCAACGGCAGCTATGAGAACAGCATAGACGCTTTGTACCAGATAGGCAACAGTCCCAGGCTGCTCATCTTCTGTCTCCTCTACCTCATCTCCATCGCCTTCTACAACTACTTCGGTCTGGCTGTCACCAAATCACTTACTGGTGAGAACTCAGGCTCAAACTCATAGAGCATACAGTCATAACAGTAATACTAATAACAGGGAATTTATAGAGCATTTTCATAGATGCAAAGCGGTTTACAACCTAATTAAAGAAAAATATGTCACACATAAATACCCACTCGTAAATCAGTGGCATAAAAATACATTAATAAGCACACATTCATACAAAGCACAGCAAAACACATGTGTACACACACACACGCATGCATGAACACATGCTTGGTCTGCAGTGTTTTCTTTGTGTGTGTATTTAACAGCAGACCTTAAAAGGTCTATTTCCATTGCATTTGTATATATTCACTCCCATTGTTTGTAGCTGCTAGTCTTTTTGTTTATTACCTGTTGACATTGTTCCTGAACATTTCCCACTCTAGCCGTGCACAGAACATTGATCGATGCCTGCCGCACAATCCTAGTGTGGGGAGTGGATCTTTTCATCCATTATGCCTTTGACAAGGTCAGTAAAACTGTGCTTTTATACTCCGTGTGTGTGTGTATGTATGTGTGTGTGTGTGTGTGTGTGTGTGTGTGTGTGTGTGTGTGTGTGTGTGTGTGTGTGTGTGTGCATGCACATGGATGTGTGTTTGAGACAAATACTCAAGGTATAATTTGAAATAAGATTAAGACTGATTTGCTGATTGTCTAAAACAAAAACACTCACACGCAAAAAACAACAACTGCACATTCCTTGTGGGGGTAGGGGTGGGGGGGGGGGGGGGGGTGTATAACGGATCAGTCAAGTGTTTTTGTAGTGGACACCTTCACACCAGCTTTCCTCTTTGCCTGTCACAGTGTCTGGTGATTTCTGCTTGCAGAATTTTGGTGAAGACTTTGACAAGAGCTACGGTCTGCTACAAGGTAAGAGCCCTGTTTCTCAGTCAGTAGCTTGGTCTTGTTCTTGTCTCGTCAGTCATTAAAATAGGAACTCTGGTTCTAGGCACAAAGGCGCCGCAGGTCGCCAAGACTGCTGAAGAGCATCCTTACAACCAGTCTCCACCTGCCACAACTGAGGACTGAGACTGGCCAGTAGTGGGCAGGCCTGCCGCAAGTGTTCTGTTGTCATGATGACAGTTGTGCTTTTGTCATGGTGACAATCATGCTGTTGTCATGCTGACAGTCATGCTGGCAGTCATGCTGACAGTGATGCTGTTGTCATGCTGACAATCATGCTGACAGTCATGCTGTTGCCATGCTGACAGTCATGCTGGCAGGCATGCTGTTGGCATTGCCGACAGTCATGCTGGCAATCATGCTGACAGTGATGCTGTTGTCATGCTGACAATGATGCTGTTGTCATGCTGACAGTCATGCTGGCAATCAGTCATGCTGTTGTCATGCTGACAGTGATGCTGTTGTCATTCTGACAGTGATGCTGTTGTCATGCTGACAGCCATGCTGTTGTCATGCTGACAGTGATGCTGTTGTCATGCTGACAGTGATGCTGTTGTCATGCTTACAGCCATGCTGTTGTCATGCTGACAGTGATACTGTTGTCATGCTGACAATCATGCTGACAGTCCTGCTGTTATCATGCTGGCAGTCATGCTGTCAGCCATGCTGATGGTCTTGTTGTTGTCATGCTGACAGTCATGCTGACAGCCACGTTATTGTCATGCTGACAACCATACTGTTGTCATGCTGACAGTTGTGCTGTTGTCATGCTGACAGAGGCAGAGTTCTGATTGACCATTTTGAACTTGACATATGTGTTTGGTACAGCGTTCTACAACCATTTCCCGGTCAGTCCAAGTAGGATTGTAATGTTGCAGTGGACAGTTTCATGTTCCTTGTGTTTGGCACAGTGTTCTGCTACCATTTCATGGTCAGTCCATGTAATGCTGTAATGCTGCAGTGGACAGTTTCATGTTCCTGGTGTTTGGCACAGTGTTCTGCTACCATTTCGTGGTCAGTCCATATGATACTGTAATGCTGCAGTAGACGAATCTGAAACCAAACAAGACCCAGAATGCTCATGCAGAATCAACACACAAGGGAGTTAATTAGCGCTCGAGAAACATCACACAAGCACAACAACAAAGACAAATGTGTAGAGGATGTCCCTCTGGTGGAGTTTATATACCTTGTATTTACTCGCATGCCAGGTGAGAGTTACCGCAAACAGCTCTTGTCTTCATTATTGTGCTTCTGTGACATCTTTCAAGCTCAAATTAACTCCCTTGTGTGTAGCAGTGGATGGTTTCACATTCCTGGTGATCAGCACAGTGTTCTTCAACCATTTCCTGGTCAGTCCGTGTAATAATTATTGTAATGTTGCAGCGGACGGTTTCATGTCTGTGGTGATTGGCACAGTGTTCTTCATCAGTCTCCTGGTCAGTCCATGTAACAATGATTGTAATGTTGCAGTGGACGGTTTCATGTTCCTGGTGATCGGCACCATGCTGTACAACCAGGTGATGGTGGTCCCGTGCCTACCCTGGTGCAACCCACCCAGCCAGGTGGAGATGCAGGCCGTCATCAGCCCACCATCAGCCCACAACTCGCCACGCTCCAACGCCCAGTCCAGCCCGCGAGCCGTGGCTGCTGGGAAGAAGAACACCACCATCCAGGACGCAGAAGAGTCGTACCAATCCTGCACTGATGAGCAAAGCAGTCTGCTTGCCAGTCCCAGCCCAGGGCGGCGTGGCGGCAAATATATCTGAGTTGTTTCCCAAACAGTACAGTGTGCGTGTGTGTGTTGGGGGGGGGGGGGGGGAGGTATTCTGTGGTCAGTGAGAGCCGAAAGCAATGGTCGCTGGCTTGTAGGGCTTTTTTTTTGGGGGGGGGTGGGGGGGTTATATGCTGGTGGGATCCAAGTGTGTGTGTGTGCATGCATGCATGTGTGTGTGTGTGTTTAGTAAGAGACTGTAATTTTAAAAACAAATATTTATGTGGAAATTGTAATAGTAAAGTACTTTTAGCCCACTTTTTTCTTTTGGGGAAAATGTCATTTTTGAAAAAAGTGTTCCTTTATTATCATCAAGTGAGTTAAATTGGTTCTTGGTACTGACATAGACTGTGGAAACCAACTGAGTGTGTGTGTGTGTGGGGGGGTGATGTTGGGTGCAGCAGGGTGAGGTATATTTCAAATGGATGCAGGTAATATTTCCTGCTGGTACCGACAGTGCACAGTACAGTGTCTATGTGACGGGGGGGGGGATGTGCCAACCTCTATGCAGGTGAATAATATTGCATGCTGGTTGTGATGAGGAATGTCACAGCCAGTACTGTTTGTTGGGGGGGATGTTATGGGGGGGGGGGGGCTATCTGCTGATTGGACGGAGGTAAATGATACATCTGCTGTTGGTATATGTCCTGACATAGATCATCACAACCAATACAGTGGATGGGGGGGGGGGGGGGGGTATATGCCAATTGCATGCAGTGAGTAATATCACCTGTCAGTAGTGATAAGGATCATCACCGGTGTCACTGTTTAGGGATGTGTAGGATGGCAGTTATGAAGTTAGTAAATCAGCTGCTGTTCACGCTGATTCATCCGACAGCTGTGACATCTGGTGGTCAGCAAGAGAAAAAAGCAATGGTTGCTGAAAAATTTTTTGTTTGTTTTTGGTTATACTTTTTTTCTCTGAGTCATATGTAGCATGGGTGACCACATCTGGAGCTTCTGTTTTCTTTTGATGTGGTCTGCTCATCTTTTACAGATGAATGAACTGCTGTAATTGAGTCTTGAAAAAAAGAAAAAAAAATGTCTTCCGCACTTTGTTAGCACACTTCCATCTTCAGCTGGAAAAACTAAAACCCTGCCTACAAGAATGCCAAAGATTATGTCTCAATTCAGTGGTGTATTAGTGTGAAAACTATCATCTCTCCAACAGTACTGAATGTCTGTGATACCATTTTCTACAGTAATTGACCTGGAATTCATTTATTCAGTTTGCATTGCAAGACTTGCTTTGGTGAAATTTGCAAACACCTGATAACGATACGCAGATCACATTTAATGGGGATCCAAAGTGAGTCGACCTGTAAGAATGGAATAGAAAATACACCCCCATGGTGCTTTTTGAGTCAAGTCAGTGCATGGCCTCTGATGTTAAAAAGTGACATTTGAAGGTCATGAAAACGCAGCCATCAGTGCTGTCATTTGAACAGGGACCCGAATGCAGGCACTGGTTTACAGCAGCCTTCCTCCTCCCTCCACAAAGGTGCTAGGAAGTCATGCTTGGGGTGTGGTCAGTGACGTCATAATGGAGGCCTGCATGGACAAATTGTTCCTCACAAACCAACCGTTTTGTGCCCCATCTTGATTAAGAACGAACCAACATGGCTGCTACTGAAAGAATAGACAAAGCCTGCAAACAGAAAGAATTTTTAAGTTTTCAGGCTGACTTGCATCTTTACTTGGTGTCCTGTTTGGCAAGGCAACTGCTGAAAATTATGCATGTGCCAAACGCTGTGTGATTGTCTTGCACCTGTATAAGCTATTGTTTTAGCTCTAGAACCAAAGGCAGTCATCTCAAAAAGTTAGATTAAAAACAAATTATGTCACATCTCTCAACATCTTTGTCATTTTCAGTCCATCTTGTCCAGTGAAAAGATAACTCCACCATTTCAGAAAGTTTTAATGTAGAAACTCAATGTAGTGTGTGTGTGTGTGTGTGTGTGTGTGTGTGTGTGTGTGTGTGTGTGTGTGTGTGTGTGTGTGTGTGTTTTCCAAGCACATCACTGTGTGGCGTTTATTGTAATTGTATGTAACTTTAGTATTAGTAAAATAGTATGTTCTACATGTACACATTCAACCAGAAAGTCTTCTATGAGCCCATGTGAATAAAGTGTCACTGTTGTTTCTTAAACCCCCAACTCCCAATGGGTGTATACAGGTTGTGTGTGTGTGTGTGTGTGTGTGTGTGTGTGTGTGTGTGTGTGTGTGTGTGTGTGTGTGTGCGTCAGTGTGTGTGTGTGTGTGTGTGTGTGTGTGTGTGTGTGTGTGTGTGTGTGTGTGTGTGTGTTTTCCAAGCACATCATTGTGTGGCATTTATTGTAATTGTATGTAACTTTAGTATGTACTACATGTACATATTCAACCAGAAAGTCTTCTACAAGCCCATGTGAATAAAGTGTCACAGTTGTTTCTTAAACCCCCAACTCCCCATCCCCACCCCCCTTTGTCCTCTGCATGGCTGTATACAGGTGTGTGTGTGTGTGTGTGTGTGTGTGTGTGTGTGTGTGTGTGTGTGTGTGTGTGTGTACATATTCAACCAGAAAGTCTTCTATGAGCCATGTAAATAAAGTGTCACAGTTGTTTCTTAAACCTCCATCCCCCTTTGCGTGGGTGTATACAGGTGTGTGTGTGTGTGTGTGTGTGTGTGTGTGTGTGTGTGTGTGTGTGTGTGTTGTTTCTGGGTATAATGTTATCAATGTGGTTTCTTTCATGTGTTCAAATAGCTTCTGTGTGTGTGTGTGTGTGTGTGTGTGTGTGTGTGTGTGTGTGTGTGTGTGTGTGTGTGTGTACATATTCAACCAGAAAGTCTTCTATGAGCCATGTGAATAAAGTGTCACAGTTGTTTCTTAAACCCCCATCCCCCTTTGCGTGGATGTATACAGGTGTGTGTGTGTGTGTGTGTGTGTGTGTGTGTGTGTGTGTGTGTGTGTGTGTGTGTGTGTGTGTGTTGTTTCTGGGTATAATGTTATCAATGTGGTTTCTTTCATGTGTTCAAATAGCTTCTGTGTGTGTGTGTGTGTGTGTGTGTGTGTGTGTGTGTGTGTGTGTGTGAAAGTGATTTTTTCAACTGTAATTAAGCATGCATAAACATTGTGAATCAGATGTTTAGATGAACTGGGTTCACCCTGTCTTTGAGAGGGCTTGAAAGTCCTTTTACTTTGAAAGCCCCTTTTTAAGGCCTTGAAAGTCAGTAAAAACAACAACAAGCAGGCAAAGTACATGAAAGTGTCTGAAATATTCATATTGTGGTATTCTGATATTATACAGTGTTTGAAAAACACCAATATTGAGACTGGTATTCTGATGTATAGTGTTTAACAACACCAATACTGAGACTGTGGTATTCTGATACATAGTGTTTAAACAACACCAGTATTAAGATTGTAGTATTCTGATATATAGTGTTTAAACAACACCAGTGTTGAGACTGTGGTATTCTGATACATAGTGTTTAAACAACACCAGTATTAAGACTGTAGTATTCTGATATGTAGTGTTTAAACAACACCAGTGTTGAGACTGTGGTATTCTGATACATAGTGTTTAAACAACACCAGTATTAAGACTGTAGTATTCTGATACGTAGTGTTTAAACAACACCAGTGTTGAGACTGTGGTATTCTGATACATAGTGTTTAAACAACACCAGTGTTGAGACTGTGGTATTCTGATACAGTGTTTAAACAACACCTGCCCCTCTCTTCAGCCATGTTATTTTGGACACAGTCTTTGATTCGGTAATCTCTCCAAGGAAGAAATCAGAAACTGTTGGAATATTTTAAATGTCATTTTGGGTTACAAATATTGCCACATGCAATCATTAATGCCATTTGGGGTTACAAATATCACCATTTGGGTTACAATCATCACCAGAATCATTCTAACAGGTTCATATCTTATGAAAGAAGCCCCAAAAAGCAACAAAAAATGAAATCAATAAAACTGTGTGTCTTTGACTTTCAGTATGCACATACTCCTTTGATGTTTGACCTAGTTTCCTTATAGATGGTAGCAGTTTGAAGAAACACAGAAAAGGTATGGAAAGGAAAGATTACACTTGCAGTATAAAGATGAGTTGTCAATACAGGATCAGTTGTCTTGCTGACATCAGCACTGAGGAAGTGTGCAGGCCATTACTTGGAAACTGTAGGTGAAATGTCAAGACGACATATTCATACTGACAAAAACAAATGTTAAATTGACTTTTTCGTTGCAATTTTCGCTTCCTTCATTGGATATGAACCTTTTGGAATGATTCTGGTGATATTTGGTACCCAAAATGGAGTTCCCCTTTCACTGAAAAATGCACCTTTTCCCCGACCCATCTGGCTGTCCCCATCCTGTGAACATTTGTAATCCTACCCCCACAAGCACAGTGTTCCGTTTTTGTCAAACTAAAAGTGGGTGTTCTTTGCTTGGTTGTTGTTTTTGATTTTGCCAAACCCTTGAAAGAAATTGCCACTGAATGTCTTTGTCCATGAATTTTGTCTCCCCAAATGAGTAAGAATCCTGTTATATATATAATGAAATCTCTTTTGATTGCACTGCCATATCTTCCATGGCATGAAAGGTGATATACTTTTCATAATAATGTGGTGTTGTACATTTGTAAATATCACTCTTTAAAGAAACTAGCCATTTCAAAAGATGTTTTGTCCAATCAATTAAAAAAAGAATAAAAAAACAATCTATGAAAGGTTTTGTCTTAAATGTCCTCCTGACTTTATATCAAATTTAGATGAAAATAAAATCCCTGCATTGAATGGCCAGGACAAACAACAAAGAGGCCAGTGGTATGTGTAAGGCCCACTGTGGCAGTCGATGTGGTTATATGTTTGTCTGAACTGGTGCAGGTCAACATCTGCCTTCAAAGACTTCTGTGGATATACTGTCCTGGACATGCTAGAGTCAGGGAATGACCAAGGAGATAGATTCGTATGTGAAGAAAGCAAGCATCAAATGTCATGCATCTGAGAAGACCTGAAGTGTTGAGGAACTTGAGATTCTGCAGGCACAAAGACAAGGACATCACACCATTGATCACCTGGGGCAGAGAGGCACAGAAAGAGGAAGCATTTTACAATCTTCCTTGAAAGGATGCTAAAGGTCATCATCAATCAGACCAACACTGGAACTGTTTCAGTGGCAACACCGGACAAACTTCTGAAAGATGGAGTGGAGTGCATATGGGCTTTCTGGAGCATGTAGATACAATCTTAAACTTACTTCAACTGAATCAACAAACAAGGGAGTTAATTAGTGCTTGAAATAAGTAGCACGAGTACAACAAAGGCCTGAGTCACCTACGGTAACTCTCACCTGGCATGCATGTAAATACAAGGTACTTAAACTGCACCAACAGTACATCCTCAAATATTTTTACTTCAGCTGAGCTGTAGTGGATCCAGCAAATCATCATTTGCCAACGGAGTTTTAAAATTTGATAGCCTGTCTTGCAGATAGCCTGCCACATTGCATGGCCATTTTGTCGATATTTAATCCGATTAAAACATGCTGCCAGAAGACCTGCTTGTATGGTAATTACCTTATAGTTATACCTCTCTGAGCTTGTGTGCAAACAATGTCATGTGCCTGGTGAATTCTTTCATTATCTGTTGGTTTTCCATTTGTCCCGTATCTGTACTAGCTGCAGTTGCAGCATTCACCATATGTTGGTTTTCCATTTGTCCCATATCTATACTAGCTGCAGTTGTAGCATTCACCATCTGTTGGTTTTCCATTTGTCCCATATCTATACAAATGAATTGCTAAACATGATCAAAGTTGTTTCAACAAAAGTCACAAATTGCCATCGATGATTTTCAACAATACTGTTTGCAGTCTGAATATAGAAAGCCCTGTGACCAAGTACATAAACTCCACTGAAGGTGCATCCTCAAAATAGGATTCCATTTTCTAAATAAATATCCAAACAGCCCCCACTGCCGAAACATTTCTGTGAATGAAATAACCAGACAGACCCTGTGACCAGTAAGAAACCTAAAAGAGAAAGTTACACAGCTGATTTTAAGTTGAAAGTTGCAAATCTGATCTATACTCCTGATACCTATGCTGTTAAAAAGTGTTATACTTTGTGTAAAATATGCTGGCCATTTTGCCAGCATCAGCAGGCACCCTGTGGTTGGTATTTTGTAATGTATGGAAGTATATTGCCAGTGCACAATACACAAGAAATTACACTGAAATCAAGAGGGTAGCATATAGTTCTTCATTTATTGGGCTTTTTTCTACTTATTGGACAAAACATGTTTTGAGAAGGACAGTTGCTTTTAATATTTATCTCCAGGTATTTGTCACTGGGACCAATGTCACTGTAATCAATTTGTGTCCAGAAATGTTTGAACCTTTACCTGGAAGTGAGGAAGAATTATCCACTTTAAGGCACAGTTGAAAACTGCTGTATTTGAACAAATGACTGTGCCAATGAATTGAATAAACATACAAACTGACACTGGGTTCTTTCTTCAGTTTGTTTAGATTTATACCTATGACAGACCAAGTCAAAGTTGGTCTTTATGTAGTGCATGTGCCTGTGGTATGAATGAATGGTCAGTTGAATGTGAATGTGGTGTAGATGAATGGATGAGTAAATGGTCAGCGGATGGAATGAATGTGATTGTGTTGCACAAGCTCCGTGCAACACAGGTTGAAAGCTGAACTCTTCTCAGTTGCTATGAAGCATATATATACTACGATAGGAGTGTGTGAGAGACCAGAGAGAAAGAGACGAGAGAGAGAGACAAAAGAGAGAAAACAGAAATAAAGAGTGTCCGTTTGGAAGACTGTTTTCGACTTCACTGAAACCAACAACATTACGTCTTTAATTCTTTGTGATCATGTAGATACCCCGATCATTGTAGATACAACTCTACAAGCCTCTCTCAAGCACACACATTTTCTCGTTCTGACAACAATGGTATATACCATAGTAACTAAGTGCAGAGCCGGTACACTGGAGTAAGATGTGTGGGGGGGGGGGGGGGGGGGAGAAGAAGAAAAAAAAGGAAAAACAAAACCACATCAGTCTCAACAAATTGGGGATCATTCTCGAGTCAGCACTGATTGTGATATTTTGCCTAGTTGCTGAAACTAAAGGACAGATGTTCCATGGTATTCCTGGCTTTTAAGTTTTATTTGACCAGTGGTGCAGTGGATTACATGGCAGTGATATTTTCCATCCATCTTGTCGCCATGAAATGTGTGTTTTTCACTACTACTAGTACCAGGGAAATACAGCTAGGCGCTCTGCCAGCAACTCAGCTGACACTTCTGGTAAATTGTGTACGCCAGTCCGTTGTTCATGCGTGTAGATTTAAGTGAAAGTGGTCTATTAGCATTTGAAAGACGTCACACATGCTCAACAGCAAAGATTTGAGCTGCCTATAGTAACTCTCACCTGGAATGCGTGTAAGTACAAGGTACATAAACTCCACCAGAGATGAAAACAGAACTGCACTGAGTGAACACTCATTAAAGCGAATAAAAAACTGGTCACCCTGACATTAATGCTGTATTGTGTATGTTTGTGCCAGACCTGGTATTTGCAGACATAAAGCCTGGTCTTACAATAAAGACAAGGTCTCACACTGACCTGGACACAACCCCTTCAGTCACCCAAGTTTTGTTGTCATGAATATCAAAGGATGAACTGATGATTTTTTATTTTTTTTTAAATCCACTTTAACATGAATGTTATTAAAAGGAACTCTCACCTAATTGTAGGTTAAAAAAGAAAAGGCTGTATAATAGTAAATTAAAAACCATACCAACCATACCAAACTGAATTCATTCTGTACATATTGTAAATTTTCCTCATTCTGAAAGTAGAGATCAAATGATCTGTGAATGGCACTAGAGAAACAGGACTTGGCTTCTGCAGAAATTAAAATAAAAAACCAACAGAGATCATTTATTTGCATTTGTTTATTTTTCAGTTTATTGATACCAGGGTGGTGATACGTTATAACAAAAAATATCCACGGGTTGTCCTGTTGTTTCTATCATAGGAATAACATACAAAGTCTGCAAGTAGTACAAGACAAAGTCACCTTCACATATATATAACAATAATAATAACAATGGCAATTTTTATAATGCATTGACTGCAATGAGCACAAAGCTTTGTGTCAGTCGGTACAATGGTGTGTGTGTGTGTGTGTGTGTGTGTGTGTGTGTGTGTGTGTGTGTGTGTGTGTGTGTGTGTGTGTGTGTGTGTGTGTGTGTGAGTGTGTGTGTGTGTGTGCGTGCGCATGTGAGTGTGTGTGTGTGTGTGTGTGTGTGTGTGTGAAACATAGGTACATTATGTGTTAGCCATATGTTAAAGTGATAACAGTCTCTATTTGATGTACATTATGTGTTTTGTTATGTCTGTACTGTTCAAAGCGTTGACCTGCAGGGTTGGCACTTTAAAAATGTCCATTATTATTATTAACACACTTCACAACAGCTATGTCCAAAGTGAAAAACACAAGTTAGCACTCAAAATATGCAACTCCCCTGTTTTTTGATTCTGCATAAGCACTCTGGGCCTCATTCTGTTTCAGAATTATTCACAACTGATAATTATACTTTCATATCGAGTTTGAATGTATTCATCCTTTACTTATAGATAATGATCTTACTTAAATATAAGGTTTTTGAATAAAAATGCACTTTAGTGGTTCTCAGTTGAATACTTAAACACTGAGACTATGTTTGACTATAGTATAACTAAGTGTTCTCAAGTGTTTCTTGCAGTTGGTACTTCAATGGCAAATTTTGTTACAAGTGTCGTATTTATATTATTCTCACAATCAAAAACAAAACTGTCACAGTCAAATGTAGATTGGAGGTGTAAGATTTACATGAAGGCCAGAGTTAAACGACAACAAAATATGGACTGTCACTCCAAAAAGACAAAGTGCCTTCTACAAAAAAATTCCTAATATAGCGGTTTTGAAAGTTAAAAAAATCTATTTTATTTGAAACATTTTTGGCAAGTCAAACCACTCTCCATGTAATCACAAGTGACATGACTACAGCAATCCAACAAGTTCCCAGCAAAAACTCCTGAGAAAAAAAGAGAGAAAAAAAAAAAAAGTAAACAAACAAATCTTCACACACAAAAGAAAAAGAGAAAAAAAGAGAGAAGCATTCAGAGTTTCACAAACAGATAAAACAAGTATTGTTTGCTTTTCACACTTGAACATGGAAACTTGACCATGGAAGCATTGGTTTTGTGAGGGTCAGAAATGTGTAATCATAAAAACATGCTTTTTGTTGCTGTTTTTCTCTGTTCTTTCTGTTAACAAATGGCAAGTCCTCTCCCCGCCCTGCTGCTTAAAGTGTAAAATGACAGGACAGCGTGGATTGGGGTCAAACTTTTAATGCTTATAAACATCAAGAATAAACCATGTTTGCGCAGCGAGGTCAAATCAGTCCTCTCCCCGCCCTGCTGCTTAAAGTGTAAAATGACAGGACAGCGTGGATTGGGGTCAAACTTTTAATGCTTATAAACATCAAGAATAAACCATGTTTGCGCAGCGAGGTCAAATCAGTCAACAAAACTGCACTGTCATCATGGGGTAATGAAAAAAGATAAAGAATAAACAATGTGCATGCAGAGAGGTGAAATCAGCAAGCAAAACTGCAGTGTCATCACGGGGTAATGAAAATCTTTATGATTAAGAAAACGAACATGGCACAAAACATGGAGTATCACCACCCAAATGAAAAGCAGTAATGCCCCAACATTTTACAATGCACAACACAAAATATACTGAAATCGTTTCTTTCTTTTTTTTACTGCTGAATGTTCAAAACTGTTAGGTTTACTTAAAGTACGCGTACAAAAGAAATAGTCACAATATATGTCTATGCCTGATTGGATGCATGCATGCATGTGTGTATGTGTGTGTGCATGCATGTGTGTGTGTGTGTGTGTGTGTGTGTGTGTGTGTGTGTGTGTGTGTGTGTGTGTGTGTGTGTGTGTGTGTGTGTGTGTGAGTGTGTGTGTGTGTGTGTGTGTGTGTGTGTGTGTGCGCGCGTGAGTGTGTGTGTGTGTGTGTGTGTGTGTGTGTGTGTGTGTGTGTGTGTGTGTGTGTGTGTGTGTGTGTGTGTGTGTGTGTGTGTGTGCGTGCGTGCGTGCTTGCGTGCATGTGTGTTCAAGAAGATTGTCATTAAAGGCAGATGACCAATTTATGTCTTACATTTGAAGTAACCACACACCCTTGTGGACACAAAAATGCTTTCTACTCTAATATGCTTTGTTACAAACTAGCATTAACTGTTCCACAGAAGAAAACTATAGGTCAATTCACAAATGCTCTGATGCATCAATGAGCAAAGTCCCAAGACTGTACAAGTCAATTGTGCATTTCCTCTTGACTAGTATGCACACATACACAAACAAAATCTTACTTTTGGGGTGGGGACCCCCCCTTACATTATGTAAGCCAAGCAATTCTCACCCAAGAACAGCAAAACAAGCAATTCTCACCCAAGAACAGCAAAACAAGCAATTCTCACCCAAGAACAGCAAAACATTTACAAGTTATATCCTTCCACCTCCTCTTCCCAATATTTCATACTCTTTAAACGGACCACCAAAGAATAGCAAAACAAAACAAACAACAACAAAACTGAGGTAAAAACACCGGCATTTAGAACAAACCCAAGAACTCCAAGAATAACAACACATCAGGAAGATCAGACCAGCAGGTATGCATTCCTGCTGTAGACATGTTTTCCTGTAATCCCTCCCCTTCACAGCCCCCCCCCCCCCCCCATCCCACTGTGAACACACCATCTCCTCCCCTCCATCTTTTCCCACCTTTCCCCCATCCCAATAAGCACTGCCCATTTCGGACAGATGGGTCTTCACATTCATAATCTCACATGACATTTGCATAAACAGAAGCATCCACTTTTCCACCACAGGGGAGGCCACTGCGATGAAAGCATTATTAACACAGACGCTTTTCATCACACTGAGAAAGAGATCTTTTTACACTTCACTGCATATTTACAAACAGTTCTGACCATAGTACCAGTAGACTGTAACCTGCTGACAGCAAGGCCTCAGAAACGTCTGCACTCTGATGTGGTATGCTAAGTACTGACGGTTTAGTCCTTGCCTTCTTTGCCTTGCCATGGAAACCCCATGCCCACTGTACACTCCAGGCCCGAGAAAGAAAGAGAAAAATCTTGTGGAGAAAAAATGGGACAGTACAGCACAGTTGAACCCCTGATGACAGACCACCCTGACAAAAGACCACTTTTATGAAAGACCATCCTGATGGTAGCCCAGCCTAATGAAAGACTTTGATTACAGACCACCCTAATGAAGGACCACCCTGATGAAAGACCATCCTGATGAAAGACCATCCTGATGAGAGACCACCCTAATGAAAGACCACCCTGATGAAAGACCATCTTGGTCAAAGACCATCCTGATGAGAGACCACCCTAATGAAAGACCACCCTGTTGAAAGACCATCTTGGTCAAAGACCATCCTGATGAGAGACCACCCTAATGAAAGACCACCCTGATGAAAGACCATCTTGGTCAAAGACCATCCTGATGAGAGACCACCCTAATGAAAGACCACCCTAATGACAGACTATCCTGATAAAACTAAAAAACATACCCTATGAGAGTAAGTAAGTTGGTGTTTTACACCCAGTCAACCTATGAGAGACCACCCTAATGAAAGACCACCCTGATGAGAGGCCACCCTAATGAAAGACCACCCTGATGACAGACCATCCTGATGAAACTAAAAAACATACCCTATGAGAGACCACCCTAATGAAAGACCCCCCTGATGAGAGACCACCATAATGAAAGACCACTCTGATGACAGACCATCCTGATGAAACTAAAAAACATACCCTATGAGAGACCACCCTAATGAAGGACCCCCCTGATGAGAGAACACCCTGATCAGAGACCACCCTAATGAAAGACCTTGATTAGAGACCACCCTGATCAGAGACCACCCTAATAAAAGACCCTGATCAGAAACCACCCCAATGGAAAACCACCACAATGAAAGACTGCCCTGATTTGAGATCATCCTAATGAAAGACCACCTTGATTAGAGACTACCCCAATGAAAAACCACCCTGATGAAAGACCACCCTAATTACAGCTCATCCTAATGAAAGACCACCCTGACAACAGGCCAACCTAATGAAAGACCACCCTGATGACAGGCCATCCTAATGAAAGACCACCCTGATTAGAGCTCACCATAATGAAAGCCCACCCTGATTAGAGCTCACCATAATGAAAGACCACCCTGATTAGAGCTCACCATAATGAAAGACCACCCTGATTAGAACTCACCATAATGAAAGCCCACCCTGATTAGAGCTCACCATAATGAAAGACCACCCTGATTAGAGCTCACCATAATGAAAGACCACCCTGGTGAGAGACCTCACTGCTGAGAAACCACTCCTCTTTAACTTTTACCATTTTTTTTCTGAACCTCTTATCAAGTCATGGAAGAGGAGCCGGTTTGTTGTTGTTGTTTTTTGGCTTGATCCTTCAGGGTGGTGTTACAAAAAAGCATCCACTGTATCTGTACCCCCTCCCCCCTACTCCCCCCCCCACTCCCAAAGCACTACCCCCTCCCCCTATACCTCCCCCCCCCCCCCCCCCACACACTCCCCAAGCACTACCACAGTCCAATTTGGGCTTCTACTTTTTTTCCCTTTTTCTTTCTTTTCAGGTACTTTACAAAACAAAATCCAACAGAAGAGATTCTATTCAAAAACAATAATACAGCAGGTGCTACGAGAAATTGATCTTGCTTGTTGTTGGTTTGTCAGCCCCATGCAGAATGTTTCTGATGCTAGAAGAAAACAAATCACAAAAAGCGCCACCAGCTACACCTTCAGAAATGCAAGGCTGTTTCACATGACATCCGACAGGCTGAGGTGTGCAGACAAGTGCTGGGAATGTAAATGAAAGTGAGAGAAGTGTACCGGCACATTAACCCCTTCACTGCCCTCGCCTGTAAAATCTCCAGGCTGAAAGATGCATGGGCGTGCCTACAAAGAATATATTTTCTGGTCCTATAACATCTATTTTCCATGCAACGCATTTTGATGAAAATCCTTTCATATGCCAGTGAGAAAGAAAAAAAAAATGGAGAAAAAAAAAAAGAAGAAAAAAAAGCTTAAGGGTTTCAAATTTTGCAGTTATGGGTCATTTTCAAATGACATCATGGCAGTGAAGGGGTTAAACAGCAGCCATGCTGGTGCTGCCCCCATCATCACGGGACACGCAGAACCTGTGAATGCACTGCTGTTTTACTCTGCCATTCAGCAGGCTGTGATGCCCATGAAAATGATGCCCCACGACGGCAGACCTCCTCACAAACGTTAGAGTAAAAACCTCTGAAATGAGGCACAGAAGCTGGCTCCTGCCCCAGTTCTTTCAACCCGCTCACTTCTTCACCAACTTCTCACCAATAGCAGAGACTGACATAAGCACATGCACGCTCTAGTCTTAATTAAAAGGCATATTTCAATGACAGCAAAGAAATAGATGTGAGAGCAAGTAACTTGGTATTTTATGAGTGAGAGGTAGCAGGAGGCAGAATACATGTTCACAGAAAGAACACATAAGCCTGGTAATACTGCTGTAAACTGATTACATCTCACAGATACTGCTGCAAAGTGAACACATCTTACAGATACTGCTGTAAAGTGAATACATCTCACAGAACAATCTTCGCTCTCTTTATATCTTGTTCTATGCAGGCATCCAGTTTCTTTATGTAGCAGCCTAGGTTGACAATGAGAGGATGAACGCATGTTTAGCTGTAACCTGTCCCTGCACTTTTTGCACAATGACTGGGGTCTTTCACAAATGACATGCTACTGCAGTAGTGCAGAGCCAGCACAGAGAGTTGAGCGAGGAGAAGAAAATGCTCCTGCAGCACCTGCCAAGGATTGAACCCGCATCTGTCTGATCATGGACCTCGCACTTTACGATCAAGCTACATTCCCGCTGCCTCCCCAAGGCTCCCTTGAAACATTTGTGTGGCCACAGCATCTCAGCTCCTCACAGCCAAGTTATATGACAGTATATCCACTCCTCACAGCCAAGTTATATGACAGTATATCCACTCCTCACAGCCAAGTTATATGATAGTATATCCACTCCTCACAGCCAAGTTATATGATAGTATATCCACTCCTCACAGCCAAGTTATATGATAGTATATCCACTCCTCACAGCCAAGGCATATGACAGTCTAGCCACTCCTCACAAGCACAGCATGTGACAGTCTAGCCACTCCTCACAGCCAAGGTATATGACAGTCTAGCCACTCCTCACAGCCGAGGCATGTGACAGCATGTCGCTATGGTCAGCTCCTCACACCAGCTCCCAGTCTCCCTCTTCGCTGCCCGTGTTGCTAAAGCTGCGCTGAATGAGGGGGTCGGTGGAATCCTGCCGCCGGAACAAATGGCGGGAACTGCACTTCACTAACTGTCCCGCCGTGTCCACTGCCCACAGCACGTCCGTTGATGATGCTGATGACATAGGAGTGGAATCAGTTTTGATGCTGATGACATAGGAGTGGAATCAGTTTTGATGCTGGTGACATAGGAGTGGGGTAAGTTTTGATGCTGGTGACATAGGAGTGGGATCTGTTTTGATGCTGGTGACATAGGAGTGGGGTAAGTTTTGATGCTGGTGACATAGGAATGGGATCAGTTTTGATGCTGGTGACACAGGAGGGGGTCAGTTTTGATACTGGTGACACAGGGGTGGGATCAGTCGAATGTATTATGCATGACAGTTTTATACCATGGACATGTACTAGAATTTACATTTTTGAGTAATGTCATGAAATATTCAAACAAAATACATTCTTTAAATTCACGTTTAACCAAAATTTACTGAAATGTAAGACTAAAGTGGATTACCTCTCTTTTTGTATGAATTTTGTTTTATTTGGTGTTTGCACATGCATGTGTATGTATACTAGGTGTGCATGTGCTTGTATATATGCATGCATGCATGAACCAAAGCATGTGACAGGCTGGCATGCAGAACCAAGTATGTCTGCATGCACTTGTGCATGTAACATGTGTGTGCACATATATGTATGCATTATATCTGCGCAAGTGTGTATACATGCATATTGTGTGTATGTTTGTCTGAGTATATGGGCACACAAATAATGTGTGTGTGTGTGTGTGCATGAATCATATTATGTGTCCAAGCATGCATATTTGTTTATGTGTGTGCATGCACGCACCATGCATATGCACTTTACGTGCACACACTGTGTACATACACATGCAAACACGCATCATACATGTGCGCATGCATGGTGCGTGTCTGTGTGTGAGAGTATGCGTCTGTGCCTGTGAGCATGTCCAAGTAGTACATGCAGTGTGTCGTGTCAGTCTGACACAACCTCCATACCTGACACTTTGGTGAAGCAGCCTGGAATCTTCTTCCAGTAGTTGCCCGACACGTCCTCCTCTGTGATTCCATAACGGAAGAGGATTTCACCGTTTGTGTTCAGTGCCCACACCCCAGAGCTGGAGACGCTTATGTCCATGACTTGAATTCCTGAAATGACAAGGAACCAGACAGACAGCTGATTAATTTTAACACCCAGACAACCATAACAGTAATGTCAGTGCAAAACACATTTTCTCAGAAGAAGAAGAAACTGCTAAAAACCAGCCACAGCTAGTATATGTCTATCGCAGATGTTCTGAAGAAACCAAGATACTTTTGTTTTTGACTAGCGTCAATCGGCATCTCTTGCTTCTTCATCGCTTTGCTTCTTTTTTCTTCTTTTTTGTCCCCGTTACTTTGTCTGTCTCTTTGCATCTTTTCTTTAAATCTCCGCCCCCCTTTGCTCCAGTTCTATCCCACATTGCCACTCCTCGACTTCAATTCGGCATGTATTTACACACTTTTGGCAGAAGTTTGCTTCCTTCTTTCAAGCTGTAGTACATGGTGGAACCCCATTTGTACATGAAGTGCGCCCTTGATACGGGGTGATGAATAAGACACACCTGGCACATGCACCCATTCTCTGCCGATGGGCATTGCATCAGTGATTCCCACTCGCACATATGTCAGACGTCGGTTGTCCACAGCCCACACCTGAAACAACGCACACACATGCATGTGCACGTACACAAACACGCATGTACACACACACAGTATTCAGAGATCAATACCACTAAAATGTCTGTCGCTGGATTTCAGCATATTGAAAAAGCCAGGCTTTAAGTGATTCTGTCAAAACACAGCAACTGCAACAATAATCAATTGACAGCAACAAAGTTAAACCAAACACACACGCTCACACACACACACACACACATGCAAGCACACATGCATGCATGCATGCACACACACACACACACACACACACACACACACACACACACACATCACACATACTACCCCCCACCCACACCACTCACCACACACATACCCCCCACCCACACCACATACACACACACACCATACACATACTACCCCCCACCCACACCACATACACACACATACACACACATACTTCCCCCCCCACCCCACCCACAACACACACACCACACCACACACATACTACCCCCCCCCCCCCCCACCCATACCACATACACACACACACACACACCACACACATACTTCCCCCCCACGCCACCACACACAGAGAATGATATGCTGGCAGACAGAAACACAGAATAAACAACATGCTATTAAAGCCTTTACCATCCAGTCCACAGGACCGTTGACAACCTTGGTGAAGATGATCTCAGAGTAGGTATCTATGGGTAACCAGACAGGGTTCAGCTGTTCTGCTTTGGGTGCGGCTGCACCAATGCGGTGAAACACCATACCATCAGCATCCACCACCCACACAAAGGAAGAATTGCAGCTCAGGTGGACCAGGTAGTTCTCACCTGTCAATGACAGTGGTGCACAAGACATAAACAGATATGTTTCCTCTTTTTTTTTCCTCAGTGTCCATCTCAAAGATTCTAAAAGAGGAAAGCCTCACCAAAAACAGGTATACCTTAAAGTTAAACACTGATGATTGTATCAAAATGATATCACCTGCTTTTTAACACAGCTACCTGTGCAAGATCTAGCAACATCCACTCAACACTGACCATCAGCAACCAGCAGTCTCGATCTATATCTGACTGCACAATTTTAACTCATCACATTGACACTGACAGAACAGTGTGGACCCATCCCACACCAGCTGTCCACCCACTGAGCAACATGTAGGGTTGTCTAGTTGACACTCACATCCCACACCAGCTGTACCTCAATCACCCACCCACTGAGCAACATGTAGGGTTGTCTAGTCGACACCCACATCCCACACCAGCTGTACCTCAATCACCCACCTCAGTGAGCAACATGTAGGGTTGTCTAGTTGACACCCACATCCCACACCAGCTGTACATCAATCACCCACCCACTGAGCAACATCTAGGGTTGTCTAGTTGACACCCACATCCCACACCAGCTGTACATCTTTTGCCCACCTCAGTGAACAAGATCTAGGGTTGTCTAGTTGACACCCACATCCCACACCAGCTGTACATCAATCACCCACCTCAGTGAACAAGATCTAGGGTCATCCAGTCAATGCCTAGAGGACAGCATGGTCCTTTGCCAGATGTGATCAACATAACCACTCACCTAACTGTGCAAGATTGAGGGTTTTCCAGTCAATGCCTTGAGGGCAGCGCAATCCCTTGCACTCACCTAACTGGGAAAGATCGAGGGTGGTCCAGTCGACACCTAGAGGGCAGTGTGGTCCCATGCCAGTCCTGACGTAAATCTCGCCTTCAGACGTCAGTCCCCACACAGTGTGGCTGTTCACGCTGTACGACACAAAGACAGGGGAAGCCACCAGAGAGGCATCGCTGCTGTCTGGAGCTATGGCGTAGAGTTCTCCATTGACCTGCTGTGCCCAGACCATGCCTGGAAACATGCACGGGAAGGATTCATTATTTAAAGGGGAAGCAAACCAAAGATGCACAAGTTGGCTTCAAAACATAGAAAATGTACAAATATTTTCATCTGCATGCTTCATTTGGTTGTCAATGTTCTAAGAATATTTATATTCATTTTTTTTGTTTTTTGTTTTATAAATAGGAACTGCTCCTGGCGCAGCTGAAAGCAGAAACAGTTGATGTAGTTGGTACTTTTGCTAGTCTTGTTCATGATCTTATAGACATATGCTGCCGAGCACAAAACTGCAACACTCATGGTTAAGCTGTTGCAAGTATTAACCAATTTTCACTAAACAGGATGAGAAACTGACTGAAGAACTGCCGTGTCTCTTTTATTCCACTGTTGTCAAACAGGCCCCCAAGATGTTTCTTTGGTTCTGCACCCCTTTAACCCATGCATTGCTTCTGTCTAAGAAGTGGTATACACCAACCACTCACCTAACTGGGAAAGATTGAGAGTCGTCACTCTTGTGTGACTGGAGCCTTTTAAAGGAGACACTAGGCAGGTGGTCAGGGCCAGTTTGGCCTAGCGGTAAGGCATTAGGCTGGTAAGTGGAAGGACCTCGGTTCGATACCGCTTCAGCTCTCCTTTCTCTTTAAAAATTGTGGTCTGTGGACACTGTCTTGTGACTATGTCCCTCACAATTATGTAACATTAAAATGGCTCTCATCACTGCCCACCTTAATGCAGAAGTCATTCTGGTGGTGACAGTGTAGTGATAGGTATATAATCCCCCTCTCCCCCCACCTCCATACCTCCTTCCCCTCCTTCTCCCCGTCCCTAATAAGCCTCATGGTTTTTATGGATGTTAAGCACCATGTTTACTTAAGTGGTCAGATGCAGTACTACACACTTGCATGACTGGTGGAGTGACCACCCTTTAAAGGAGACACTAGGCTGGTGGTGGGATGCAATGCTACAATCTCATGTAACTGGCAGAGTGACAGCATTTTAAAGGAGATTGGTGGTTGGGGGCAGTGCATGATTAGTGGAGTAACATCCTTTTAACGGAGACACTAAGCAGGCTGTGAAATGCAATGCTACACTCTTGTGTGACTAGTGGAGGGACAGCCTTTTAAAGGAGACACTAGGCAGGTGGAGGGGGAAGTGCATGACTAGCAAATACTAATACCAGTACCCAGTTTCTGCTACAGTCATTGTGTGTGTGTGTGTGTGTGTGTGTGTGTGTGTGTGTGTGTGTGTGTGTGTGTGTGTGTGTGTAACTTTATGTAAATTATTTTGGTAGGACTATGCTCTACATATGTATAGAGTATCATATTTAGGTTAATATGAATCATGTGAGCGCTCAGGGCGTTGATGAGCACATGATAAATGTACATTATTATTATAGTGGAATGACAGCTTTTTAAAGGAGACACTAGGCAGGTGGTGGGGGTAGCGGTGACTAGTGGAGTGACAGCCTTTTAAAGGAGACGCTAGACAGGAGGTGGGGTGCAGTGCTACACTCTTGCGTGAATGGGGCACCGAATGGCATGGTGAGTGGAGGGACACAGACCCCAGTCCAGATCAGCGACAGAAGCCTGCACTTGTTTCCACACTGTCGCCATGGCCATGAGAGAAGGCTGTGCCGGTGACCAGTGGTACCCTGCCAGCACACAACTATAACTGTCAGATTAGGCCACTACTGTGAGTTATACAACGCACAACTACAACTGTCAGATTAGGCCGCTGTCATGACCACTACTGTGAGTTAAACAACTCACAACTACAACTGTCAGATTAGGCCGCTGTCATGACCACTACTGTGAGTTAAACAACTCACAACTACAACTGTCAGATTAGGCCGCTGTCATGACCACTACTGTGAGTTAAACAACTCACAACTACAACTGTCAGATTAGGCCGCTGTCATGACCACTACTGTGAGTTAAACAACTCACAACTACAACTGTCAGATTAGGCCACTACTGTGAGTTATACAACGCACAACTACAACTGTCAGATTAGGCCACTGTCATGACCACTACTGTGACTTAAACAACTCACAACTACAACTGTCAGATTAGGCCGCTGTCATGACCACTACTGTGAGTTAAACAACTCACAACTACAACTGTCAGATTAGGCCGCTGTCATGACCACTACTGTGAGTTAAACAACTCACAACTACAACTGTCAGATTAGGCCGCTGTCATGACCACGACTTGAGTTATACAAGACACAACTACAACAGTCACATTAGGCCACTGCGATGACTACTACTACTTCTAATGTAATGCTGATTTATATAACACGCAAAAAAACTTCCAAATTCAAGGAACTTTCTCACAGCTGCTGTTTAATACTAGGTCCATTCACATATACACACCAATCCATAGGCATTTGGAGTGTAGACGTATCCATTTCACAAAACACCACTCAGTCCTCAAATGTGTTTTATGTGTTTCAATCATTAAATGCTAGTAAGGGTGAGTGACATTATCTAATGACTCCAAACTCAAACAGCCTCTGTATCTAACAACTCCAAACTCAAACAGCTTCTATATCTAACAATTCCCTATTTAAACAGTCTACGCACCTTGAAGACTGCTGCGGCAGACATAGAGAGTGTTGAGGTAGTCCAGAGACAGCCACACACCCTGAACCCCAGCCACAATCAGTCCTCCGCGGCTGGTGCTCATGATGTGTGAGAGCTTCTGGGTGTCAAACTTCTTGGCGATGGAGCGGATCATGTCCAGCACTGAGGGGTCTTGCAAGTAGTATTCGCTCAGTGGAACCTGATACATTTTACACACAGTAAAACCCATTGTTTTCTGTTACACAAAGCAAAAACCCATGGCTTGCTGTTAAATAAAACAGACCTTATGTTTCCAAGGCTTCCTCCTACATAAAGTGAAACCTAAGGCTTCCTGTTGTGTAAAGTAAAACCCAAAGCTTCCTGTTATGTAGAGTAAAACCCAAGGCTTCCTGTTACACAAAGGAAAACCCAAGGCTTCCTGTTACATAACATAAAACCCAAAGCTTCCTGTGACACAAAGGAAAACCCAGATTCCTGTTACACAAAGTAAAACACAGGCATCCTGTTATATAAGGCAAATTAAGGCTTCAACATTAAGTTAAACACTGTAAAACCAAGACTTTCTGTCACATAAAGTAAAGCCCGCAGATTCCTGTCACATAAAGTAAAACCCACAGATTCCTGTCACACAGAGCAAACCCAGCCTTTTTGTTACATAAAGCACAAGCTATGGCGTTGAAAAGCTCCATGTAAATGAGCCCCTTACCATAAGTTACCTTCTCAGGCTTGCCTTGGGGTGGTTCCATTGTGCCAGACTGCCGAAAGCAATGCCCATCAGCAGAGACTGCATGGCTACATGTGCCAGGTTTGTCTTATTCACCACCCTTCTTTACAGTTTGCACTCAACAGAGGAGAAACACTGAGCCAGTTCACTGGGTTGCAAGATTAGGCTATGACAAGCGGCTGTCACAGCTAGCTTCCTCCACTCTAGGGACATTGCCTGAATATCCTGTGAGAATGTTGCCCACGGGCACATAAGACAGATGACTGGGTTTTAATGCCCTCTCAAGCATGATGGTTATATCAGGACAGTAAGGTCTACATACAAAGAACACCCACTTGCCACCAAAGCAAACAAAGAACACCCACTTGCCACCAAAACAAAGAACACCCACTTGCCACCAAAACAAAACAAAAAACATCCACATGCCACTAGAACAAACAAGCAAACAAAGAACACCCACCCCACTTGTGACCAAAACAATGAACACCCACTTGCCACCAAAACAAAGAACACCCACTTGCCACCAAAACAAAGAACTACCATTTGCCATTAAAAACAAACACCCATTTACCACCAAAACAAAGAACACCCATTGGCCACCAAAACAAACAAAAACACCCATGGGCCACCAAAACAAAGAACATCCACTTGCCACTAAAACAAAGAACACCCATTTGCCATTAAAACAAACAAAAAACACCCATTTGCCATTAAAACAAACACCCATTTACCATCAAAACAAAGAACACCCATTTACCACCAAAACAAAGAAAGAACACCCACTTGCCACCAATGCAAAGAATGCCCACTTGCTGCCAATACAAAAAAATAACACCCACTTGCCACCAGTACAAAGAAAGAACACTCACTTGCCACCAATACAAAGAAAGAACACCCATTTGCCACCAATACAAAGAAAGAACACCCATTTGCCACCAATACAAAGAAAGAACACCCACTTGCACCAATACAAGGAAAGAACACCCACTTGCCACCAACGCAAAGAACGCCCACTTGCCACCAATACAAAAAAAGAACACCATCTTGCCACCAGTACAAAGAAAGAACACTGACTTGCACCAATACAAGGAAAGAACACCCACTTGCCACCAGTACAAGGAAAGAACACCCACTTGCCACCAGTACAAAGACAGAACACCCACTTGCCACCAGTACAAAGACAGAACACCCACTTGCCACCAATACAAAGAACACCCACTTGCCACCAATGGCCGCTGCCTGCAGGGTTGCTGGGAGAGATGGCATCAGTGAACCAGATCTGCCCCAGCACATCCACAGCCCAGCCAATGTCCTCGTTGTCAATGGTCACGCTGGAGAACAGAAACGGTTCGCTGTGCCTGCAAAAGAAATGAACAGGAAGTGAAAAAGTAAGACATAAGTCTTTGTTGCTGTGGTAAAATATTAGTCTATTGTTCATTCTGTTTTTACTGTGCACCAAAAGACAGACAAATTTTCTTGTAAACTTGTACTGGGACAGTAAAGATTCTGATTCTGAACAGTAACTAAGTAAGTAACTTGGTGTTAACCATTACAGTTATATCAGGGCGATCTGATCAGTAAACTTCTTTGAACATTAATCAACATAGCAGCATTTACTCCCTTGTCAACCTTACCTTTCACCACTCTCTGAGGAAAGCATTACCTCTCAATTTCACGCCAATGCACACCTTGCGGCGTTTCATTCGATATCCCAGTGCGAACAAGCAGCTTCAGGGTTTCGGTGATGGCCCAGACCACTCCGTGACGTGCCATCACCTGCTTCACGGGGCAGTCCGTCTCCACAACCAGCGATCGGAAACAGGGCCGGTCCTTGGAGAGGCCTCGTTGCATCATCACATCGCCATTCGTCTTCACATACCTGCACACAGGTTCCATCAACCATCAGGCATGCTTAGCTTTCTGTTCCAGGTAGCTGAGGTCCCACCAATAAAAATAGAACAAATACACCCACAGCAGTTTTTCATCAATTTGTGGTCTGGTTTGTTAAAAATCAGAGTTTGAAAGTTACTACAATTTTTTTTATACTTACTAATTATTAACAATAATTAATTAGTGTGTAGCTATGGGGAAGAGTGAGGGATAGAGTGAAATATATAATGCATTACTAAATTAGGTTGTGTACTGTCGTAATGTTTCATGTATAGCACTGAGTCTCACACTAGTACACAGAGGGATTCACCACATTAATAGGAATGGGTATGTAGAGTGACTAACCTGTACAGGCACTAGGTACTTACACATTCTTTAAATGTACATGTTTTCAAGCTTCAGTGCATACAACACACACACACACACACACACACACACACACACACACACACACACACACACACACACACACACCTCTGGGCAATGGGAAAGGTTTTTGAAAAGGTATTCAAGGCAGATCTGAAAGAACTGATACAGTGATAGAGGCAGAAATTAAAAATGCATTCATTATTATTATTATCATTATCATCCTCATGCATGTGTTACTGGTCTCTTGGAATATCAGCTCACCAAGCACAGTTGTCGTCAGCAGAAATGTGGGCCACATCCCTCACTGCCTCCACCCATTTCAGTCCCTCCGGTCGGCGCTGCGTGATCTTTGTGCCTGCAAACACCCGACCCCGATACAGCCGCCAGACGATGTGACCCGATGGTGACACCGAGATCTGATTAGCAGGCTCCCCAACCTTGCGCCACCGAATGCCTTTGGTGCCCCCGAGCGCAGAGTAGTAGAGTGACTCCCCTTTGTCAGTGAACCAGATGTGCGTACTCGACAGTCCCAGGCTGTAGATGTTGGCAGGGGCGGTGAACTCTGACCAACTGTTGGCCACCTTGTGCAGCATCGGTTCGGGCAAGCTCTTCTCTCTCCCCGTGCCCCCAGAGTCCGTGGAGATCTGCCTGTCAGCCTCAGGGGCAGTACACTCAAAGTCTGAAAATGACCGGTGCTCTTTAGGGGTGAAGGTGGGAGATTCCTCCAGGTCTGTTTGGGAGTAGGGGGCGGAGAACATGGAATAGAAATCATCCACAGAATCTTCCTTCTTCACCGGCACCATAGTGTAGTTGGTCATGCTGTCCAACGTCTTCTCCGCGGCTGTGAGTGGATCTTCACCGTCAGTGCATGCGACAACAGAAGGTGCATCCCCAGGAACTGCAGAAGGTCTGGTCACAGCACCACCCGATGGCTGAACATTGGTATGGCAAGACAGGTGCAATGCTTTATCACTCAACGGCTGAACTGCAGCGTCAGAAGGTTCTCCGTCTCTCTGGTCTGCTATGGCCACACACACAGCATTCTTTCCAATCTCAGCAGCTGCAGCATTCTGGGTCTCCGGCACAGCACCCAACCCTTCCACGGCGACTGATTCCTCCACCAATGTCTGTGAGCTGGCAACCAGGCTGGCTGAATCTGTCTGATCTCCTTCACGGAAGGTGTCGTCCTCCACTGCCGCTGCAGCTTCGCCGCCTGGAACTCCAGACCCAGGGTGTTCTTCTGTCTTGTCCTTGTCACTGCCTCCTTTTAACAGTTTGTCAACGCTCGTCAGAGCTTCCTCAGCCCGCCGCAAAACATCATCAATTTCTTTCTGGTCCTGCGGAGGATCTTTCTCAAGCTTGTGTTCTTCCGACACCTGGCTTCCGTATGATGACTGACTGATGCTGTCTGGTTCCTTGCTGCTTCCCTTGTCTGTGGGTGAAACAGAGAAAAAGATTCAAGGTTTCTTCTTCTGCGTTTCTCTCCTTAAGGAAGAAGTGTACCATTTCGGGGTCTGACAAATGCACATGTGACCATTTTCAATTCCCCAGGCATTTGGGCAGCCAATTTCTGCTTCTGAGGGTTGACCCAATGTGCATTGTATTTTCATGCATCCAAACAATGGTATGCTGCCAAAGCTTAGAATTTTGAATGTGTGTGCAGATGAGAATGCACGTGACTGCACAGAGGACTTGTACACACGGGTCAACAAGTCTGCACTGACAGCTGATTCTGTGTCAGAAAAAGCCCTTGCTGCAGCAGGGAGTGGATCTGTGTCAGCAGCACATCGGACCTGACGCTCAACCACTGGAACTACATCCATGCCTCATTAAAGCTCACTGCAGAGTTGAATTTGAACTGTAACTTGACCTTAAACTATATCAAAGGTGACAATCAGACCTGGTCCCACTAAGGTTAAGAGTCCAGCCCTCAACTTTATTACGGAAGGGTTGGGGGGGGAGGGGGGGGGGCATGAAAATGTACAACAGAAACCTTCTACAGTGCTGATCACCAGAGCCTGTGTGGCAATACTAATATATATTATAATGAAGTAGTCAGACCACAATCTGTGTGTGATACTAATACAGTGTAAAGTACTCAAACCATAATCTGTGTATGTCATGTAAATACAGCATAAGATACTCACACAACAATTGGTGTGTGTCATATTAATATCGTATAGAATACTTACACCACAGTCTGTGTGTGTGTGTGTGTGTGTGTGTGTGTGTGTGTGTGTGTGTGTGTGTGTGTGTGTGTGTGTGTGTGTGTGTGTGTGTGTGTGTGCGTGCGTGCGTGTGTATGATATTAATATGGCCTAAAGTACACAGACCACAACTGGTGTGTTTCATGTTATTATAGTATAAAATGCTCACACCACAATCTGTGTGTGTGTCATATTAATATGGTATAAAATACTCACACCACGATCCGTGTGTGTGTCATATTAATATGGTATAAAATACTCGCACCACGATCCGTGTGTGTGTCATATTAATATGGTATAAAATACTCGCACCACGATCCGTGTGTGTGTCATATTAATATGGTATAAAATACTCACACCACGATCCGTGTGTGTCATATTAATATGGTATAAAATACTTACACCACGATCCATGTGTCATATTAATATGGTATAAAATACTCACACCACGATCTGTGTGTGTGTCATATTAATATGGTATAAAATACTCACACCACAATCCGTGTGTGTGTTATATTAATATGGTATAAAATACTCACACATGATCCGTGTGTGTGTCATATTAATATGGTATAAAATACTCGCACCACGATCCGTGTGTGTGTCATATTAATATGGTATAAAATACTCGCACCATGATCCGTGTGTGTGTCATATTAATATGGTATAAAATACTCACACCACGATCCGTGTGTGTGTCATATTAATATGGTATAAAATACTCATACCACGATCCGTGTGTGTGTCATATTAATATGGTATAAAATACTCACACCACGATCCGTGTGTGTGTCATATTAATATGGTATAAAATACTCACACCACGATCTGTGTGTGTGTCATATTAATATGGTATAAAGCACTCAGATCACGATCCGTGTGTGTGTCGTATTAATATGGTATAAAATACTCACACCACGATCCGTGTGTGTGTCATATTAATATGGTATAAAGCACTCAGATCACGATCTGTGTGTGTGTCATATTAATATGGTATAAAGCACTCAGATCACGATCCGTGTGTGTGTCATATTAATATGGTATAAAGCATTCAGATCACAATCTACGTGCACAGTCATTTTCTCCCACCTTTGTGTTTCTTTTTCTTGGCTTTCTTTTTCTGCATGTGGTGAGTAAAGATGATGTCGTCATTTCCTCCTGCAGGGTTAGCCGACAGATGGATGCGGTCAGCGATTGGTCCCAGATGCCCTCGACCTGAATAGATCAAATTTTGTTACACTACAGTGATGAATCAGACCTGCTCCATTTAAAACAAAACAATTTACTTTGTCTCGAGCTGTAGTACTTTCAAGCTGTATTATTTTCATGACCAATTTGTTCTACTTTAGTTTACTTTTATTTTCAGTTTAGAATCCTCCATCAGCAACAGTTAAAGGCACTGGGTTTACAAAACACTGTCAAATGTCACAGCTGGCCCAATGGTTGCCTGTGGCCTCGCTGTGGCCCTCAGGAGACACAAGCGTGCAACTTTCAAGCTCAGCATCAAAGTGGTGGTGAATGCAATGCGGGTGAGCCAGATACTTGTCGCTGTCATGTGCAGTCAGTCCTGTCGATCATCATGTGCAAACCTCATAACAAAAAAGCTAATACAAAATCAAAGGAGCATTTCAGGGCAAAATCCTTGATTCAAGCGTTTTTAATTCAATCTTATACCTGTTGGAAAAAAAGAATGCATTTTGAGAAGGCAAGTTCCTGCAATTAACTGTTATGAACCTGTGTCTGGACGTGATTTTGTTCACTTCTTTCTTCAGTAGCTATTTCGTTTGCTTGTTTGTTGTCCCAAACAGTTTGTTTATCAAATTGCCATGTACATGAATAATAACAGATCATTCTTATAAGGCATCATTCTCTAAGTTAGAGACTTACACTCACGGCACAGTACAAACAACTTACGACAAAAATCACATTATTTTACAGATATTTCAACAAGCAAAACCATAAGTATAACATTCTACCATAAAGATATCACCTAGTAAGCAACAACTACACACACACACACACACACACACACACACACACACACACACACACACACACACACACACACACAAAACATGCACACACACACAAACACCTGACCAAGGACTGCCACTCTTATACGACCACTTCTGCTTGGCGATTTTTATGGCAGTTTTTAATAAGGGGTTACACCATACCAAAGATACTCAATACCAAGATCAGGCAATCCACACCTGATTGTGAGGTGGGCATGGAGAGTTACCACCCTTACCAACTGGCTGAGTGGCCCACTGCAAAGACTAATGCATAATAATGTGTGCTAACTTAAGGCTGATCACTTGAAAAGAATGTGTTTGCAGTGTCTTTGCAGTGAGTGAGAAAAACATTAAGCAAAAAGGGTGTCATGTATTACATAATTTAATGACTCATAATCTTTCTGATGACACTTTGTAATCCACATGTTGTTTCTGCTGTTGTCAGTAGAAAAGAAATGCTGCTCAATCCAGCTGATCAAAGAGCCCACTTAAGTCAAGGCAAGGAACTGAAATCTGTCCTCACTTTTTGAGTCGCCTGAAAGACGGACTGCATCATCTCAGTACTGAATGTCATAAACCATACTAACTGAATGTCACAAACCATACTAAGTCCCACAGTCAGAAATTCCCACATGCCTTACCTGCAGCACCACCATCCTCATTCTCAGGTCCAGACACCTCCACCCTCACAGCAGCCTCCCTGGACGCGCCACCTGGTGTAGTATTAGACACACCGCCTCCCTGCTTGTCACCCACCTCATCACCAAACACCGACAGTGCACTGTCAGCACTGTCAGGAGACTGAATGTCTGTCACTGTTCCCAGCCCCTTCTGTCCACCACTGAACACTCGCACGGCTAGATCCAGCGAGTCCAGCACCACCACTGGTGGCAAATCGGGTGAAGAGTCTTCGCTCTCTCTGCGGCTGGTGTCGGGTGTGGACTTTGCTGGGCTGCTTTCGGCACTGGATTTGATTACTGGGTTCACGTTTGGTGGTGGACGCGTGTGTGAGTCTTTCGACTGCGTGTGCTCCTGGATGAAGTTGTCCAGCTTCTTGAAGGGGGTGAAGAAGGTTTTCTTGAAGAAGGTCTTGGTCTTGCTCTCCTCCTTGGCCTCCTGTCTGTGGGTGGTGGTGGTTTCAGATGTCACTGTGGTCATGGTGGTGATGGTGGTTGTGGTGTTGGTGTTATTCGCTGCAGTGGAGGCAGTGGTCATCACCAAGGGCAGGTCAAATGGCAGTGCTGCGAAAATCAAAGGGATGTCAGGTTTGAACCGGTCAAACATGACTACCTTAATCTCTGGACTACAGTTAAGGCACTTCAGGATAAGAGGTGCACCCTTTGAAATTTAGCTCAAAAATGAAAGATTCTTCAGATAAGGTGCTCCCAACTATATGGCACAACTTTGGTGGTGACACTGCTGATGAGTAAAACATTATGGATGGGTCACACACAAGTCAAACAACAAAGGAAAGTGAAAACATCCAGTGAATCTGCCATTCACAGAAAGGAACAGCATCTGTGGCACATTTTCCAAAGATGAACAGCACAGCAAACAATAATCAGCTAAATTAATTCTTGTCTCCCACTGAAATTGGTAATGAGACAGCCATTTTCTCCCCAACTGTGTTTGATGCAACTGTCATGTTTGTACCATTTAAACTGACATAACACAGCGGTATCAGTTACCCAGTTACTTTATTAGAATTTAGACAAAGTGATTCCACAGGCAGTAAGGAGGAAGGAAGCTGTCTCCTGTAGACAATGGCTCACCCTGGGAATGCCGTAGTGGTGGGAATCTTAGAGCATAGCTAATGTCTAATGTCTACATATGGTTGTTATACACCCAGTCAGTCTGGACTGTACCATCTACATGCTAGGAGTATTTGCATTTGAAGTTAGCTATTTAATAGGCACATGCAAATGTTCATTATTTAAGACTAGACATAACGATGATCAAGCATTTTGTTTTCAGTTTCACAATCTTCCACCTTCAAGTAAATGCTGCTGTACTCTGACACCCTCCCTCCTCCTTCTCCCACTTCTCCCTCCTGCCTTTTCCCCACTTCTCCCTCCTCCTTCCCCCCACTTCTCCCTCCTGCCTTCTCCCACTTCTCCCTCCTGCCTTTTCCCCACTTCTCCCTCCTGCCTTCTCCCACCTGCCTTTTCCCCACTTCTCCCTCCTGCCTTTTCCCCCACTTCTCCCTCCTGCCTTTTCCCCACTTCTCCCTCCTCCTTCCCCCCACTTCTCCCTCCTGCCTTCTCCCACTTCTCCCTCCTGCCTTTCCCCCACTTCTCCCTCCTGCCTTTTCCCCACTTCTCCCTCCTCCTTCTCCCACTTCTCCCTCCTGCCTTTCCCCCACTTCTCCCTCCTGCCTTTTCCCCCACTTCTCCCTCTTCCCCACTTCTCCCTCCTGCCTTTTCCCCCACTTCTCCCTCCTGCCTTTTCCCCCACTTCTCCCTCCTCCTTTTCCCCCACCTTTGTGGTAGACCATCTCTGGGGCATCAGCAATGCGAATCACCATGTCCTCCGTGTGTCTCCTCAGCACAAACACCTCATCCTTGTGAACCGCCACATCCACAATGCCCCCTAGCCGGTTGTGAGAGGCCACCACCTGGTTCTTCTGTGGATCCAGCACAAACAGTGTGGTGGTGGTGTAGGTGATGAGCTGCTTGTCTCGGTACATGAGCAGCCGACCAAACTGCAGCTCAGCCTTGGGGTTGGTCGAGCTTCTGCTCGGCTGCAAGATGGGGATCTCGCGCACGCTGCTGCCAACGAGGTCTTTGAAGATGTGGGTGTTGCAGACGGTGCCGTGGATGTCAGAGAGCCAGACGCGGCAGCCTGGCCGCGCGGCGTACAGAACAGCATCCTCCACCTTGCAGAGGCCAGGGACAAAGCAAGCACCAAAGTTTCCCTGACTGCAACAAGACAAATGTGATTGATACCACTGACACCAAAACAATGGCTTCGGTTGACTAAGCTTGAGAAAGTCTTGCTGCTGAGCTACATGAATGCGAATCAGAATAACTGTAAGAAAGGGGCGCTGAATGAGAATGGCAAACTTTTAAGAACATAAGCCAAACTGAGAGGCTTTCTGATCATGTGTACTTTGAACACTCAGTCAAATGAGCCCGCAGTCTTTTCCCCCCACTCTCCTGCATAGCAAAAGTGTCAAAGTCTTATGCTTTTCTCTCCTGCATAGCACAAATGTCAAAGTCTTAACATTTTTTTCTCTCCTGCATAATACAAGCATCAAAGTCTTACACTTTTCTCTCCTGCATAGCACAAATGTCAAAGTCTTACACTTTTCTCTCCTGCTGCCCAATCTGTATAATCTTGAAGGTGGTGTCCAGACGACAGATGAAGGACCTCTGCTTGGTGGACACAAGCAGCACCTTGTGGTCATAGTTCAGCTGAATAACCTCAGTCGGTGGTTCCACCAGCAACTCTGATGATTTGCACTGACCCTAATGACAAGCAAAAGAAACACCCCTGCCTTGTCAGATCAAAATGATGCCAGCATCCGTGACAGAAACTCTAAAAACCACGCAACATACAAGCACTGATAATACAATTCATTTCAACAGCACTTCAGAGACTGAAAGAGAGAGAGTTTTTGAGAGAGTATTTGTAATTTACTAATTGTAATGCATATTTAAGTGGGCAATGGGAGACTAATTAGTACACATGTGTGCTTCCTTCAGTGTGGGTGGGTGTAGGTGTGGGTATGTGGTTGTGTATGTTATGTATAAGGAGTTATTGCTTTCTAGGTAATTATGTTTATGGTAGAATATTATACAGTATACTTAATGTTCTGTTTGGCTAAATGTATACATGTAAATGTGGTTTCTGTGAAGTTCTTTGTAAAGCACAGTGAGCTTAACTCACATTAGAGGATAGTGTTTTATAAGAATGGCCTAGTATTATCATTTAATTTAGGCAAACAGCTCTGCCCGCTACCTGGTAGAAATCCACCTCCGTGGCAACCACGTGGCCAGTCTTGTCACCGCTGAACAGCTTCATGCCATTGGTGCTCCACTCCACGCACGTGATGTAGTGACGGTGAACTGACCGCACGTCAAACTTCTGCAGCTGCCAACAGAATTGCTTTTGTTCAAGCTTACACCTTGGCAGTTGATAAACAAACATCACCCATCTGTGGCAAGCAGCCAAAAACAAATGACGGACATAATTTACACTTAAGGTGCATTAACAAAGCAGCAGTCACCAAATTTCTGAAGCTGGCAACAGGAAAGTCACAAAAAGTTGCTCTATAACTACTATAAGAGCTAGGCCAATGGACCAGCAATCATCAAACTTCTGTTGTGGCCACAGAAAACTGACAGTCACACTGTGAAAGCAATGGACCAGTGATCATCAAAGATTCAAACTTCTGCAGTGGTCACAGAAAAACTGACAAACAGTAACACTGTAAAAGCAATGACCAGTAATCATCAAAGATTCACACTTCTGCAGTGGTCACAGTAAAACTGACCAACAGTCACACTGTAAAAGGCTAAAAGCAATGAATAAGTAATCATCAAACCCTTTACATAATAATAATAATAATAAAGAGGATATCTAGAGTGCTGATCTGTCCAATGTTTTTAAAACTACATCCCTGTGTGCAATGTTCAAACAAATAAGTATGCTAAACTGTAACTGTCAGTGTTCAAACAAATAAGTATGCTAAACTGTAACTGTCAATGTTCAAACAAATAAGTATGCTAAACTGTAACTGTCAATGTTCAAACAAATAAGTATGCTAAACTGTTACTCTAAGTGTAACCATGGACAGAAAACATCCAGCTTGGTCATAATATACAAACTGATACCTTAGCTTTACCACTAAATGACTAAACAGATACCTTAGCTTTACCATTAAATGACTAAACAGATACCTTAGCTTTACCACTAAATGACTAAGCAACAGATATCAATAAAAAATAAAAAATAAAATATTACTAAAACTCTATCAGTCTATGCCTCAGATGAACATTGAAAATACACCAAATAAATAGATAACAAAAAATAATCAGAGAGTATTGCAGGCACAGTTTTGCAAGATTACACTTTATAAATGAAAACGTCAGAGAAGGCTTAGTTGGAGCAAACAGAATGTATGATCTACCTGTTGCTTGTGCAGTGACATGTAACTGGGAATAAAAAAGATGCACAGAATGCCGGACGCCATTCCTGTAGCCAGCTGATGGTCCACCCCATGATGCAACTTGACACAAGTTATCACATCGCTTGATGTCTGCAAACAATTTACTGGCTTTCAATGGAGAGCGAAACAATAAGTCCTCTTACAACAATAATAAGGAGAATGAAATATTTATAAAGCCTCTAACATAAAAACAACAACTCAGAGTGCTGTTTATCATTATGTAAACTACATCCATGTTAGGACACATCAAGAGGAAAATTATAATAACAATGAATAATACAGCTTTATGTATACAAGCAGTTTTCCAACCACAAGAAGCTAATCAGGCAAGATTATGCATTATGCACTCATACACATGCACACACAGAGACACAAATGCATGGCCAGATCTTGAGGAAAATTCCACATCTAAATCAAACAACTAATTGCTGGTTCCCCTCTCCACAGCAGACAACTTTTTCTAGATCTACCTATGGAAAACATCACACTGAAATAAAATTTAAATGCAAAAAAAAAGAAAAAAAGAAAGGGGGGGAAAAAGATTTTTTTAAAAGAAGGAAGGAAGAAAAAGAATGAAAAAAGAAACATAACCAGTCCCCTCCCCCCATCCCCCCCCCCCCCCCCCCCCCCCCCAGCACAAAAATAAAAAAACAAGAGAGAAAGACTACCTCAGACTTGAGACGCTGCATGCTGTGGTCCTGGCGGTTATACAGGAATGTCAGGCCGATGTTGGTGCCAAGAGCGATGTAGAGCTCAGTGGCATCGATGCATGTCAGGATCAGGTCGCACTGCATCAGCAGCCCATGCTGAGCTTTCTTGGGAATCTGGGACAGCAGGGGATCCAGTCTGGCATGTTCCTTGGGGATCTTCACCTCAACCCTCTGATCCTCACACTCAGCAGCACCAGCGCCTTCATCTGGGCCAGTGTTTTGCGTATTTGCATCAGCATTCAATGTTTCGGTTCCTTTGGGCTCCATACCTTCCACACTTTCCAACTCTAAGCTGGGCGAAGTTTCTTGAGCACACTGTTTCTTTTGTTGGTTTTTATTTTGAAGACCAATGACAGAGCCGCTGTGTGGAATAACTGTGTCCACAGTGTCTGGTGGCTTTGTGGCCTCAGCATCCAGAATGATTCAACTAATGTTCACCAAAGAACTTCCATCTGTATCACTCAGGGTCAGTGAGATCATCTCAACTGCAACTATATAAATACTGAAATACAGACAACTCATGATCCTCAGCATGTTTAGTAAGACCCCATTGTGACACAATCAGACATGGCAAAGAATTGTGAATAAATATTAGTGCGGGCCACAGCTGAATTTGTGGTTAGAATATGCAGCAGGTAAAATACACTTTCTATGAATACAGCCAGGGTGGGTTTGACTGGCACTCAAAACATGTTGACTTTTTTTCATGTTGATTCCAAGATGCATTAGAGCAGCCTCGTAAGTGCCTGTTTCACCTTCATGCACATAGTGTTTGCACTAAAATCACTGTGTAAACATGTTAAAGATATAATGCTCACTTCTTGATAACAGCAGGTGATATGAAAAACACACCAACTGTCTAATACAGCAATAGTGCACAGCATGTTCAGAACAATCGGACTGACCATTCAGGCTGTCTAATATTAGATCAAAAGTTAACTAAAACTAGAATGACCACAATGTGAGGAGTGTCAGTACAGCAGAACAATCTGATTATTAAATAATTAAGCCTGTAGTGTAGAACAATGACTGACAATTCAAGCTATTTAATATTAGATAAAGTTAACCAAAACTAGAATGACCACAATATGAGGAGAGTCAGTACAGCAGAACAACCTGACTGACCATTCAGGCTATTTGATATCAGATAAATGGTTAACCAAAACTAGAATGACCACAATATGAGGAGAGTCAGTACAACAGAACAATCTGACTGACCATTCAGCTATTTGATATCACTTATCAGACAAAAAGTTAACCAAAACTACAATGACTGCGATGTGAGGAGTGTCAGTAGAGCAGAACAATCTGACTGTTCAGGCTATCTAATATCAGATAAAAAGTTAACCAAAACTAGAATGACCGCAATGTGAGAAGCGTCAGTAGCGAAGAGCAAGAGCACATGCTCTCCAAAGTCAAGGTAAGCAGGATCAAGCTAGGTCAGCATATGGATAGGTAACTGTTACTTGCTAGACTATATGTGCCCACCCAGACTTCTACGGAGTCAAACTCTGCGCAGACTCAATAACTTAAGTCTTACAGATAAGACTATATAACTCAGTATAAACCAACTTTCCTTGTGTGTATCGTGTATGCATTATGGAAAAAAGATCACATATGCAAGTCTAATTAAGATCCTGTAGTCCATGTCTAAGTTATGTGGGCCAATGAAACACAAAAATAACCCATCATGCACTAAAACTAAAAATGTCTGGGTCTTCAGTGTTGAAGTTGGGCACTATACAGAAGAACTTTTAAGCTAATCTACCCGCTGGTAGTGTGGAGCCATTTGCTCTGCTCACACACACACACACACACACACACACACACACACACACACACACACACACACACACACACACAGTGACACACACTACCACCACCACCAACAACAACAACAAAACATGGCAGTCCGACCGCTCAACCCCATGACATGTTGGTCACATCAGGTTTAATTATGCTTGCAAGCACCCAGTCCTTTGAAGGCAGACGAATGTACCATACAACAACAACAAAGATCCAAGAAACTAAAGTTAAAAAATACAAATAAAACGGAAATTATTATTTGAAGACTGTAATTTGTAAACTTACTCGATGAGTAGCCAAACTGTTTGCATGAAACATAGAAACGACGACATCCGCCAGAGAATGGAAATTAAATATCACAGCTGACGGATCAAACTACAATATCTACATATATTGCACATAAAAAGCATCACCACTGAAGGTCCACTTCGTTCGTCGAAAGTCATCAACGCTCATGTGACCACCCACCAGCCATATTGAAACAATCACAGTCTGTACCATTTTCTCTCAGCCGATGTGACAAAAAAATCGCAAATTATTATCTGCGGGTGAACAACCATTGAAAGAAAACATCACTTTTCGTTGGTTTTGCTGTATATTTATGACTTATCCAGAATCTAAAAGGATTCATACTGTGATATCGTAATTACACATAACAATGCACTTTCTCCACCTGTCTCCCCTCCTGAAACTTCGACTTTACCGGAAGTCTTCCCGGACCTGCCAACGTCAACTTTCGGATTCAGCTTAGTCTGTTGCGCTGGCCCGTCAGTTCTCCAGTTTGCATGGCCAGTTAAACATGCTGTGATGAACAAACAGTCATTGTCGGCCAAATCACGCCGGATAGCACAGAGAAGGAGCTAGTTAATGTCCATAAAAACGATAAAGTCCTGAGTGTATGGCCATCACCTCCGGCGTGAACGGACTGACTGATGCGGACAGACTGTTGCCGGTACCAGTAGTCATAGTCAGTTACAGCCAAGGCTGATTATAGGCCTGATTTTTGGGCCTGTTCTAGTGTGGAACCTTTGAGGTGTGTAGATAAGCTCCAGCCTTTTTCCCCTGGCCCCGCGCCCATTTGTCTCTTCCCTGCTCCCTGCTTACTCTGCACTGGACGTTCCCTCCCTAGCATTGTCTTTTGGTACACACTGAATAAATACCTCAGTAACTCACTGTGTGTGATTCTTGTCTAGTAATGGAGTGATAGGACATAACAACGTGTTGCCCTAAATCATAATTATAATATTGTGTATTCTTCTTCAGCCTTCCGTATAATATCCCGCAACTTCAACATTCCAAAGACTCTCAGTGACACTTTTAATAGTACAAGTGCCCGGTTGGGTTATTTTAGTGTTTACCACCGAACACTGACGCATGGCGGACTACAGGATCTTTAACGTGTGAAGATGTGATCTTTTTGCATGAGTATACACACGGATAACCTCGGTTTACAGTCTCATCCGAAGGACTTGGCAAATCACTGATATTGTGTATTGCACTTGTAGACTCCTGACTGACCTGCCGACAGCTGACTGGCACGGACCATTTTGGTGTCTTGCACCATCAAGACTTTGGTGTCTTGCACCATCAAGGCTTTGGTGTCTTGCACCATCAAGGCTTTGGTGTCTTGCACCAGCTCTGTGGGCCGTTGCAACTCCGGATCACGGTTAGGTGGGCGTTTTCCAGTTAGTGTCACTGCGCATGTTTTGTGTATATCAAGTTGCCCAGTACCAGTGCATATGCAAATATAAATATAAGGGAGATAATCCTGATTAGCATTATTTCGTCTGCTAGTTGGACATTACAACCACGTTCTTGTGTCACATGACTGACAGCGCGATGCGTTCCGAAATCCGAGGCTTCGGATCAGAGTTATCCGCCCGCAGTGTTACACTGAAGGGAGGATGGCTTTTCTTTCATGTCGCTTTACGTCCACGCTGACACGTCACATACGGCTTACTGGGGACGGCTTACTGGGGGCACCGGCTACCCATCGACGGCTCGCCCCTTCGCTCCCACCCGTAAAGACTGAAGAGACTGTCAGCCACCGACAGAACAACAACTTGCGGGGACCCCGCCGGTGAGAAGCAACTTGTGTACTCTGCAACTTGCTCTTTCAACAGCTACGCCGCGGAACAGTCACATCGACAGAGTCCGAAGGAACAAGGCTGTTGAGGAACAGCTCAGCAACAAGACGATCCATCCAGCTATGAGAGCCTGGGAGCTCCACCTCCTTGCTCTTGATCTCTCCTGGGCTCTAGGGGATGGCCGGGAATGTGGACCGCCACATCAGTGTGGACCGCCACATCAGTGTAAGTCACAGAGATGTAAGTCTGTCACAGCGGGTGTGTAAGTCTGTCAGTGTCGGGGAAATAGCTACCTGGTTTTAACTCAGGCGGTCACGGGGCTGTTTTGATGGGAAACATCCACCAAGTTTTCACCGCTTTTGAAATAAAAATCTGAAACATGAGATGAAAAAGGAAATAACTTTTTGTTGTTGTTGTTGGTTGCCGGGGTTGTTGCTTTCTTGTCCAGTGCTTGGACGAATGTTGGCAACAACTCAACCAAAAAAAAAAAAAAGTTATTTCCTTTTTCATTTTTCTTTCTTTTTTCTCTCTCATAATTTTTAGCCGTTTAACTGTTGTTTAAGTGTTTTTTGTGTGTGTCTGTATCACAATAAGTAAGCGTTCTTTTGAATCTTTTATGTGTTTGGCTTTTGAAATAAGTTTGTCAGTCACTTCCAGAGCCCAGGAGCTGTGCCGTGAAAGTCGAGGTGGCCGTCCTGGGCTCCCCGTCCCAAATAATAGTCCTCGTGGTCTCTGTGGATGTAAAGCGACACTGAATTTAAACGAGGTTGTACCAGGGCCCAGGCGCTGTGTGAAAGTCGAGATGGCCGTTCTGGGCTCCCCGTCCCTAATAGCCCAGTCCTTATGGTCTCTGTGGACGTAAGAGGACATTGAACTTAGACGAGCACTCTCGATTTCACCAGAGTTCAGGAGCTGTGTGAAAGTCGAGGTGGAGTCCTGGACTCCCCGTCCCTAATAGCCCAGTCCGTATGGTCTCTGTGGACGTAAGGTGACATTGAACTTGGACGTTACTGAACTTGACATCGGCACGGAGTCATAGGCAAGCCGCAGTTTCCCTGATCAGACGGGACTGATAGCACTGACTGGGATACTACAGTAAGTGTAGTGTCTGCTGAGACGATGATGAAGTAGAGCTTCATGTCCTCGGATGTCGGATGACATGGGACCAATTGTGACCAGTGCCGAAGCATGGTTCAATATTGCTTTACGTCCCCAGAAACCATGAGGCTCGTTAGGACGGAAAGCCCAGGACGGCCACCTCGACTTTCACACACCTCCTGAACTCTGTTGTGCTGAGACCAGAGATTATAAATTTACAATCTTTGCTGAGATTCAATGACAGGTCGGTCAGCCTCAGCGGTCAGTCACCAGCTGACCTTTTCATTCACGTGTCACGACCCGGCTGCACTGGAGTATGATAGTCTGCATGAATCAGGGCAATGTCACATCAACACCGTCTCACACTGCCACTGACTATGAACGACAAAACTAAGCCTATGGTCTATAACTTAATCGGTCGTCGGGGCGACTGATTGACTGATGAGATGATAAGTTTCGGCCGCTGCGATTAGCCGCATCATATTGTGTATCCCGCAACCCTCTGCACAGCCTTAACCCCTTCCCTGCCATATCACTTGAAAACGACCAATAAAAACGCGAAATTTGAAAACCGTAAGCCTTTTTGTCTTCTTTTTCGCATTGGCATGTGAAAGGATTTTTTCATCAAAACGGATAACACTGAAAGTAGATGTGTTACAGGACCGGAAAATATACTGTTTTGGGCGCGTTCGTGGTTCTTTCAGCCCGGAAATTTTACAGGCTCGGGCAGTGAATGGGTTAAAAACAAATGCTGAAAGGTAGTGTATACCTCCGTTGTGTGGCGTTAAGTGTTAGGTTACATACAGTACGGCCATGCCAACAGTTTTTTGGTTGTTTTTGTTTTGGTTTGTTTAATTTTTTTTTTTTTACAAAATCTGGTATTATACAGAGTTGTCTGCACTGATTTGACTCCGGAGAAATCTCAGGCCGGGAGCAAAGCCGAGTACGTAACGGTCACCCATCCACCCACGTGGTGACCACGCTCCATCGTGCTTAACCTGGCTTTCAGAAAGCCAGTACTCTCGCTCTGTTCAAGGTCAATGTCGCTTTTAACGTCCACAGAGACCATAAGGACTCAGTTTTGGGGACGGGGAGCCCAGAACGGCCACCCGAGGCTCGACTTTCGCTACACACCTCCTGAGCTCTGTTTGACCAGTTTCAGTTCAATGCCTGCTTTACGTCCACAGAGACCATAAGGATTGGGCTATTAGGGACTGGGAGCCCAGAAAGGCCACCTCGCCGACTTTCACACAGCTCCTGAGCGCTGATCTCGCTCTGCGCCACCGTCTTTCCTTTCTTCTTCTTATTTTGGGGGTGGGGGTGGGGTGGGGTGGGGGCTTAACTTGCGTCAGCGGACGGGGGAAAGGGGGGGGGGGGGGGGGTGTCTCAGTGGTACCTATGAATGGCTTGTCCCAAACGCTCCGACCTGAAAAGACCGAAGAGACCGTCAGCCATCACCAGAACAATAGATGTTAAGGTTGTGGGAACCTCGACAGTGCGAAGCAGCTTGTGTACTCCGTAACTTGCTCTTTCAACAGCTGTGCGGAACAAAGTAACAAAGACAGAGTCCGGAGAACCAGTTCGTGTTGAAACCTGCATGACAGCAAAGCATTGTCCAGCTCACTGTGAGAGCCAAGCCCCGCCTCCCTGTTCAGACTGCTGCTGGGCGCTGTGTCTGTCCATGATGATGTGGAACTTAATGTCCTCGGATGTCGGGTTGACATATTAGGGACAAACTGTGACCAGTGTGTGTGCATGGTTCAATGTTGCTTTACGTCCACAGAAACCATAAGGTTCATCAGGACCGGGAGCCCAAGACGGCCACCTCGCCTTTCACACAGCTCCTGAACTCTGAGGACAGTGTCTGTCCAAATGCGACTCTTCTGTTTAAGTTCTGAGTGCGAGGGGCAGTCTGTAGTTGCTCTCATTCGCGCAGCCGCTGAAATCGCGTGCTATGGGCGGGTTGTGTAGAGATTGACCGACGACGGCGGTCTCAGTGTCTTTTTCGCTATTATTTTTTTTCTAGTTGTTTTTCTTCTTCCTTCTTCTTTGGATCTTCTTTCGGGGGCGGGGATAGTTCAGTGGTTAGAGCGCCGGACTCGTGATCGAAAGGTCGCGGGTTCGAATCCCTGCAGGAGCAGCGGGAGAATTTCTTCTCCGGGGTCAGCTTTCCGTGCTGACTCTTATTTCGGTATCCGCTCCACCCCCGTGTTAAGATCCCGGTCATTCTGCCAAAAGTGCATGTGGCAAGTTACAGCTAAACACGCATACCTTACGTATGTGGCTTTGCATGAAGTGACATGGTGTGGCAGGTTACAGCTAAACACGCATACATCTTACGTATGTGGCTTTGCATGAAGTGACATGGTGTATGGTTGTATGGTGTACACAGAACGCGTCGAGATGGCAGCAGTTTCATGTGGCACCACTTCGGTGGATATTCAAAAACGCGCTATAAAGAGCTATTCACTCACGTAGAATCACATGCGAGCGCAGTGAGTCTGCTCGAGGGCGGAGAATAGCGCTATATAAAAGCGATCAATAATAATAATTTTCTTTAGCTCCTTGTCAGTCACTTTCTCGATTATTGTACTCGCCAACTCACCATCTTGTAACCCCGCCGGCAAAACACTAAAGCACATATAATAATAATAAAACACTCATAACATAGTAGTTCAATGTTATAGCTTTATTGCCTGCTTTTGTGAGCTCGGAGTGTTCAGCAGAAGACTGAAGGTATGCACCATCTCGAACAGATTAGTCAGCTAAAGTCTCTGGTCCTTACCAGAGAACGACAGCTCCAAATATCAGTCATTTTGTTACAGCCGTTCACTTACGACGACGTTGACTAGTTTGTTTCGGTGTGTGTGGTGTGTGCTGGGTGTGTGTGTGTGTGGTGTGTGCTGGGTGTGTGTGTGTGTGGTGTGTGCTGGGTGTGTGTGTGTGTGTGTGTGGTGTGTGCTGGGTGTGTGTGTGTGGTGTGTGCTGGGTGTGTGTGTGTGGTGTGTGCTGGGTGTGTGTGTGGTGTTGGAGAGAGAGAGAGAGAGAGAGAGAGAGAGAGAGAGAGAGAGAGAGAGAGAGAGAGAACCAAACTGTAAAACAATGTAGCCGCTAAATTCCGTAGGCCTAAGCAAAATAATCGATTTTGGGGCCGCCATTTTAGTCCATATCCGTACCTCTCCTGAGACAACTCGGTGTATGTGTGTGTGTGTGTGCTCGCTTTTTAGCGTAATTGTGACGTTTTAATAATATATATATTATGTTTAATGTCATCTGTGTTAACGGGTAATGCTGTATTGCAGTGCATTGCATTGTACTCTCACCCGGATGTCACACAACGTCCTGTTACGATGTCAGTTACTATTCACGCATTCTCAGCCAGAGCAAAGTTCACATAACGGGCACTTTGGGTTTGCTTACCCTGCCTTGAGACTGCTACTGGAACGAAACTGCACTAACAGTTAATAAAATTGATTTTTACCCCGGTCAACCGAATTGGGTCACCTCCGGACGATTGGGGGGGGTGGGGGTGGGGGGGTGGGGGGGGGCGGAGGGGGGACAGTCATTATTCCTTCCCCCTACGACCGGAAACTGGGGGCAGCTTCCAGTCGTCAGTCGAAACTGAAAACGTTCACAAAGGGTGTCTCTTCCCCTTCAGCACGAGATGCAGTCTAGTTACCATTGTGTCCTGTGGCTTCCTTATCGGCAAACAATAGACGTAACCACTCTGCGTCCAGCATGTTTTGTTCAGAGAGGTCACTGGGACATATCTATAAAAAAAATGTACTCCCCCCCCCCCCCCCCCCCCCCCCCCCGACTTTTTGCTGTGTGTAGCCAGTTCCACTAAACGTTACTCACAAAATTCGAATTAGGAAAACAAACAAACAAACAAAAACAAAAGTGGGTACATTTTAAAACAATTTTTTTTAAACAAGAATGACATCCTTCCAAACACGTACTGGATACCAAAACAGCATCACAACTCAACCAAAAGCAGATAAGTATCCTACATATAATTTTTTCACTGTTTAACTATTGTTTTGTAGCTTGAAAAAAGGGGCTTATGCTGAAAATTTGCATGCTGTGATTTGTCATAATAAACAGCATTCTATTATGTGTTTGAATTTTAAAACGTTGTGTGTGTGTGTGTGTGTGTGACACATAAACATTTATTTTGATCTCTTTAACCTGTGTAACAATGTGTAATACTTCAGTGTTTGCATGACTGATGACTATGCTGTGTGTGACTGCAAGAAATAACTGACCATCCTCATAAAGGACCACCCTGATGAAAGACCACCCTGATGAAAGCTCATCCTGATGATAGACCACCCTGGTTAAGGAACACCCTGATGAAAGACTATCCTGATAAAAGACCACCCTGATAAAAGACCACCCTGGTTAAGGACCACCCTGATGAAAGACTATCCAGATGAAAGACCATGTCCCTGATAAAAGACCACCCTGGTTAAAGACCACTCTGATGAAAGACCACCCTGATTAAAGACCACCCTGGTTAAAGACTAGCATGATGAACAATCATCCTAAGGAAAGACCATCATGATAAAAGACCACCCTAATGAAAGACCAACCTGATTAAAGACCACCCTGGTTAAAGACTATCCTGATGAAAGACCACCCAGGTTAAAGACTATCCTAATGAAAGACCACCCTAATGAAAGACTATCCTGATGAAAGACCACCCTAATGAAAGACTACCCTGCTGAGAGACCACCCTAATAAAATATCTTGATGAAAGACCACCCTGATGAAGACTACCTTGAAGAAAGGCCATCCAGATGAAAGACCACCATAAAGAAAGACCATCATGATGAAAGACCACCCCAATGAAAGACCGCCCTGATGAGAGACCACCCACCTTTTGTGCACCTATTGTGAACCCTTTCCCGCCACATGTCCCTGTGAACTTCATGAAGCCCTGGCCACCAAGGACCGGCACTCTGTTAAGACTTTCTATGGTGGGATTCAAAGAGAGGAGTTCCACTGAGCTGAACATCTGCTGAAGGTGCTACAGCAATTGTTGTTATTCCTCCCTTAGACTACAGTCAGTTCAGCTCACACACACACACACACACACACACACACACACACACTCACACACACACACATACACCCCAAAACAAAACAAAAATGGTGATTTCCCCCCTTTGAAACTGTTCTCTAAACTGTTCTCTTAAAAGATAAAATACACACCACCGTCTCTATTCAGTTCATCAATTGCAGTTGCACAATAGTACATAATAACATTTTTGAAAGTCCAACATATTACATCTTAAACTGTATTTCTGAAAACTGGACATGCAAAAGCATAATTTATATCTTAAGCAATATTTCTGAAGACAGCACATGCAAAAGCCTTTCAAACCAACACCATGAACCTGGCCATGAGATTCTGACGGTCAGAATAAAAACAGCCTTCTACATGTGGAAGTACCTGCCAAACCAAAAGGGAACAAAATGTTCAACATTTCCACCACCAGGTAAGAACCTCACACAAGGCATAACACCTTTCTCTGTGTATATGTCTGTGATATGGTCTAAAGAAGAAGGTCGATCACAAAGTTACAATATGGCCAGTAAGATTGTTTGTATTAGCAAATACATAGCTTTGAAGGTTTAGACCTAAGTATACAATGATTTAGGACTGACAGCTGGTAAACCCATTCAAACCTTAACCAATAAAGGTCCTTTAAAAAAATCATGACTCAAAGAGGAAGATCCACCAAGAACACTCTCAGAATGCGAGCGAGGTTGTCGATGCGATCAAAGTCCAGAGCAGGTAGGTCATCGTAGGGTGTATGCCAAACAGATGGGAAAGGGTATGTAATAAGATGAACCACTGGAACACCTGAAAACATAACACACAGGTAAAGTCAGTGCATCAACAGAAAGCAAAGAAAGAAAGTAAAATCAACCAAAACCAAACCAACACAGATACATCTATATGCAAAGTTACAAACGATGCTGTCTCTGACATCTTTTTCATAACTGGTTTTGTGCTAATCTGGAGCCAGAGGAACATTTTCTTCCACATTTAAAAAGAAGCTGTGAAGGTGAGCTTCTGACTGACATATTATATTTGGTGCCGCATGCCATTTTTTTCAAAGCATGCCTGCCCTTGCACCCTCCTAAACCCCACCCCTGAATGAACGTAATCATATTATATATTATTTCTCTCCCCTCTTGTTGTATCATATAGGTCTCTTTGCCACTGTTGTTTTGTACCGCTCTGGGTACACCTTGGGCTGTTAAATTCTTTGACAGGTAGGGTGCTGTAGAAATTTCCACTGTTATTAGTTGGCTGCTAAATCAACAATAAAGTCAGACTGGCACATCCGTAAGGCAGATTCAGGACTTACTCAAAACACACAACAGCTTAAAAAGAATGCCAATTTTGAACAGGACAACACAATTTTTCATTTATCATCATCTGTTTGACTGTCGCTTGAAAAGGGGGCTTTGACTGTTGCTTGAAAAAGGGGCTTTGACTGTTCCTTAAAACAGGGGCTTAGACTGAACGTATTTGCAGATGTTTTGTGCTGTCCTATTAAAATGAACATTCTTTTTAATATTTTATGTGTTTGGACCTTATTTTCAGAATTCTAACAGCCAACTTCAGTTGCTTCCCACCCTGATTGTTGACACCCCCCCCCCCCCCCGCCCCCAGGAATCACTGTCCCTAGCAGCTATCTTTCCAATTAGTTTTGCATTAGCCTCTCATAACAGGAGATTTTTTTCCACACATACTTTGTTGCCGAGTCAGCAATGGATTAGGAGACTGGACCATATGTCAGCCCTGCTATCATTGCATCAAGGATAGACATGTTCATTTTTGTTTGTTGAGAACAGCAGTTCTGCTTTATTGGGTTGTGAGGCCCAGCTCTTATTGCAAAGGGTGAGATCTGATAAAATGTACCCCGCCCCCATACATACGCACACACACACACATAAATGTATGTATGCACACACACACACATGTATATACACACACACATACACACACTGATGTATGTATGCGCACACACACACATTTATGTATGCACACACACATACACACATATTAATGTATGTATGCACACACACACACACTAATGCATGTATGCACACATACACACTAATGCATGTATAAAAACAAACACTAATGCATACATGTATAAACAGACACAGAAACACTAATGCATGTTTAAAGTATAAACACACACACACACATTCTTGCTCACACACTCGGAAAACTTCCACTGTTGACTCACCTCTGCGCCAGAAGGGAATGTGATCATCCTCAATGATGGTGAAGTCCTGCTGTGGGGCAAACAAAAAGCCTGGGTACCGTGTGGGGTTCAGGAGACCGTTTTCTCTCAGGCACCTTTCTGGAACCAAAGAAAGAGGAAAGGGCCACGATATGGAAGCAAAGATATGAATCGGGATCATATGTAAACAACACCTAAAAACAACAACAAATCTATTTCTAGCTACTGATACTGCTTTCCTTTGAATGATAAACTTATTACTGTAACCCCTTCCCCCCTCTCTTACAGATAAAGTCAACTATGCAAGATACCTGATGGGGAAAAAATACTGTTAAACAGATCAAACCAAACAGACAGAAAAATACTGTAAAAAGGTCAGAGCAAACACAGAGAAACCCGTCTCTGAAGACCACCCTAATAAATCAAGTCAAGACTGTCTTAAAAGAGGGATGACATCCTTCCTGATGAGTTTATGTGCTTGTAGAAGTTGAAAATGTCCTACTTATATCAAAATCTACTAACCCCTAACCCCCCCCCCCCCCCCCCCCCCATGAGTAATATTAGCCCAAAATAAGTTACCAAAGTTTTTATAAAGAAACATTTTTCAATTTGACACTCAGCCTTGTTTTGTTGTTGTTGTTGTTTTTAATTTTGGCCCAGTTAAAACTATGACCACATTGCACAGTAGATGACACTACTGATTTTGTTGTTGTGATCATCAAAAACGTTTCATAAATTGAGAGATTTCATCATTGCCAAAGGCAAAATTACAACTCACCTGACGGGCGAGCGGAGTGAAGGCTTCCCTACCTATCTCAGGCAAGCAGGTGAGCAGGTTTCTGCAGCCCTGCATTCATTGAAAGGAAATATGAAGGAAAAGGCTTCAAAAAAAGTTGTCTTGAAAGAGAGGTGGTCTCTCATCAGGCATCCCACTGCATTCCACAGTAACATAAACCACAATACCCTTTGGCCCCTAATCCTCTTCCCAATTATTTTTACAATTTACTTGTACACTAACAGTGTTCTCACCTATGCTCCGCAAGTGATGGTAATTACTCTTTTCCCATGAATCCCCTCCCCGTTTATTTTTACCATCTACTTGTTCTCAGTGTTCTCACCTATACTCTGCAAGTGATGGTAGATTGACGCTGTCTGCGGGAAGCGCTCTCTGAAGTGGGTGTCTGAGGTGCCAATCAGGTCCAGCAGAATAAACATCTCCTGCAGGAGAAGGGTCACAGAAACGTCAACCTGCGTTAACCTTTTGTCCCAAGTCATGCATGCATTGACTATTTAAAGCAGGATTCATTGTATACCAGACATAGTTCAGAAAAGAAAAACAGAAAAGAGAAGATAAAACTGCTCAAAATTCATCTACTGCATCATCACATCACCAGACTAAGGCTTCTGCTATGAGATTTTGCTCTTTCTTCATGATGGCAAACATCTAACTGGAGGTTGGATCTTTGTCATGCATATCTCTCAGATTCCAGATGTTTTTTCACTGGATTTTAATTTTTATAAAAGTAAGTGATACAGCGTGCAGCCTGGCCAGATGAGGTATCTCTGAGGGACATAATGTACAGAAACCATACGGCCTTTGAACATGCAGTGGCATTTGTGAGGGCTGCTGGGGTATCCATCTCATTAGTGAATGAAGAAGTGTATGTGCGTCCTTACATGTGTGTGTATGTCTGTGCGAGCACACATGCGTGCGTGCATGAGTGTGTGGATGTGTGCACACATTGTTTGCTTTTTTTGGTTAGTTTTTATCTGCACATTATTGTTAACACAGTGTAACTAAAACTAAATGGACCTCTCTAGCGATCCAATATCTACATCTCTAGCTCTCTAAGGTTCAGCCCGTCTCTCCAGCCAAACACATATCTCTCTCTCTTTTACAACAGGAAACATGGATGTAAATACACCCCTTGCTCAATTCAATTACTTGTTCACACATGGGAAGATCTTCCAATACCTGCACAAAGCACTCACAATATTCTGGAGGTAGTTGCGGTCAGCTGAATTGGGATCTGGGGTGCTGGCCCATTTCCTGGCAAGATGGCGAGATCCATACAGCGAGTCCTGGGAGTTCCAGTTCGCAAAAGCCTCCTCCCCATCAAAAAATATCAGCTGTAAAGTGAGGTCCTAAAAGATTGAAACAAAATACTTATAGATTATTGGTCCGTACATATGTTTCTGCACTCACATGAAAAATGATACCATCTAAAAGCAATGGTTAGCATTAACAGAACAATACGACTGGGAGAATTGCTATGATAGTATGAGTATTACTATTACAAACAAGTAATATTTACCATAAAACACACAGTCACACACATGCACACACATGCATGCACACACACACACACATTTGACTGGGCATTACATATCAAGTAATAATATAAATATAGCTGGTCAGAACAGTCTTTGATCTGGGATTCTCTGTGACAGCATAGACAGAGTGAACCAATACAGCCATGCTTACAGAGCTAGAGTTTTTTGTGGCCTGGAAGAAACTGCGCAGCCGGAAAGCTGAGTCCATGAGCAGGGAGCAAGGAACGGCCGAGTCAATGGCTCCCACAAAGCGAACAGTGGGCATCAGCTTGGAGTCATAGTGGCACGCTAGCACCACCCGACGAGACTTGCCAGGACTGAGTGTTGCTATGATGTTTGAGAAATGTCGGTTGCCATAGGGTGTATATTCATAAAAACTGTCCTCCTCCACCATCCATCCCACTGCTGACATCCACGTCTTTATGTGCTGAAAGGGAAATGACAATATGAATATCACAACATTTTTACATATTTATATAATGCTGAAAGGGAAATGAGTTAGTTCTTGGATTATAACATCTCATCAGCTGGACAGGATCACCACTGGACAACAATAATCATGGTGCTAGTAATATTGCAGTAATGTCATCTCTGAATTAGCCCAATACAACATGGGGCTAGAGTTTTTAAAGCCAAATGACCATCACGTATGGAGACTACTTTTTTTTAGAGGATTTTTCCTGTTGGCTTTTGGGGATACTATTTCATATAATTTATAAATATATCACCTATACATCCATACAAAGTATATCAGTTATCACTCTGCTTTTCATAATCACTATACAGAAGTATGGTTATAAATCCTTATCTTAAAGTTTTTATTTAGATAAATGAAATAAAGGATCCACTGATAAAAATCAAAGACCACCTTCATAAGATTAGAAACCTCTCATCTTTGAAGTTCCATAGAAATAACTTCATATCTCCATCAGTCTAGCCAGGTAGTTAAAAAAATGTTTTTTTAATGAAAATGTTTGCTTGATTGTAAGAACTAATATGGTGTTTACACAAGAAGTTTGACTGTAAAACTAAAAGAAATAGATACAGCACAACACTCACAGTTTGAGCAAGGCTGTTGCCATGGGTACCAGGCACTCTTGATGTAGCTGTCAGAGGTCGAAGAGCAAGGTCACGCAGCTGCTGAATGTTTGATATGCCAGCTGACAGGTTACCAAGGTTACTTAATGCATACTGCGTCTTCAGCAAACTGCAGCCTGTGTTCTAGGGACAGAAAGACAGAGGTAATGATAAATGAATAAGCTTTATTTCTTAAGGTGGCGGATAAACTTTGAGTGGGGTCTTTAAATCATATTTAGCCCTTGGCATGAGGGACTACTGCATTATAAATTATACCATACTGCCACAACTTGTGTAGTAAACAAAAATGAGTACTTCTAGACTAGCAAGTAGCGTAACTATACAGTACAAAGTGTGACAGTACTACTACCAGTAAAGACTAGAGAGTGCAGCAATACTAACAGACCTGTGACCTTGGCAAATAAGACCAATATATTACATAACCAAAAAATAAACTTGTTAATTCTTTTCTCCTTCTTGTTTTTGTTTTTTGTTTTTCAAGTAGAAGAACTGTTATTATTATTCTGTCAAATCATTGCTTAAAAGATCTGAACACTATCTGGACTGCTCAATTTTAATAATAATAATAACCATAAATTAAGGATTTTTTTTTTTTTACCTTTTGTGTATTTTGAATCAATTTCACAGATCTAATTTTTTACTAGCACTAACAGCCTGGTTCATTGAAATTCATCTGACGAACAGGGTCAGTGGCTAAATAGCATTTTCCTGGACTGCACCAGTAGCATCAATTTTGTGTCCATGGCTTTTGCCACTGTGATTGTATCACATCTTGAACAGCAGGTCAATTACTTCTTTTTCTTCATCCATAAGGAGTGACCACAGTCACAGACTGTGCTGCCACACTATCCGTGTTTCCATTCCATCTGCCATTGCAGGGCCTTTTCAGTCTTGTCATGGAGTTATCAAATAGTGGACATGTATGCAATCTTTATCATGCACAACAATCTTATTCTTAGTGTGTGCTGTGCACAAGAAGGCAAGTACTTGTGAGTGCACATTAATATAAATATGATAATTAATACAGATGTATTTAACTTTTAAGTATCATGTAATAATGATATAATGTTGACTTGGAGTTGGACCAACCAAAAAATTGCATTTGATCATTCACCCTGTGTCATGCCAAGGAACTGAATCTTTGCCACTAGTTTTCACAGGTATTTACTTGTAGCCTAGATGATGGAATAGTCAGACCATTGGATAACAAAAAAGAAGAAAAAAGAAGAGAGAGTGAGCAGAAAAAAAGAGATTTTTTTCAATCTCAGTGACTGTAAATGGTAATCAACCTGAAGAAGAGAGAGAGAGAGAGAGAGAGAGAGAGAGAGAGAGAGAGAGAGAGAGAGAGAGAGAGAGAGAGAGAGAGAGAGAATTCTACTGGACTGTGGTCAGTGTACAGCTATATATATAATCTAAAAATCATTGCATCACAATGTTTCATTGCTTACGCACTCCGGCTTAGTTCTGTGCGAGTGCGTGCCCGCGAGCACATACACACACACACGCACTGTGTTGTGCTAGGTAGCGGCAGCCTCTCATCGCCTATGCGGGAACATCAGAACTTTGCTCAATTTTACTGTATTTCAGTCACTAATTTCTCCACAGTCTCTGAATGTAACGTTTTCTTCGCATTCTTATGGTTGTTTTTATGTTTGCATGCAATGTACCTCGAAAAATCGCCAGTTGTTTTTCTACGGGAGGTATTTGCCGTTTGTCTGGTGCTGATCACGCGGTCCGAGACTTGAACGAAAACAGTCGAAGTGTTTATCTGCTCGGTGACAAAGCGATATGCGTTCTACACAGCAATATGTGGTATCACTGGATCGGAAATTGAATGCCGATTCCAGTGGTGTAAACGCCATGGTCGTTTACAAACATCTCTGGTCGCTAGAATGCATTTTAGTCGGAAACTCACAATTTTAAACCGCAAAACGCCCTCAAATGTCTAAAATATCCCCCCTCAAAATGAAGCTGAATTCGTACCCTTTCAAATGAGGTATGGGGCTAATGGATTGATGACCGGTGGGTCTTTCACAAGCCAATAAAAGACTGCAATAAAGGCGCTTTTTTTCAAATCGAGTTCATCCAAGATGGCATCGACCGCGTGGAGTTTTCGTGACTCGATTGCCGAGTTTTGGAACATGATTTGTGAGTATTCTCTTCACCTGGCTCCAGTTTACTGAATTTGGTGATAGTTTGTCTCATAATTTAGCATTTTTATATATTTTGATTCATTCTTGCAGGATTGTCTAAAATCTTACGATTTTCTCAACTGACTCATAGTTCTGTCTTTGTTTACAAATACGACTAACCAGAAGTTGTCGATCACACGCTTGTTCTCCTCAATATTGCCAAAATACGCCAAATTTTCACAAAAATAGTCATTGAAATACATTCTCTGATGTTTTCTGGAACAGTATTATTTTGGGGGGACGAACCTTTGACGTAAATTCGTGGCGATGGCTGTTTTCGTGATCGAAATTCTTCATCGGAGGAGGTAACTAAGATGCTGAGAAAACACAGTCGACATCATAATAACTTCTGCACTTGAACTCTGTTTAAAGTCTTTTTCGTTTTTCAACGATCATAATTAAATTCTCAAACTTTAATAGGATGTTGACCAGCATTTCTAGTTTAAAATTAAAAGTGGATTTCTGCTTTGCTAACGGTAGCCAGTCTGATATTGTGATAAGTGATGATAAAATCATAACAGATAAGAGTTAAGGCCTGAGTGATAATGATTATTATTAATTATGCTGTAGGCCGTAGATCATTCTGTCAATGAAGATCAACAGAAACAACAAAACTGTGTTGTTGTTTTCCTGCAGATGATGACCAGTTTTCCAAACTGAAGGCTGTTTTCCTGGCAACTGGGAGAGGATGCTGGCAAGACCTTCCTCTGGTTGAAGTGGACAATCGACTGTTAGTGCAGCTGCTTCTCCCGAAAGATGAGGGATCCAAGACTTTGGATGAGACTGCATTCTTCCAGCAACTTCTCAAACCAGATCTGGTCAAGACAGTGCTGCTTTCTCGTCTGCGGTATTTATGGTCAACAGACTGAAGGAGCTGTTTGGAGGCGAGCCACTTCCAGAACTTCCACCTCTTCACGGCCATGGCGGCTGCCAGCAACGATGTCAACAAGTGGAAGAGGAATCTGACCCAGGAGATGTCAACTGAACCAAATGATGAATCAGAACCTGATGAACCTGAGTTTGAAACCAGCTTCAGATTTCAACAGGAGGGTGACATTGTGGCAGTCTACAATGTAGAAGATTTCTTTTTCAGTAAAGTCACCAGGATCATCAGTGAGGAAGAGGCAATAGTCAATTTCTTGGAGAAGGCGGCAGTAAAGATGGAGTTGTTGTGTACAGGTGGCCATGCTCTGAAGATTACACTCAAATCTCCTCCGCAGTTGTGTTTGTCAAGAATCTGCAACTTGCACCTTCATCATTGTCTCCAGGGATGTTCGTTCTTTGTTGAATCTCGCAGGAATTTATCTGGCAGATATCAAGCACTCAGATGCTATTTACAGTGAAATCACCTGTAGACCGTGTCAACTGACTCCAAATCACAGCCTTGTAGGCCTGTGTGTTCATGGATGATAAAGGTGATACTGCTGTACCATGTTTTCTTTAGCATACACGTCCTTTTTCTGCTGTGAAAAGTGAAGATTTTGCAGACTTTAAGACTAACACTCAAAATAAGTGCAAATGCTGCTGCAAATGTACTTCACACTTAGTTTAATGTACATGCAAAGTTTCATGGCTGTATCTGTAGTAGTTTTCAAGTTATGAGTTAAAGTATGAAAACCATTAGATTTGTCCTTTTTTTCCACTGTGAAAAGTGAAGTTTTTGCAGGCTTTAAGATCTATCACTCTCAAAATAACTGCAAATGTTGCTGCAAGTGTACTTCACACTTAGTTTAATGTACATGCCAAGTTTCATTGCTGTATCTGTAGTGGTTTTCAAGTTATTACCAGTTAAAGTGTGGCAACCCACATATTTGTGTTTTTTCCGCTGTGCAAATTGAAGATTTTGCCAACTTTAAGACCCTGTAACTTTAAAAGTAAGAGTCAGAGCTGCTTAGAAAAAAATAAGTGCAAAGACTGTGATAAACCCTGCTTGGAAATCCATTGGGAAAGCTGTCATTGCCATATGTTACCCACTGCTCTTTCATGCAAATTGGCAAGCTCAGAATTGCTTTTTGGAGCAACTTCAGCCCTCTGCCTATGTTTTAACTTTTATCTTTCTTTGCTGACCATATGATTTAGCTGTGACAAAGTGCAACCAAGGTATACTTTTGAAAAGTGTAAGTATTTGGATTCTCCCATGTTCATGAGAACCACTATGGGGGGTAAATTTGAGAAAATGTAATAAACTGTTTATTGTCGCGCAAAACTGTATTTTCGAATGGCTATATCTTTGGAACTAGTTAAGATAAACAGTTACTTTTTTTTTTCTCCATTTTCTTGTATCAATATGGCCTGTCTGAAAATGCATAAATTAAATTGCTGTTGTAAAATTTAAATTTTGGCTGCCGCTACCTAGTTGTGCACACCTTCACATGATCATATGCCAAACAAGTTGTCACGAGTTGTGTTTTGCAAACACAAAGTAACAGCTTTTAATTGCCTTTCATTTTTTATTGTAAATCTGATGTCTTGTGGTGTATTTTTCTTTTCTCTCAAAACGGGTTTTGTTCAAATCGTCCGTACCTGGGCAGTGACGAGACTGACCACGGTCCAACAGAAAGCCAGCTGCCCCAGCGCAGCAGCTGCCATCGTCACCGTCATCGTGCCGCCGACTGGCCGACAAACATCACACCCACGCCTCCATCTCCGCCACTCCCGCCCGCCAGCTGTCCAAAGTGCAATTACTTGTCCCTCTCAGTCGCGCGCCATTGTGTTTGCCAGTCCAGCCAGGTTGCCAGAGATACAAGTGTTGTCATTCGCAGAAATGTGCCAGTCGTGACCAATCGCATTCAAGAACACTTTAGTTGCCATTATTCTGCTCACGGGTGGCACCGGCTCTGTCTCCTCGCAGAAGCTCGCGTGGGTGGTACAGTGGGTGGTATCACCAGCTTGCGAAGTGTCATGGTTCTACGTTCAGCCTAAATATTTTCTTGCTTTGTTTATTCCCCACTTCCTTTCCATGTAGGCCTACTATTATTGTGCTTCGGCGCTATGTTTGTTAGTACTAGCTGGTTAAACTGTCCTCTGCTTTTGACTCATAACCGCTTCAAGTCCGAGGCCTCTGAATACGGTAATAAGTTTTGTTTCCGCTGAGTCACGTCAAGTTCAGTGTCAGTTTTGAGTCACCGTTTTGTGTGTGTTTTGTTTACTGCAACTGAGCCGCAATGACTGATTTGAGTTGTGCTGTATCATATTGAGTTTTGTCATTGTTGAATTTATGACGGACACATGGCGGTGTTCAATGAGTCATTGGCCTTGCGGCTGCCGGCAGAACCATCTCATGAGACTGAATTATTTTTCCCTGATGGTCCATTCAGCTTGTATGACTATAGCGTACTCCGACAGACTAGTTTAGATGCATTGATCAGTGGTGTGTGTCAGTGTTGTCCTGGCCACACGCTTTGACTAGGCACCCCTGCGTTTGTCATCCCGCGGCCACACCGCGGCTTCAGGCGGTTGCATTGTTTGTCATCCCGCCACACGCTTTGAGGCGCCGTTTGTCATCCTGCCACACGTATACTAGGCGCCGTTTGTCACTACTGTGAGCCGGTGTGGCTTAGCGGTAAGGCGCTGCTGCGGCGGCTGGTACGCTGAAGCAGAAGGACCGTGGCACGGTCGATTCCGCTTCGGCTCTCCCTAGATCCGTCTTCAAAATCCAGCCGTGGTTTCAGTGTGACACCGTCTCAGTCAGTTGTGACTTAATTTGCACCTCACACTCAAGTTAACGGTGCATTAAAATGGCTCAGTCTCATCGCTGCTGCTCATCTTAATGAAGAATAATTCTGGTGGTGACAGTGTAGTGTTAACTCCGTGAACCTAAAATTATGGGGTTCATGGTTAACACCAGTGAGCCTAGTTATGTCAGTCGATACATGAACCTATAATTATATGGGTCCATGTGTCGATACGCAGTTACGCTGTTGCTCCGATCAGCCCAAGTTCTCAGCTGAGGATCGATGTATTCGAAACTCGAAGTCACAAATCAGTGGACTTTTAGTTCAGTCACGCACGCATGCACACACGTACATACACGCGCACTCAGTCACACATTCACAAACACACGCACGTGCACATACCAAGGCAGCTGTCGCGAGCACTCACGCCCGCTGCACTGAGACACTCGGCAACACAGCATACACACCGCTCAGTCACGCACGCACACACATAGGCATGGACACGCACGCAAACACACACACACACACACACACACACACACACACACACACACACACACACACACACACACACACACACACACACAAAGTCACAACCACGCTAATTAACAAGAGCTGAGGCATAAGATTTTTATAAATTATATTTTCTGACAAAGGGTTCAGAAAGAAAAGGTTAACGAATTGTTCTGTTCACCGAAAGCGAGAGAAAAACAATTTCCATTGAAAAATAGTATGGCATTATCGATTCAAAAACGAACTGAGAGAAGAAACAAATCATAAAAAAATAAAATTAAAAATCAGCCATTATCAACCCTTAACTTTTAAATGCCATTAATATCTCCACATTTCATTCTTGAAGTCGTCTTCTCCCTTCAATATACCAGTGGATACATTTACAAAATGTATTCAATTTCCAAACTGCAAATTGACACAAAAAGCTATTAGGTTGAAAGAATTGTCGGGTTATACATAATCTAAAACAGACTGAGCAACAACAACAACAAAAGCTGTCGATTATCATCATGTGAAATAAAAAACCAACCAACCAAACAAAACATTAAAAAAAATCTAATATAAATTAAAGCAGTTAATGCGCGAAAAATGTATTGGCCAAATCATATATATATAACTGTACACTCTCTCTTCACGTGTAAATAAATCAATTTGATTACTCTGTTCGGTACATCATTGAGCGGTTCTAATTTTATTTTCGAAAAATACACTTGCTTTGTATACATAACATCAGCATCACTTTAGTAAAATCAGTCTCAAGCTTGTGGTAGTGAACGAGAGCAGATGGTCAAAGAAGGACATCAAGGGATAAGTCTGTTTACAATGGATTGGTTTGGAATGTTCAAGGCTCTAAATTCAACATAATGAAATACCAGTAATATCAGGACAGCAGGTCTGTTTAGAATGGATTGTTTGGAATGTCTAAGGTGCTAAATTGAAAATAATAAAACATCAGTACCATGAGGACAATGATGCTGTTGACAAAGAACACTACAATATATGGTCCTAAATTGTACACAATGAAATATCAGTACTATGAGGACAGTTATGTTGTTGATAAAGAACAACGCATATGGCGCAAAACTGAACTTGATGAAAATATGTGAATACGCCCATAGGAGAGTGACAAAGTTTTTTTGCGAATGAGTCTAAGGGGACCTGTGAGGGTCAAATAGTCCGACATTCTGAGTGTTCCTGGTTCCAGTCGCTTGTTGACAAATCACAAACTATTTTACAGAATGAATTAGTGCTTAATATGTTGGATGTAGAAACAACCCTGCACAACCCGAAATACGTGTCATCTGGAAACAGATAATTTTGAAGTGTACGACCTTTCTGAAGTGTACGACCTTTCTGAAGTGTACGACCGTGAAAGCGTGTTTCGCGACTAATGTCGGGTTTTCTCAGGCGTCAGTGCTATGAGGACAATACGATTGTTGATAAATTGAACATAATGAAATATCAGTTCCGTTGTGAAAATGACCAAGAAAAAAGAAGAAAAAAGAAAAAGAAAAAAAAAAGGTCCCTGCAATGTATGAGTCCAGATCCAGATCAGTACTATGAAGACAGCAATGCTGTTGGTAAAGAACGGTATTTGCGGCGGTAAACTGAACATGATGAAATTCCAGTACTATGAGGACAGTGAGGCTCTTGATAAAGAACGGTATTTGCGGCGGTAAACTGAACATGATGAAATACCAGTACTATGAGGACAGTGAGGCTCTTGATAAAGAAAGCTGTCAGTGGCCCTAAACTGAACATAATAAAACAGCAGCACTACCAGGACAGTAGACTACGTCTATTAGTATTAGGAATGGGCACTACATGAAGGCGCTAAGATCAACCTGATTAAATATCAGCGCTATCATGACCGTAAGTCTGATTGTTTCCACATAGCCTGGTCAAAACACACGTCAACATCCACCGCGCTGACTGTGTCCCATTTTGATCCAGACATAAAAGGGACTGATCAGTCAGTATCACAGTTATCAGCGTCAGCTTGTCCCAGCTCATGCCAAAGACGGTCAACCGTTTACCTGCCGAACGAGACTATAAGCTTCCCGAACCAAGAAGCTCGTGTCCGTTGCCAAGTCCTTGCTGCTCCTGTTGCCGCAGTCTCTCGTCATTTCTCGGCCAGGTATCAGAGCTTCACCAGAACCGTCTGAACGGCAGAGGTACGGTAGGTGTACTGTAGCGGTAGACGGGTGCATCGTTATGGCAGAAGTTAATCACAGCGGCAGAGGTTCGCCATAGCAGCAGAGGTTCAAAACAGCAGTATAGGTTTACTGGAGACAGAGGTTCGCTATAGCAGAAGAGGTTTACTAGAAGCAGAGGTTCGTCATAGCAGCATAGGTTCAAAACAGCAGTACAGGTTTACTAGAGGCAGAGGTTCGCCATAGCAGTAGAAGTTCAAAACAGCAGTATAGGTTTACTAGAGACAGAGGTTCGCCATAGCAGCAGAGGTTCAAAACAGCAGTATAGGTTTACTATAGACTGAGGTTCGCCATAGCAGCAGAAGTTCGCCACAGCAGCAGAGGTTTACTAGAGGCAGAGGTTCGCCATAGCAGCATAGGTTCAAAACAGCAGTATGAGGTTCCCCACGGCAGTAGAGGTTTACCAGAGGAAGCGGTGCGCCATTGTAGCAGAGGTTCAAAACAGCAGTAGAGGTTTACCAGAGGCAGAGGTGCGCCGTAGCAGCAGAGGTTTACTATAGCAGCAGAGGTTCGCCATAACAGTAGAGGTTTACTAGAGACAGTGGTTCGCCATAGCAGCAGAGGTTCCAAACAGCAGTATAGGTTTACTAGAGGCAGAGGTTCGCCACAGCAGCAAAGGTTCGCCATCGCAGCAGAGGTTCGCCATAGCAGTAGTGGTTCACACAGCGGCAGAGGTTCACCATAATTATGACAGAGGTGCAATATAGCGGCAGAGTTCACCATATGCAATGGTTTCCACCATATGGCAGAAGTTCAGCATATGGCATGAATTCACAGTAGCGGCAGAGGTTCACTATAGCGGCGGAGGTTCGCCATAGCGGCATATATCCGTTCACCACAGCAGCGTGGGTCACCAATGCGGCATATGTTCGCCAGGAAGCTGGGATCACCACTGTGCCATAGCAGCAAAGGGTCACCATGGCAAGAGGTTCACCATAGCAAGAGAGGTTCACTTTAGCTGCAGAAGTTCACCATAGCAACAGAGGTTCACCTTAGCGGCAGAGGTTCACCTTAGCTGCAGAGGTTCACAATAGCAACAAATATTCACCTTAGCGGCAGAGGTTCACCATAGCAACAGAGGTTCACCTTAGCGGCAGAGGTTCACCATAGCAACAGAGGTTCACCTTAGCGGCAGAGGTTCACCATAGCAACAAATGTTCACCTTAGCGGCAGAGGTTCACCATAGCAACAAATGTTCACCTTAGCGGCAGAGGTTCACCATAGCAACAAATGTTCACCTTAGCGGCAGAGGTTCGCTACAGCAATAGATTTTCACCTCAGTAGCAGAACTTCATCATAGCACCACAGGTTCACCACTGCTGCAGAGGTTGACCATAGCAACAGAGGCTGACCATAGCAACAGGGGCTGACCATAGCAACAGAGGCTGACCATAGCAACAAAAGTACATCATTGCGGCGCTGACCATAGCAACAGAGGCTGACCATAGCAACAAAAGTACATCATTGCGGCTGTTGTTCACCATAGCAAGAGAGGTTCACCACAGTGGCAGATTCATGAAGAACACTCTAAGGACGCGTGCAAGGTTGTCGATGCGGTTAAAATCAAGGGCCTGTAGGTTGTCTCTCGCTGTGTGCCACACGGACGGGAAAGGGGAGGTAATCAGGTGAACAATCGGAACACCTGAAAACAAAAGGTGGACAGTATCAGTAAGCATAGCACTGAATGAAATGTGCGAAGTCGAAAAAACAATGCACCCAAATAAATTAATATAAAGAAACTTGTTTCTGAAGACAAATTAAGCGAAGGCAGGGTCACAGATCAGAGATGCTGATTCAGACCACAGTCGTCCTGTCACCTTTTAGTCATTGTCGCTTGACTTCTTCATGTAAATCGAACATTTCCCAATTCAGCCGGGTACTTTGCTGATAGTTTTACTCTTGAAAAATATGGTCCAGTGGATTCACCACACACACACACACACACACACACACACACACACACACACGCACACCACACACACACACACGCACACACACGCACACACACACACACACACACACACACACACACACACACACACACACACACACACACACACACACACACACTCATGGCTGTGACCATCTGTCCGGCCAGTCTCACACTCTCGCCCATTCACTCCCTCCTGTGCAGAACATGACAAAAACTGCGGACTCACGCCTCTGCCAGAAAGGAATGTGGTCATCCTCAATGACGTTGAAGTCACGCTGTGACGTAAACAAGGGACCCGGGTGCTGAGTGGAGGTCAGGTGGCCGCTGTCCCTCAGGCAGGACTCTGCAGTCAGCAAGCAAATGAGTGAGGCTCATGTGGCGATGAGGAAATGAGGGTCAACGGAGGTATAGAGGTGAAGGTCATATGGACCGGAAACAGCAAGCGAATGAGTGAGGGTCATGTGGAGGTGATGGTCAAATGGAGGTAAAGAGATGAAGGTCATATGGACCGAAGGCGGCAAGCGAATGAGTGAGGGTCATGTGGAGGTGAGGGTCAACTGGAGGCAAAGAGGTGATGGTCATCTGGACCGGAGGCAGCAAGTAAATAAGTGAGTGCCATTTGGAGGTGAGGGTCAACTGGAGGTAAAGAGGTGAAGGTCGTCTGGGCCGGAAGCAGCAAGTAAACGAGTGAGGGTCATATGGGTGTGGGGACATGTCAGTACTTCTTCGTCCCTCGCGGGAAATTCGGGTCACCTTACCCGTGTAAGGCACAACAGCCGCAAGAACAGCGCTACCCATTCATATCAGTGTGTGCAGTGTTTTCGTGTGTTCAAACACTGGTGTGACTGCCAGAATGAGAAGAAAGAATACGACAGATCAGTATGCAGAAGAGAAGAGGTGGGTTTTCAGTTTTCACACGGGTACTGTGTCAGCTAAAAACAGAGCAGGACAAAACTCACACCACAGAGTCAGTAATCCTCCTTTTATCTGGAAACAAAGCTCCACCCTCTGCGACTTACCTATGCTCTGCAGTTGATAGTAGACTGGCGCTGTCTGCTGGAAACGCATTTTGAAGTGGGTGTCTGGGGTGCCAATAAGATCCAGTAGTATAAATGTCTCCTGCAACTCAAAGGTCAGTTGTTGTTAGACTTTTAACGTCGAGGTCTCTCCGGAGACGTATTGGAGGGGACCTAGATCCCAGGAGGTGAGTGGGGTGCGGGATGAGGGGGGGGGGGGGAGGTACGGGGGTGGTGGTGCGAGGGGGTTGAGGGGGGGGGAGCGAGGGGGGAGGGCGAAGGGGGGCACAACGATACACTGTCACCACCAGAACAAACTGCATTTAGATGGACAGAGGTGTGAGCCCTTTTCAAATTTTAAGAACTGTGATGTGAGGGGCAAAACCATAATACAGCTAGTACCATAAACACACAACTTTTCAAGAGAAAGGAGAGCCGAAGCAGATTCGAACTTACGTCCGTCCGCTTACCAGCCGGCAAAGCCTCACTAAACCAAACCCACTCACAACGGAATGGTGAGCACCTTTACCAGCTTCACACCTCCCTGTTCACACAGCTTTTCCCAACTCTGGTTCCCAACTCTGGAATGCCCTACCACCACAAACACTCAGGGAAGCAGATGGCTTGGCGGCGTTCCGCAGACGTCTGAAAACCCACCTGTTCTGCGAATGACTTTGCACCGTGTCTTTATTTTAATTGTTAACACTGAGCATTCACGTTAATGGGACCTTGCGCTAGAAAAGTGGACATCACCACCACCACCATCATCATCATCACCACCACCACCTCCAACACCACCACCATCATCATCACCACTCCCACCACCACCATAATCATCATCATCATCATCATCATCACCATCAGAACTCAGGAGCTGTGTGAAAGCCGAGGTGGCCGTCCTGGGCGGCCCCCAACAAGCATCATCATCATCATCATCATCATCATCATCATCATCATCACCATCAGAACTCAGGAGCTGTGTGAAAGCCGAGGTGGCCGTCCTGGGCGGCCCCCAACAAGCCTGGTGGTTTCTGAGGACGTAAAGCAACACGGAGCCTCATCACCAGCTTCACTGAGGTGTCCCAGCACCGCGCCCCAGTGACTCACGATGCTGCGGAGGTAGTTGTCGAGTCCCTGAGTGCCGGGGTCCGGCGTGGAGGCCCACTTGCTGGCCAGGTGGCGCGCGCCGTACAAAGAATCCCGCTGGGTCCACGTGACGAAGGCCTCTTCTCCGTCAAAGAAAATGAACTGCAGGGTCAGGTCCTGCACAGACAAGGCACGGTGGTGAGGCTTTCGAACGGTTAGGTAGTTGTGAAGATACACGACCTTCCCTTCCACCCCACCACCCCCAACCTCCTGCCACACACCCCTCCTTCCGTAATATATACAAAACGATAGGGTCGTGGCAAAGGTGTAGGTGATTAAGAGAACGGTGAAGACTTACTAATTATCTGATAAAGACACGGCAATACTTTGCCATCACTTCCAACACACGTACGCACGCACACGCACGCACGCACGCACGCACGCACGCACACGAAGACCGTCGGTCAGTGACCAACATCGGCTACACCAGCAACAACAGTAAATGACAGTAACGAAGGAAATGGACCTGTCGTTTTCTTCTCATCGCCAGTAACGCACGTGTTTGTAGTGTAGTGTAGTGTAGCGTAGTGTAGCGTAGCGTAGTGTACTCTGTGTGTGTGTGTGTGTGTGTGTGTGTGTGTGTGTGTGTGTGTGTGTGTGTGTGTGTGTGCGTGCGTGCGTGCGTGCGTGCGTCTGTGCGTGTGTGCGTGCGTGCATGCTTGCGTACGTGTGTGTATGTGTGTGTGCGTGTGAGTGCGCGCGTGCTTGCGTACGTGTGTGTGTGTGTGCGTGGCGCGCTCGCGCGCGCGCGCGTGTGTGTGTGCGTGCGTGCGTGTGTAATAAAATGAGCTTATCCTTATGTCTTTGTAAGCGCTCTGCCGGGGCTCTTGCGACATGGGGCGCCATAAATAATCTATTGCCATTATCGTTAAAAGCTTACAGAGCTGGAGCTTATGGAGGTATTGAGGAAACCTCGCAGCCGGAAAGCAGAGTCCATGAGCAGGGAGCAAGGAACGGCCGAGTCAATGGCTCCCACAAAGCGAACAGTGGGCATCAGCTTGGAGTCATAGTGGCACGCCAGCACCACCCGACGAGACTTGCCAGGACTGAGCGTTGCTATGACGTTTGAGAAACGTCGGCTACCGTAGGGCGTATAGTCGTAAAAACTGTCCTCCTCCACTGCCCAGCCTGCCGCTGACATCCAGGTCTTTATGTGCTGAAAGGGGAATGCAAATAAACACACGTAATTAAACAACAGAAAGTGGCTGGCAACGCTCAGGGAAGGGACCTAAACACAAAAAGTAGTGAAGTGATGGCTAAGTTCAAAACACACAGCGTCAGGAACTAACGCTTTTTCATGGGAGACTCTCTCTCCCTTTTATGCCCCCCGCCCCCCCCTGCCCTCCAAATAATTAATAAATAATAAATCGTCCTAAATGTTTTCATCCAAGCACGGAACAACCGCTTGTAATGTAATACTGTATGATCGGAATGGGGAATACAAATAAACACACACGTAATTAAACAACAGAAAGTGGCTGGCAATGCTCAGGGAAGGGACCTAAACACGAAAAGTACTAACTGATAGCCAAGTTCAAAACACTCAGGAACAAACGCTTTTTCATGGGACACCCCCTCCCCCTTTCATGCCCCCCCCCCCCACCCCCCCACCCCCAAAATAATCATTTTGTTGTTGGTGTCGTAAATGTCTTCATCCAAGCACGGAACAAACGCTTGTACGTGTAACACTGTAGGCACAAAAGAACACGGGAAAGGGAGGCTTGAAAGACTCGTCTGGCACAACGCAGTACTAAAAAGGAACGCGTTTAACAGGAGACAACAAAACAGGAAAAACGTGCTTTTGTCAAAGAAACGTTTCTATCAGTGTGTGCAGTATTTCCGTGTGTCCAAACAATGGTATGGCTGCCAGAGTTTGAGATTAATAACGCGCGCACAGATGCTGATGCATATGATTGTACGGACACCGTGAGAGATTCAGAGTCACTGGAAGTTGACTCTGGGGAAAAATCTCTTGCCGAACCCGGGACTTGAACCCGCGAAAGTACTGATTTATAAAATGGAAATAAAATTAACGGAACATTTTGAAACAAAATCCTCGATTTGAAGTTTCTGCTGTGATCGTTTTTACCTGCTGAAGAAAGCCGGCCTTCCTGGACAAAACATATTTTTAGAAGGCTAGTTCCTTTGTTGTCGTTGATCGCTTTTATGTAGCGCTGTTCTCCGCTCTCGAGCAGACTCACTGCGCTCGCATGTGATTCTACATATGTGAATAGCTTTTCATAGCGCGTTTTTGAATATCCACCGAAGTGGTGTACTTACAGCGCTGACATGGCTGGTGCCACAGAAAACTGCTGCCGTCTCGGCGCGTTCTGTGTACACCATACAACCATGCACCATGCCACTTCATGCAAAGCCACATACGTAAGGTGCATGAGTATTTAGCTGTAACCTGCCACTGGCACTTTTGGCAGAATGACCGGGGTCTTTTACGTGCTACTGCGGTAACACGCGGGTGGAACGGATACCGAAATAAGAGTCAGCAGAGAAAGCTGGCCCTGGAAAAGAAAATTCTCCCGCCGCTCCAGCAGGGATTCGAACTCACGACCTTTTGATCACGAGCCCTGGGCTCTCTAATCACTATTATGCAAAATACCTCTTATATTGTTCCAAGCATTAAAGTCATATTCAGTAACAGGACACTGAAGCAGCATGTGGCTACCTGAGAGGGCGTTCTTACAAATGCTTGTCGCATGAAGATGGCACAGAAAAGAAGGGGACAAAATGACGTAAGTGAAAAGCCTTTAACCCCTTCACTGCCCCAGCCTGTAAAATTTCCGGGCTGAAATATGGACGGACGCGCCTGCAAACAGGATATTTCCGGTCCTATAACGTATCGACTGTCAATGCTATGCCTTTTAATGGAAATCCTTTCCCATGCCAGTGCGGAAAAACAAAACAAAACAAAAAGGCTTAAGGGTTTCAAATTTTGCACTTTTAATGCTCGTTTTCAAGTGACACCTCCACAGTGAAAGGGTTAAATAAAAAGGAAGAAGAAGAGTCAACTCACAGTTCGAGCGACGTCGCTGCCGTAGGTTCCCGGCACTCTGGGCTGCGCCAGGAGGGGTCGAAGAGCGTAGTCCCGGAGATAGCCGATGTCCGCTATGCCCACGGACAGGTTGCCAAGGTTACTCACCACAAACGGCGTTCTTTAAGGAACTACAAGCCCGTGTCCTGCAAACAGGAGTTTTGTACCACACTGGATTTTGTGACATGCCATACAGTTTCTATAATAATGTTTATTTACAGAGTGGGGAAACGCCACTTACCACCAACATGATTGTTTTATTTCGTCGTCTTCCTGTCAAAGAATGGGCTCTGTCAGATCATTGCAATCCCGCTGAGGTGATGTGTATTTAAAAGGTGGTCACGGTCAGTTGCATTGGGTGTTATTAAAAAACAATAATAAACATAATGAATAAGACAGCTAATCTAACGTTTAAACACACACACACACACACACTCACACACACACACACTGACACACATACACACACACACACACACACACACACACACACACTACACACACACACACACACACACACACACACACACACACACGATCTTGGTATTCACATCGAGAGGTGGGGACTGGCTGGAGGTTGTCAAGTGAAGACTAAGACTGCAGCCTAGTCGGTTCTGGAAGGACTCGAGTGAAGGGGCTGAAAAAAATAGCCGTGGGAGAAAGTAACTTGGCATTATTACGCCCGGATGTAAGGACTGGAGGAGGACATGATGTTGGTTCTGTTCTGGTGCAGTCCTTGTGCTCCTCTGGTCCTAGGGCCAAAGTGACAGAAAAAAGGGGTAGGGAGGAGGTTTCCACTAGTCAGAGGCTGTATGGGGAAAGGAGTGAAAGAGGACATGATGTTGGTTCTGTTTCTAGTGCAGTCTTTGTGCTCTCTCTGGTCCCAGGGCCAGACTGGCGGCCGAAGAAGCTCTAGCTGGGTTTACGGTTTGGGTTTATGTTTAGACAACTGTTGATCTCAGTTGTAGAGCATCCCTGGCCAGTCTGTCGTCTTCGTTGTCCCAGACTGACTTGTCCACTCCACATCGGTTTCCGAGCATGAGGTAACACTGCCTGGCCACTCTGTCCGTGTAGTTGTTGGTCACAAACCCGGCTGCTCGTCGTTGTACTTTTTCACAGCAGTTGGCGTGTCCTTGTGCCTTTGGGGACAAGAGATAGCCGAGGCGTGCTCCAGTGTGTGCCGTCACCATTGTAGTGTAGGTCGCCGACTCCACCTATTGGGGTACACTCAGTTCCTGGAGTCCAGTTCCCAGGAAGCCCACTCAGTCAGTCCTCAGTCATCCTAACTCAGTTAACAAACTGTAGCACAAGCCGTAAAAAGGCGTCCTGTGCACCAATACTGAGCGGAGCCTCTGACAGAAGCGGACCTGGCAGCCAGCTGTCACGAGTGATGTACTTGTGCAGAGGGACCAGCTGTGATGGATGGCAGTGCAAAGCGCAAACCACTTGCCGGAGGAGGGGAGAGAAGCAGGTCAAGGATAATCGGTGCGCTGGTTATAGCCCTGGATGAATGGTGGCTGTTCACTTTTCCGCTGGAGAAATTAAGCAGTGTCCTCTCTCTCCCCCCCCTCGTGTGTGTGATGTGTGTGTGTGTGAGTGTGTGTGTGACCTGCGTGTGTGTGTTTGTCACTGTGTGTGTGTGTGTGTGTGCTAACTCTGTCGTGTGTGTGTTTGTGTGTGTGTGTGTGTGTATGCTGTGTGTGTGTGTGTGAGTGAGTGTGTGTGTATGTGTTTGTTTGTGTGTGTGCGTGTGTGTGAGTGTGTGTGTGTGTGTGTGTGTGTGTGTTCTGTGTGTGTGTGTGTGTGTGTGTGTGTGTGTGTGTGTGTGTGTGTGTGTGTGTGTGTGTGTATACGTGTGTTTGTGTGCCTCTGTGTGTGTGTGTGTGCAGGTGTGTGTGTGTGTGTGAGTGTGTGTGTTGTGTGTGTGATGTGTGTGTGTGTGTGTGTATACGTTTGTTTGTGCCTCTGTGTGTGTGTGTGTGTGTGTGTGTGTGTCGTGTGTGTGTGTGTGTCGTGTGTGTGTGTGTAGTGTGTGTAGTGTGTGCCGTTTAACGCTAAACCCTGATGGCACAAGACCATAAAACAGTTCTGCTGCCAAAACAGAGCAATGATTTAATGTGGTCCGCTAAGTAACTCAGTGAATGAAGTTTAAGGAGACTGCCGCAGAGTGCAGAGAAAATAATGTAAAAAATAAAATAATAATAAAATATTTAAAAAAAAATATGAAGAAGAAGAATAAGAAGAAGGAAAGAAAGAAACTAAACAAACAAGAAACAAAGAAAGAAGAAAAGAAGAACTAGAAAAAAAGACCACAGAGAAACACTCAAAAACGAACAAACATAAAAACTGTACACACACACACACAGACAACGACACACACACACACACAACACACACACACAACACACACAGTCTATCTGGAACATGATACGTTCGTCAGTCACAGAAAAGTTGGCCACTGACTTGTGTCTTCGCGCAATATTGACTCTAGGTGTGTAGTCAAATCCGTGATGACCAAATGGGTAAAAAAAAAAAAAAAAAAAGGGAGTGGTACGGTTTTTACATAAATGACTGACTATAAAACTCAGGTAAAAAACATTTTTTTTAAATCATCCTACCTGAGCGACAAGGCTGACCACTGTCCAGCAGAAAGCCAGGCAGCCCCAACGCACAAGCCTCCGTCGTCACGGCCATCCTGCCTCAAACTGACCTAGCGAGTCATTACTCCCACAACCTCCATCATCGCCTCCACCACTCCCGTGATCACCTCCCCACGCGACTACTACCGCGTTTTTCTCTACTCCTGCCTGTTCGCCGGAGTTACAAGTGCTGTCATTCGCTGGCGTTGAATTTGGACATGACCAATCGCATTCAAGGATGCTTCAGTTGTTTTCTCTTCTCTTCTCTCTGCTGGTAGAATGTCTGCTTCTTTGCCCTCCGTCGCCTCGTGTGGTGTAGTGAGTAAGAGTTTTTCTTCTTTCTTTCGAGTAGTCCCTGGTCGTGGTCGATTCAGTAATTCCTCCACAGAATAGTGATAAGAGAATCTGTGGTAGGCGTCCATTACGGAAGCTTTTTCTTCTCTCTCTCTCTCTCTCTCTCTTCTCTCTCTCCTCTCTCATCTCTCTCTCATCTCTTCTCTCTCTCTCTCGTCTCTCTCTCTCATCTCTCTCTCTCTCTCTCGCTCTCTCAGTCTCTCTCTGACAATCGCTACAAGGCAGAAGCATCAGCTGTTACCTTTATCGCTTGATCTGTTACTACATGGAGTGAAAGTTGAACAAGTGGCAGACACACCGACTTTTAGGATTAATTATAGACAACAAACTTCGTGAGTGGCCGGATACACATACTGACCACACTGTGCAAAAACACTCTCTAAGCGTGTCTTCCTTCTATCTAAACTAAAGTACATTGTTGACACTCGATACTTTAAAGCTTTTCTTTAATGCCCCACGTTAAATCCCACATTGACTACGCATCCGTAGTGTGAGGTCGGCTGTAGTGATGCTCTCAAAAAAAAACGATTAAATTCTCTACTAAGAAGATCCGGAAAGCTAATCTTTCCAGATACAAAATCTAAACCACATGACCAAAAACTGAATAAGATAGGAATACTGAACCTTCACAAACAACTGGACTACAACAAGGGTGTTTTATGTATAGGGCACTTACCACACAGTGCACCAGTGTCTATATATCTAGCTATGTACAAAGCTCCCCACTCTAGCTCCAGACACAACTACCTTCAGTTACCAAAGCCAAGAATAGATTTATTCAAAACAAGCATGGCCTTTATCTGGTGCACCCTGTTTTGGAATAGTCTTCCAGTGCACCTCAGATCATGTCACTCACTCAGCTCCTTCAAGAGAACACCTCCGTGAGCAACTTAACACAACCGCATAAAACAGCTTATACCCCCCCCCCCCCAACCCCCCTCATTTGACTCTGTAGACACCAGTGCTTGCTATTACAGATGCCGGTATCATCGTTTATCACATCACTGAAAAGTGTTTTACTGTTGCTCTACCGCGCTGTGTGTGTGTGTGTGTGTGTGTGTGTCGTGTGTGTGTCAGTGTGTGTGTGTGTGTCTGTGTGTGCTGTGTGTCTGTGTCTGGTGTCTGTGCTGTGTGTGTCTGTGTCTGTGTGTGAGTGAATGCAGCATTGCCTACAGTGATTTATGATCAGATCTCCATTTTTTCTCCCCCCCCCCCCCCCCCACCTCCCCACCGTATCACTGAGCCATGTTCTGTTTTCGTGATTTACAAATAATTGCGAGATACGTCAACGCCGCATTTTTGCTATGTATACATCTTATTTATTCATATCATTTCAAAGTATTTTCAATGATTTTTGCTGATTTCGTGATTTACAAATAATTGCGAGATACGTCAACGCCGTTTTTGCTATGTATACATTTTATTTATTCATTTCATTTCAAAGTATTTTCAATGAATTTTTGCTGTTCCTGTATGTTTATTACTATTACATAGTGGTAGTATTTTATTTTATTTGTTTATATATATTTATCCTGTTTAAATATTAATCGAGTTTGCAAAACATTTTTATTTTTATATAATTGTTTCACCAGTTTTCACTTATTCGACAGTTTAGCAAGGACTAGTTGTTAGATAGGTGAACCTAAACTACAATCCTTGGAAAATAGTTTTCGAGTTCGAGTTCGAGTCCTCTCGCTCTCTCAAAGTATTTTCACTGATTTTTGCTGTTCCTGTATATTTATTACAATTAATAGGGGTAGTGATATATTTTATTTGTTTGTATATGTTTATCATGTTTAAATATTAATCGATTTTTTTTTTAAATTGTTTCTCCATGTTTCACTTATTCAGTAGTTTAGCAAGGACTAGTTGTTAGACAGGTCTAAATGAACCTAAACTGCAATCCTTGGAAAATAAAGTTTTCGAGTTCGAATTCTCTCTCTCTCTCTCTCTACTCTCTCTCTCTCTCTCTCTCGTCTCTCTCTCTCTCTCTCTCTCTCTCTCTCGTCTCTCTCTCTCTCTCTCTCTCTCTCTCTCTCTCTCATTCATGCCTGTATGTATATAAATAATGCCTGTAATTTGATATCTATTCATCAGTAGCTTAGCAAGGACTAGTTGTTAAACAGGTTTTTTGACTGAACCTAAACTACAATACTTGTAAAATAAAGTTTCGAGTTCGAGTTCTCTCTCTTTAGGTCATTTGAGACCTACTTTATACATCCATAGAACTCCGCCTCAGTCCTTTCGACTACTTGTGAGAGTGACTTCTTTTCTTTCTTTTTCTTTCCCCTCTCCCTTACTGTTCTTTATAAGATAAGCATTGACTGCTTCCGTTTTCTTTTCCAATACTAGTTATATGAACCGAGCAGACGGTTCTACTGCCTTATTTGCTGGTTGTATGCTCATAATGTGTAACTGAGTGATGTATGCATGTGTGCATCTGGCGCTGTGAACACGCTGTCTTTGTGTGGCCCGGAAATTCTCATGTATAACGTTTCACTCACTCATTCATGCCTATATGTGTGTATAAATGATGCCTGCAATTTTATATTTACTCATCAGTAGCTTAGCAAGGACAAGTTGTTAGATTTTTGACTATCCCTAAACTTCAGTCCTTGTAAAAAAATAAAAAGGTTTTCGAGTTCGAGTTCTCT